>VWYI01025860.1:167163-189196 GCA_013399455.1 Anthoscopus minutus | reverse complement strand
TATATATATATACATATATATATATATGAAGATTGGAGGAGAGGAAAGCACTGAATATTTTTAAAACATAAATCTCATCTGAGTTTTGAGAAGAGGGTTTTAGGTCAGTTATTTTGTCTGACTGGTTCATCTACCCCCTCTCCTAATCCCTGTGTTTACTGCAGAGCTTTGTAGTTTCCTTCCTCTGGTCCCCTTGGTTATCTGTATTGGCACAGGGCCTGGGTTCTGCTTCTCTTCCTCCCTGCACACCTTTGTGTCCCCAGCCACTGGATCCTGCAAAGGCAAGTCCTGATTCCTCACACTTCATTTTTTGTCATTTGCAGCTACTCAGGGGCACCCTTTGCAGGCTGGTGTGCTCAGCCCTCACTGCTTTGCCTTCAGCTTGGCCTGAGGTTTTTGGTTTCCTCCCTTTTTTTTGTTGTTTTCTGTTTTTATGGCTGCTCTGAAGTGCTCAGAGAGCTGCTGACAGCCCATGGAAAACTCAGCAAACATTCCATACAGACCACTTGCTTTACCATCCTTTCCTGTGCCACGTTCATTTTTCTGGGGGGGGATAGTTATGAAACCAGGACTTTCAGGCTTTGGCTGATCTGCTTGAGCTGCTTTCAGAAAACATGCAGGTCTGGCCCTACCTGCTCCTGCTGCAGCACAGGCCAGCTGGAGCAGCATTTCTGCTGCATCTAGCCCAGCCTTTTAGTGGGGTGATTGCTTCCACTGGTTCCTCCTCAGGAACTTGCTCTTCAATCAGCTATACAAGCCAAGTCCAACTGCTTCCAGCTTTCCCTGGTTCTCTTTCTCACCCCAGGTTATCTAGACAGCTAATCCCTCTCGTTAAGTTCAGCTGCTTCATTTTTATGGTTCTCACTGGCTATTTGTTCCTTTTATCCCTTCTTTTGAGAGGTCTGGCAGCAAAGCCTCAGATGTGTTCACACTCAGATGATTGAGGATTTTGCCTGGTAGGTAAATAATGATTTTGTAGGGAGGTGAGGGGGCATCTTCTAACAGGAGCATGGCTTGGTACCTGCCCAGCTCCTCAGCTTGTCAGTGCTGCACCACCTCTAGGCAGTGTTAAGCACTTTGCTGTAAACCACAGTTAAAGGCATTTTGCAGTTCAGAAAAATGTAACCTAAAAAGCTCCCCCTGCCCTATCTCAGGCTGCCTTGTGTGACAAGCCAGGAGAGGGGGCTTCTTTCCTTATTAAGGAATTTCAGAAACTCGTCGTTAATTAGGAAGCTTTGCTAAGTTCTTTTTAGCTGCAGTTGTCACAAGCAGCTCAATGCAGCCTCAGGCAAAGACTGCATGTGAACAACAGAGCTCACTTTTCAAATCCTCCCAAATACCCTGGGAGGCCGTTTTCAAGAGCTTGCTCAGCATCTGTGTTGAGTAGGGTGAGGTCAGCAATCTCAAAGTTTTGGAGATCTTGCCCCACCAGTTTGGAAATCTTGGAACCAAACCTGCTGCAGGTACTTGTGGATGCTTGATTTGGCCACACAGCTGTGAATCCCTGAGGTTCCTTGCTTTAAGGTGCAGAGATGTCCCTTTATGTCACTTCCATGTTAGCACAAAAATAGCCTGGAGCACAAGAAGCCGGTGTAAAGGTGCACTGGCAATGATTTCAGAAGTAATTTTCAAAATGAGGAGTACTTTCTTTGAAAGGCAGTGGGTCATTTAGATACCAAACTCAGAACCAGGTGGCTGCCTCTGCATTTCTTTCTGCCTCACAATATCTTCATAATGCACTGCAAATCAGCTCTTCAGATCTTTACAGCAATGGTAGGGCTTCCTTGATTCCATCATTAATAACTGTGTTGGATTTTGTTTTGAAAATGTTTTCTCTATGTGCTCCCATCTGTCAGATTTTGTTCCAAAACAGTTTTAAGGATTGCAACCCCTGCAGGAGTCCCTACAAATCCTATGACTGGATCTCATGACAACATCCTCTTCAATGTTGTTGATTAATCTTTGTTCTGTTGAAGGTTAGGAAGCTTGCACAAATAAGAAAACCCTCTCTATTACTCAATAACCAGCCCAACTTACATCCTGACACTTCAGTGGAAAATCTGACTTGTGGGCCAGAAGAATCTAACCGTGTTACCAAAGGCGTTATGCAAGACTAAATGAAGTTTCATTTTCTTCAGACTATTCAACTCTCTGCATAATTCACATAGTATTTTAATTATCTTTTGAAGAGTCCTTACTTTCTGAAAGGTCAGAAGTAGCCTAAAAATAGTTACTATCATCTGATGGCTGCTTTGCTGGATATGAGCCTTGATTCCCAGTGGACGAGATTTTCACGTCATAAACCCAGAGTTATCCTGGCTGTAATTAGCATCCTTGTGGACAGGCTGATACAGAAATGCAAATCTTCACTCTGAGCTCTTTGCTTTCAGAAAGTGCTATTTATATTGAAAGCTCTTTGGGGCAGGGAATGTCTCGTGTTATGAATGCTTCATACAGCTGAATCTTGAATTGGTTGAGGCCTGAAGGCACAAATGTAATTCCAAGAATAGTATGATTGAATGGCTGTGGAGACTGAGCAACTTTCTCAGTTCTAGACATGACGTCAGAACAGGATTGAGGTGGAAGTGGGAGAACTTGTACTGTGCAGGATATCTGCTCTTTGGATGGGAACAGGACTTAATTCTGTGGGCTTATCAATGGATCTCTGTTAGTGAGTACTCCCTGTTCACTTCAACTTTAAGATCTCTCTGAGTACAAAAATTGCTCTTAAAATCTTGAAACAGTCTATTTCCTTTTTTTAAAATACCAACGAGAGAAACCTTTTCCTTGCTTTGATTCTGCAGTGGATGCTGTGGTTGCTGCTGGTTGTTGGTAGTGAGGATGCATACAATAACAACTGCCAAGATTTAAGGTCACTGTAATCTTAGGATTAAGACATGAGAAGACACTAAGTGAGCCAGATCTGTTCACAGGAAATGAAGAACTTTTTTCTATACTTGTTTTGACTAAGAGAATAAAATCCAAGCTTATAGAACTCTTTGTTCCTTGGTCAAGACATGTAGGAGAAATGAAGATAGACCTGGCAGGCAGCCTTATGAACATTAATCTTAAGAGCTGAATGCCCAGATGTGAACTGAATCCAGAAAAGTGATAAGTATCTTCCTGCTTTAAAATTGAAGTATGGTTATTTCCATTGGCCAGGATCTTACAGTTCAGGCAGAGTAGAACATTAGTAATGAGGAGCTAAGGTAGGCACAAACTAGAAAGGCCTCTTGGGCTCCCACTACCATCCTGCTCAGTCTTCTGCACAAATGCACCTCAACATCATATTATTTGAAGATGTCCTCACAGGAAGTTGTAATCATGTTTCTGGTATTTATTACCTATCCTCACTCTAAAGCTGCTATTTCCTTCCTTTCCTCTTTGTTTGCACTCAGCTTCAAGTGTGGTAGGAGGAAATCAGGAAACCCACCTAACGTTTTTAATCCTGGCCAGATGGGAACTGAATGCCCTGGCCCTGGCAGCTGACCTTTTTGGTTCAGAAGCCTGGTCTGAGAGCTATGCTGCCAACCCCCAGTGGGAAAGGAGCCTTTCAGCAGGGCAAGCAGCTGTGCCTGGGACTGCCACAGGTCTGCCTGGACCAGCATCTTGTTTCTGATGCTGGAGGACAAGCACTTTTATATATACATTATATATATTTAAATATATATGAGTTCCTGGAGTCGGGCAGAATTTCCCCATCTGCCCACAATTTCTATACATATAAATATATTTTTAAAAATATATAAAAATAAAGTCAGTTTCCTAGCTCTTGTGTCTTTTTTGTATCTTCTTAGCAGAAGGAGGAAAGTGAGATGGTCTTGTCTTCCAGTCCAGCCAAATCCTAAATGAGGACATACAGCCAGAATGAGGTTTTTAGCCGTAGATGAGTTGTTTGTGCAGTTTGGGTTGTTGCTGTGGGGAGCTGCCAGCACTGGTGGTGACACAGCTCTAACAGAGACATCACCAGCCAGCAGGAGTAGCTGTAGGGAGGAAGTTTGACCATATAGGGACAGAAACTTGTTACTGACAATGTGTCTCTAGTACAATGTGTACATCCTTGAAGTAGAAATAAATAAGCCTGTGTTTGGATTTGGAAAAATAACATGTGTGTGTTTATGGCAGGAAGTTTGGCCTGGCTCTATCTCCTGCACATACAGCTTCTTGTACCTGTTCAGTGTCCCTTACTGCTTTATTAGAACCACAGTGTGGACATTTTCTGTACTCTGACTCTGTAAAATGGGTCATGTTTCAAAATGTATTAGTACCTGTGGGTTAATGAGCCTCCTCTCTCCTTTCCAGCCATGTTCTGCTTTGAAACTCATGCTTTTTAGCACTTTTGAAAAATATCTGCCTACACCTGTCTTTTGGCTCCTCTCCTTTCTCAAGCAGATCACAGTACTTTAACAGAGCTGAAATAGCAGTACATTGGGCATAAAATTGGGTTTAATGCTGTGTTTGCTTCCATGTTTGGTTGTGACCTCTTCTAGTCTGGATGAGACCTCAGTGCGAATGGAGTTTAATAATAAAGTGAAATTACAGAAAGATAGAGAAGATGCCACTGTAGGTAATTTTTGTGCTATGCTTTCATCTGGGCAGGACTGAATATAACTCTGATTCCTATTCCTGACAGCCTGTTTGACATTTCTGTCTCCTGCAGCAGTTAGACTGGTCTGTACTAACACATTTGTGCAATAGCTACTGCTCAGTTTAAAAGGAAAGGAAAGAACAGATAGGAGTCCTTGATATGCATCTAAGCAATAGCTTCCTCTTGAAGGCAAACCTCCCTGGCATGGGTCACTAGTCCACACTCAGTGTTGGGTCTTGTGCATGAGCAGCATTTCAAATTTGCACAGCTTTTCATATGCCCTGAGCCAGCCAGTTTCCAATGGCATTCATGCCTGCACCTTCTCTTTGATATGCAGTGGTTAGCCCCTGTGACAGTCTCACAGTGCTACCTGTGCCAGTGCTGCTGGGCACTGCCAGGAGCAGATCTGCTGACACTTCCCAGGGCAGGAAGTCAGCCACACACTCAGCTGTTTACTTTTTCCTTGTTGTTACCGTTTAAATTGCCATTAGTGAGGAACAAAAATATTTTTTCTCAAGGGTTTTTTTCATGGGATTTGTCATGGTTTAGGGTGCAGGGAGATGGTTTTTTTTTCCCCCTCTGCTCTACTACTATGTATGAATGATGCATGGGTATGTCCCAGTTCCCCTGGAACCATCCAACTGAAGGGAACTGTCAGCACCTCTCTGGGCACCGGTGCCAGCTGGTAGTATATGGGCATATTTATCTTCATTTGATGCCACTTTCATCCTGCCCATCCTGTGGTTTTTGCTTGTTTCCTAGAGAAAAAGAGCCACTCCGTGGTCTTGGAGGTTGTGCTGTTGTTTGGCAGTATAAGGAGTCAGAAGGGTCTGAAGAAGAGGCTGTCACATGAGTTAAGCTAATGATCCCCTAGTAGTGATCCCTGGCAGTCTTGACTCGGTTTGGCAGTGGCAGCAATTTAAGGAGTGAACTGCTTATTACAATGACCTTTACATCATGTGTCTGTGCTCAGTAATTGATACAGATTAGCCAGGAGTTAGTGTACTATTTTATAATGGATTAATCCTGGAAAGCTGAATTATTTTTCCTTGGGGGCAGCTCAGAACCTGTGGTCGCTGCAGGTTCCTGTGTTCTCTGTCCTCTGCAACATCCCCTTAGTCCCACTTCTTGAGGGATCAGTGCATACAAAATCTCCTCTGCAGGAGACAGGCACTGTGCAATCGGAATGGAACCTTTTAGCAGAAAATGCCCTTAAAACAGAGGCATAAACCAACTTAACTGTTTTAAGGGCAAAAGAGCTGTGTTGCTTAGAATAAAGGGGATCTCAATTTCATTTGATTCTATATTGCACATGTAAGCACACCAGAGCAGGCACACACACGTTGTCCAAGGAGCAACAGCAGCTCTCTATGCAAGACTGTTCCATTTATGAGTGTTGATGTTCCTAGGAGTGCATGCATGTACCAGCAGAGGGCACGCAGACTTCATTAAACGAGGACACGTGCTAATTAATAAATCTCAGAAGCAGGTAGGAATCTACCTGCATCTGTGTCATTCCCAGACAAAGTGCTCATTCAGCTGTGCAGACACTGCCCGTTCCAACAGACTGGCGTTATCTGAAGCAGGCAGGAAGTGAGGGGGCATAAAGCATATGTTTGAAATTATATAATCCGTAATCAAACTGTGATCATGTTTCATGTTCATGCTTAGTCAGACTGTGGCAGTGATTAGGGTTGACTAAACAGTTACTGTAGCTCCCATTTTTTTCCATTGTGTGGCAGCTGCTAGCTCTGTTCATCGTTAAAGTCTCAATCCAGGCAAGTGACATGGAGTGTGGATCAGCCATAATGAAGTAGAGAGAACCAGGGAGAGTCAGCAGATTTTATAATATATTAGCAGAGGATTATTGGGAAATGTGAACTTAAAAGTAAGGCTATCTGCATTTCAGAAACTGAATCAAACCTAAACTCTGCTGTAGACTCTTCTGTTCTATCCTGCCTATGCACTTGCAGTACATTCATAATCTTCATAAAGGAGAAAATGAATTGGTGAAATAGGCTGTTTTATGATAATATCCCATATGTTATCAGATTCATGCAGGCAGAATCACACTAATGAAGAGAAATTGCAGTTTATGTAGGGCTTGCAGGCCTCGCTGAGGCAGATTAACAGTGGCGAGGGTAAGAGGCAGCACAGTGCCTTGGCAGGCTGCCCGAGAGCTAATCAATGCAGATGGAGTCAAAGGGACTTCGAGCCTGATTCCCAACAGTTTCATCTCAGAGCAGGAATGACTGTATCCATCAGTGCTCCTTGATAAGACAGCCTTTAAGCTTGTGGTAAGAATGAACCCATTTGGGGAGGCAGAGGCTGAGCAATACTAAAAGCGATGACTCCACATGCTGTGCAGGGGAGAGGTGGGTGTTTAATTTTAGCTGCTGACCTGATTTCATGCTGAATGACAAGTATCTATAGGAATCCTCAAGGGCCAATCAGTTGCTATGCTAGTGAAGCTTTTGGTGAAATGCATTTAATTTTATTCAAGTGATGCCTTTAAGGAAGCAATTACAATTTTAGCTCTCAGACGTTCGGACTCCTTCAGGTTGATTTCAACCAGTGCTGAGCTGAACTTCTTTCATGTTTCATGTTGCTGAAACTGAAGTCTAACTCAGTTGTTTAGTTAACATGGAACACACTAATGTTCTGAAACATCCCAATTTTCCTCCTCTGTTCAGTCTTTTTCACCAGTATGAGAGCAAACTTGGTGCAGAATCAAAACAATTGATGTCCTTTTGCCATTTGCATGCACACCCTGAAGCAAGGCTTAGAAAATAAAGGATCAACAGGGCCTTAGCAACAAGGACCTCCTTTGCAGAGTGTTCTTCGTGTCTTTGTGCTTGAGGAAAGTGTACTTGTGGTGATCCAGGAGAGGGCTTTCGTTTTTCAAGAGGAAGACTGGCAAAGATCTCAGTCCACATATCATCAAGTCCCTTGTCAGAGAAGACACTCATGAAAAAAAATACAAGTTGGGTATAGGGCAGATGCTACACTTTTCACTGATGATAGAATCCTGGCCCTAGGAGCACTAGTCACTTGGAGTCCTTCCCCTGAGGTGGTGTGTTTCTGATCAAACATGAAGGCTGCAGTCAGCCATGAGCTTAGAGTCAAATTGTTCAGTATTATTGAATGTTTAAATATTAAGTAGTAGGGCTTTTAATACTGTTAATAACATGGTAGGAGCTCAGTTGTTATGTTCACACTCTTCTGCTGCTGTTACTGGCTTATGTAGGTGGGGTGTGGATTCAGGTTTGGTTCATGCCCATCTTTCCACAGTCATTGATTGATTTGAAAGCTCCTGTTTGAAGATCACTTTGCATTATTCCCTCCTCAGTTTCAACTTCAGTGAAAAATGGCTGGACCCAAATGCCAGGCTTTGTGGATGGGATTTGTTTGTTTTCTGTGGCTAGTTGCTGACTGGAACCTCATCTGCATGTTTGTATTGGCTTTTTATTTTCACTTGTCTCTGAATCTGTCCAGTGATTAGTTTGTTGACAGATGGCTTTTCCCTTGAATAAGATACAGTGACTAGATGTTCTGAATGTCCCAGAAGGGCTCTGGTATTTGTCCTCAGGACAATGAAAACACCCTGGCATTTTCTGCCTTCTCTGAATTTGCCTTTCATTTGTGTATTGTATAGATTCCTCTAAGGATAAGGAAAGAAAAATGTTAAAATGTGGTTATGACAGGCAAAGTGACAGGTCAAAAAAGCCTTTTCCTCAGCATTAGGAAAAGGATTTTCTTGCAGTTTCTGTATATTGCAGTTCACACTTCCTTGATTCAGTGAATAAATGTGGGGTTTATCACTTTTTGAAGGAACACAGCAGAAAGAAGGATAGGTTTGATTCCACTTGCCTTGTTCTGACTGAGTTTCCATCCCTGGCACCCATGCAAATGGTTTGAGCCTCTGAGGTTACACAAGCAATGCAGGCAGTGCAGTGGGAACAGGGTTTCACATGGGTATAGTGGGAACTGTGGGACATTTCCTTGGTGATGTGCAGGGAGAAAAGAACTTAATCCAACTCTGTCTCCAGTGTGGGATTGGAGATGCAGGGTTGGCATCTAAGGGAGAGGAGGAGCCCTCTCCCTGTTGTCTCCATGTTGCCCAGTCTTTAAATGGAACTGCTGAAATGCAATCACTAAAACACCCTGAAACCAGGCATCCTGTGATGCTGGGACTGGTCCCTTTTCCAGAAGGAAAAGGATCTCAAAATTATAATACTTTATTTAATCTCTTGATCACAGCTTTTGTGAAACAAAAGCCTCCTAAGAGCATCCTTCCTTCAACAGCTAGAGATGAAAAAACCTCAACTGAGCAAAGAACCCCTGTCCTGCTGCAGCTGAGTGCTAGGGCCAAACTCACCCTTTCTGCCTGACTGGGATGTGCAGAAATCCACAAAGCCACCCTCTGCTTTTTCTTTTTCCCTGCACCAAATTCTTCAGTTTTGTAGCATGTGAGTCAACTTGTAAAAATGACTCACGAGCTCATTCCAGCCTGCTGAATTGGGAGCCCAATTAAAATACTACTTGCAATGCACATATTGAAGAGAACGAAAAGTGTCTTTTCTGAGTGTCAGGCATTAGCACAGCATATCTGAAGGCCTGTCTTGAGCTAGTCTGGTACTTGCCAGCAGGAAACCTGGTGTATAATTAGAATCACAGAATCACAGAATCACTGGGTTAGAAGAGATCTTCAGGATCATTGAGTCCAGCCCATGCCCTAAGACCTCAACTAAACCATGGCACTGAGTGCCACATCCAGTCTTTTATAAACACATCCAGGGGTGGTGACTTCACCACCTCCCCAGGAAGACCATTCCAGTACTTGATCACTCTTTCTATAAAAAACCTTTTCCTAATATCCAACCTATATTTCCCCTGGCACAGCTTGAGACTAGGATTCAGCTAACAGAAAAAAATATTTTGAAAATCATCTCAGATTAAAAAAAATCTAATTAAACTATAAATTGTATTAATTGTAAATGTATAAAAGTTTATTTATTTTGAAATGTTGATTTATTTATATGCTTACAATGCCATTCTTGGATAGAATGGTGTATTTATAAGATGCTAAAAAGGTGTTTTTCCTGCAGGGCTGCAACAGCTGGCAATGAGTTTCTCCTGTTGCTGATTTGACTTTTGAGCAGACCTTGTCTGGGGTTTAGCTTGGTGTCATATGGACAGGCGTCCTTAGAACTGCAGGGGAAATTCTTCTCAGTCTCCATCTTTGGCCTTCAGGGAGCTTTTACATCAGGGCCAGCCACTCCTTCTGACATTGCCACCCACGTACCAGAATCCCCTCTGGAAGCTGATCTCATGCAAGAAATGACAGCAGCAGCACTGAGATCAAGGGCACAGCAGGTCACAGCGTGACTCAGTGGAGTCAGGCCTGGCTTTCCTGGCACATTTTCTTTTTGGTGAGGTGAGGGCTCAGTCAGGCTGCACACTGACATGGTCTCAGCATCAACTTTATATTCTGAATGGTGTCCAAAATTAGGCATCATACACAGCATCACCACCTCAGAAATCACACAGAGGTCTCCACTGAGAGCTTGGAGGTGAGAAAGTCACCCCAGCTCAGCCAGGGTGATGTGTGTGGTGCACACCTTGAGGGCCTTTAACCAGCATTTCTTTTTGGTACATAAATCACAGCACTTTTACCTCCAGGATGTTTCTGTGGCATTACTGTGAACCTTGGGGCAAGAAGGTGAGAACTGCAGCAAAAGGCAGGGAATCACCTGAGGAAAAGATGTTTCAGAGTGTCATCTTTCCTTCATGTGAGCTCCTCAATCCAGCCCTGGTCCTCCTTTTCTCAGGCTTCTGTGTGACTGGGGCAGAAGGGTGGTTGTACCCAGGAGCAGCACTTGCCCTGGTTTTCCTCCCTGCTCCCATACCACCACTACAATAATTCATGCCCCATTTCCAGGACAGTGGGTGTGAAAAAGGGAAGATCTGTAAGTCTGGTGGGACCAATTACCAACTTGTGGATGAGCCAAAAAAAACCCCCTATATTACATTACTGGCAAAAACAACCACCTTAAATAGGAAGTGTTTCACTAAACAGCTATTCTGGTTTAGGTTCTCATTGGAAAGAAAACAGTAACTAGTCACATGCTGTGGGAACTACATCCACAGGAATATATTTTTCTTCAAGTCTAGTAATTGTAAAGATGAGGAATGATCTTTGTTCTAGCAAAGTTCATGCAAATCAAATGTGTACATATTGTTGCCACTTACCAGTATGTAAATAACATATATGAACAATTGCCAGTAGGTGGTAGTGTGTGTTTTTCAGATAAGTTTGTGACTTAGTACTGCAAGTGTCAGTTTTGAGGTGATTTAGAAAGATCCTGTCATCTTTAATGTATGATCTCAAACCATCATTGCTTTGAATTTAGTCCCTGGTTTCCCTGATTTGATAGTTTTGTTTCACAAACATCAGCCTATCTCAGAGAGACATATTTTGATTTTCCTTTTCAAGCTTATGGACAAACCTAACTGGAAACATTTTGAAAAGTGCCAATTACTGTGAGCCCAAAGAATTCAAATGCATGTCTTCATTGGAATGAGTGAATTGCTCTCTAGTGTTTCATTTTAGAAGAAAAGCTTTTGATAAATAAATGCATTATTTTAATGATTTATAAACTTAAAATTGCTCTGTTGTAGAAGGTGTCTTGAACTGAGAATTCCTGAAAGACTTCACTGGAAGAGGAGCAATTCAATTATTGGACATGAGATTCTCTTCAGCACCTCATTGTGCTTTGTAGGGAAAGGAAAGAAGTGACCCTTTAGAAAAGACCAGGGGTTTTGTTGGAACCCATCACTTCCTTGGCTCCTGTGCTGAGAGTAATCAATACAAAATCAATGCTCTTCCCCCAATTCACCACACAGGAAGAGATGCCCACGCTCCCTCCCGTGAGTGTGTGCCTGGGCTGATGCTCGTCCTTGCCCAGGTGAAGACCAGACCACTCCTGCAGCCTGTCTGGTCTCTGTTCCTGCCTTTGCAGAGCTCTGGGAAGGGACTGCTTTTTTGGCAGAAGAAGGGGATGCCAGTGGTAAAGATTCTTTCTGTGGTGTTGCCTGCCAGGAAGCAAGGCAGAGGTCGGGAAAGGTGCTATAAATATTTCTGCAGTAACTCAAAGGCAGTGAGTGTTTTGTTGATTTGTTTTTCCTGGGGTGTGTGAGACTGCTTTCCTCTGTGCAGGTGTCTGATTCATGTGAGGCTTCCTTTTTCTTTCTTTTCCTACTTGTTTCCTGCCTCTGCAATTGTTGCTTGCACTTGCAGCACTTTTACTCAGCCCGGCAGTCCCACAGAATGCAATTAGGTTATTTGTGCAAATGCTTTTCATCATGAATATGGTCTGCAGAGTCAGACCTTTTGCTTCTTCCTTCTGCTTCTAACCTGTCCCTCCCAAGTTTCCTTTCTTATTGTTTTTCCTTTCACTTATGTCTGCCTGCTGTTAGAGCAAGCTAGCAGAGAAGGAAGTGGGGGAGGGCTGTTTCTGCAGGGGTTTCAGTGCAAATAGCTGCATGGCTTATAATTTCTTGAGCAGATTAGGCTGTTCTTGGCATGCACTCAGGCTGAGAGAGAACTGCTTATTGCCAGGTGAAGTTAATGTGTTTGTGCCACCAGTGTCCAGAGCTGCACTGGCAGGAATTGCAGTAAGGAGTGGATCAGTGCTTGGCCCTTCCCAGGAGCAGGATTGGTGATCCCAGAGGAGCTGTGCAGTCGAGATCTGTGTCTGAGTCAGGTCAAACAGATCTCCCCTGAGCTCAGGGAGCTGTGCTTGTCCTGTGTGTCGAGGAAGGCTTGGGCATACTCACAACCAAACCTCCAGATCAGAAAGCTTCCATCTCTGAAGGAATCCTGGTTCCACTTTACTGCAGTTTGTTTTATATTTACTTCTTTATGGGTTTTTTTGTTTGGTTTTCTTGGGGTGGTTTTTTTGTTCTTTTTTTTTTTTTGGCACAAAGTAATACTTACCTCCATTAATGCAAGAAAATGCAAAGTGATAGAAATAGGTGTTGGAGGTGATCACACAAGCTTGCAGCCTGCTTCCAGTCCCAGGCAGCCGTGTCCAACCACTCTAGCAGAGAGGTGAAATGTAGTTAACCTGCCCTGTTTGCCTTTCTGTGTTATGTATTCTTAACCTGCTCCCTTGAGATCTAAACTGACTGTGTAAAAGGTGGGATAAAATCTGATTTTGTGAAGAAATAATTTTTATTGACTGGAAGTGAATGCTATCAAGTAAGCTCTCCAAAGCTGGAGCCCATTTGGAAAATGCTTAGCTTAATATTTCTGTTCTGCTTTCTGCGGTTTAAATGGCAACTGCTAGAGGCAAACTCAAGTGAGAGACATGCATACTACCCACATGTCTGTCCTCCCTAATTTATAAATATACCTGTGAGTATACTGATAACAGAAAACAGATTAGTGAGAGTTGCTTTCATGCTTGGAGATTGAGTTTCATGAGAAATGTAGATTGAAGAAAGGAAATCTCAGGGTTGGAAGCTGGTTGTATTGTGAGGAAGGCAAGAAACCACAACTTGATAGTAGAGAAGGGTTGCAGAAACGAGAACAGAGATGTTAATGTAGCAATTGAAATCGGATGTGCCAGAGACTTTTAAATTGTGTTTTATTTTTATAGAAACAATTAGTCCATCCTGGAGCAACATCCTGAATATTTCTGCTTCTTCTTACTGGGTGGACTGGTGACAGCACTGTGTGGTGATAGGTCCAGAAACTCCTTTGAGTTTTCTATTTGGAATTAAGGAGAGGAGTGGGAGGCAGCTTTACCTAAGTGCACACAGTATATAATTTAAGAATGAATACAGAATGAGAGCTAGATGGGACATTGCTCCTGGAATAAGACCAACACATCCATGCTTCAGTACTCTAAAGATAAACTCCTTCTCAAACTACATGTAACATATAGATATATACCCTATCCCACACACTCAAATTCCTTTGGCTGTGCCTGAACTGCCTTTGTCCTGGTCTAGACAGTCCCAGGCTGGGGCCCAGTGCTCAGGATTTGCATCTGACTCTCAAAGTGCTTTCCCTCTGGATTCAGTTTTCCCTCTTGAGTTAACATGGTCTGAGAGGAACAAAACCAAAGGCCTTGAGAATTGTTATTTCCAACTTCCTTTCAACGTTTTCTTTCTGCTAGGAAGCAGGAAAAGCATGAGGATGGCACACTTCAGTTCACACTCTCACTCCAGCTGCCAGAGCTGTAGAAGCTGGGGGGCTTTGACAAGGCAGATTTGGTGAGGCTGAACTGGGACTTGTTCCATTACAAGTTCCCAGTACAGCTGTGGGGGAAATCCTGACTGGGGAGCCTTTAACACTGATGGTGATGTGCAAGTCAGATGGATGTGGACAAAACTCCAGCTCACTGGCTGGAAGAAGGAAAAATAGTTCTAGAAATCCCATCAAGTTTCTCCTAAGACCTTTGCTTCCTGGTGTAGACAGTGCTAGTTAAAAGTACAATTGAGGGTTTGGGTTCTTTATCTGAAGCACAATTTTGACTGGGAGTTACTAAAAGGCTGTAAAAATGGAAGCATATTATGCTTTTTTCAGAGTCCCTTTTTAGATGATTGTCATTTGAGGGATGAGGATGTCGAATTTGCCACGTTGCACAAAGTTATGGCAGCTGTTCCATATTGCTAGATTGGAAATTAAAATGGAGATCTATTCAAATTGTCTGACACTTCCAGCAAGCTTGAAAGCAATGCTTTAAAACATAACAGAACTCTAATCTGGGTCCTGAGGGGTAGTCAGTAACATTAAAAGCAAATGTCTTTTTCCAAATGGCCTTTAACTACTTTGTGTCTTTTCCTTTTTGTTGCTAAATTCTGCTTTTCATGGCAACCATTTGATGAAGTGAACAGAATTTCTGAGAATGTCAAAGACCAAATCCTAAGTGAGAACATTTCAGCAGGTCTAGTCTGTTATGATAATAAATATTTTCAGGAAAGTTTAAGCTATGCTAACCTTTAAAAAAGAATGGCTCACATTTCTATTTTCTTTTTTCATAAATGTCTGGTGCCTGAAACTTCTTAACAGTTTCTTCATCTAAAGATAAGACTGGGTTTATCTCTACCTGTAAAAGGTAATGCAATCTCTTAGTTTAGGAATTTCTAGAACCTTTGCCTGTCAACACACAGTCAAATCTAACTTTTGATCCCAGTGCTGCTGCTTTAGCAGCACCAATTTTATACATACTAGAAAAACTCACCATATAGGAAATTGTTCTTTGAATCACATGTAATTCCAGATCTGTGCTTCAGAACTCAAAATTATCCAGTTTGATTTGTTGTCACCATAAAATATTGGTTAAAAGCATTAGTGTTTTTATCCAGTAATTCTTAATCCACAGAAAGAATGCACTGTTGACACCTCTGCAATTTTTTGTTGTCCTGAATATGCCAGTTCATCTCACTCATACTGAGCATTAATCACTAAGTCTAACATTGTGATGTGTTCAGGAAATACTTGAGGAGGCTTTATAAAGGCACACCATTAAAAAGGGAAAAAAAACCCAAAAAAACCCTCCAACGAATAGATTGTGTTGTTCTTTGTGGGTGCAATTCACCTGCCTAAAGCTGAAATAAATACATGACAGACTCTTCTGCTAAGGCACCTCCAATTCCACTGCTCCCTGTGTTCTGTTTTGCTTCCCACACATGCTGTAATGACGAAGGTGCTCTGTTCTAAAATACCATTTCCATTTCCAGGGGGGCATACTGGAAAGTATGTAGGGCACAAGAGACCCTGGAAAGAGCAACGTGCTATTGATTAATCTGTCCTCTGGATGAACTCCAGTAAAAACCTGAGTTTCCAAAATTCTGAAACAGTCTGTACACAAATAATGGCAGGAGGAGTTCTCTCTGGGATTACATGGCTACATAAATAAGCAGTTCTTCAGTGCAGCATGTGGTTTTCTAATTTCCAGTAAAATGGAATGAGTCACACATGACAACAGCATTGCCACTAACCAGTGTGGCATGGCATCTGAAAAAGATAGCACTGGAAGGGTGTGAACTGCAGAGCAGATGATGGGGCTTGAAACATCTTGTTTGCTTTGGCAGAGCAACCAAAATCTTGATGCTTTCCCACAATCTGCTCCAAGGATATAGGTTTTGCTGTGCTGTATCAGATTATTACCCTGGGAATTTGTGTGTCCTGCCTTTGCCAATGGACAGCTCTTGATGCTTCAGATAAAGATAAATGCCCAGACTCCCCACAGGGGAATTCCAAAGTTAGATGGTGTGTCTTCAAGTAGGGTTTACATTACTGCAGATTACCAGGGGAGGGTTTTTCTCTCTGGTAGCAAATCATAAAGGATACACCTATTCAGGCAAAAAAAGGCTCAAGACAGCTCCCAAGTCCAGGCTCACATACCATACATATCATTTATATGTAGGTACATGTGTCGGTATGGGCCTTAGGCTGAGTTCACTCCAGAGGGAGAGTCTAACCATAGTCATGTCTTAGCACAGGCCTAGGATTTTCCTCCTTATGTGTGGAGAATTTCTGCTTGGCAGCACAGCTGCACAGGAGCAAAGCATCCCGTGGCTGCTGCTGCCATTGGACCCTGAGTCTGAGAGGAGGTCATACAGAGTCTCAGAAGATGAAAGCCCAAATTAAAGGGATTAAAACCAAAGCCCTTCCCTTTATTTCTGCACCTCTAGAACTGGGGATCAAATCTTCTGGTGTTAATAAATTAGAAACACAGAAAATCTTCAGTTCAAAAGCAAGATGGAAATGACCTAGCACTTGGTCCCTGTTTCAGGGCATTAAGGTTGTCAACTTTGTAGTCATGAGTGACTTCTGCCTTTTTGGATCTATTATATGAAAGTGGTGTCAGACACTTTTTTCTTTGAATGTTTCTCTGAAGGAATACTTGTTAAAGGCGGGGTGGGAGGAGGGTGCAACTAATTCTTTTTCTTCTCCTGACATATCCCCAAACACAGCCATATTTAGGCAGAGTTAATGGTGATGTTCTAGGTGCCCAACATTACATTTTCATTGGTTTATATTGCTTCCTCCCTGTCAGTATTGTCCACACTAAGGGCTCAGGGAGTACAGTAGTTTAAGCTGCAGTTTAATTCCCTGTAGATGGAGATTTGCTGTGACAGAAATGCCTGCTGTCCTGGCAGTCTCTCACATCTGCTGGAGGCAAAAGAGTATGTCAAACAATAACTCAGCCAGCAGATGTGGTTCTGTAGGGACAGTAGTGTCTGTGGTACGAAAATTCCCTCCCAAAATACAGATCTGTGGGGACAGTAAGCGTCTGTGTCAGTGACAACTTTATAGCATCTGCTGGGACAGTAATGCCTGTGATACATAAATGCATCTCTGCATCTGCTGGGTCAGTCAGAGAGAGATGTATTGTATATATCCAGTTTTACATGTGAAAATCTCCTTCTCTTTAGTTCGGGGGATTTGTTTGATTCCCCTTCCCACGGAGTTAATAAGAACCATTTTATGTAAGAAGAGCTGAAGGTATTTGTGAGTCTTTTGCACGTAGGACAGACATTGCCACATTTCAGCTGCCAAGAAATACTGCTACATTTTCTCCTACCATGGTATTAATCATTAATGGCTTTGTTCTCAATGAACAGCCTGAGTATCTTCAATGATGCTCTTGTGAGTGCTAATGCTTTGTGGTTGCAGTGAGAGCATCACATGAGAAATGTGTTTGTTCAGAGAGGAGGAGATGCACCACAAACACAGCATTCTGACCCAGACCAGATTTCAAATATTCCTAAGTACAGGTGTGCACAGAAAAAGATTTTTAATTTGGCCTCATCTCTAGGTTAAGTACCGGACCCACGTTAGGAAGGATTTCACTGGGGACAGTCAATTTTCCAGCAGCAGCAGCTCCATTCAGATGTCAGGGTATTTTGCTACAACAAAGGCTGATGTTGACATTTTTTCTTGGATAGAGACAGATGCAAGAGCTTCTGCCTCAAGGTTATCCATTATACTGTATATTAACTAGATGTTTTAACATGGGGCTTCCTGCAGAGACAGCAGTGAATGATGATTAATAGTTATCAATTAAAATCTACTCTTTTCCCATGTGTATTTATATGCTGAACTTCAACCTACAATGCAATTCTGTGACAGGAATTAGATATTCTTTTGTTGGAGAGCACGGGAATTATGGTCAGGGATGTATTATTCACTTGTTTGTTATGGGAATTACGTTTGTGCCTGGTTTTTGCCCGGGCATTGTATATAAACATAGTCTCTGTGAAAAGGAGTTTATAAACAGTTACCATTAAAGGGACAATTATTTTCTCTTTCTTCATGTAGCAGCTCTGAGTAGGAGGTGAGGGATGGAGGAGAGAGGAAGCAAAGGCTGTACATGTTTTATGACCATAATTATAATTAACTATTTGAGAGATTAAAATTATATTAAATTTTAATTATAATTTACTATTTCAGAGATTAAAACTGATTAAAAAAGACTCAAGGTTATGAGGTACCTCAGAGATCTGAGTTATCTAGCTCAGTCTAAACATACAGATATAAATCTTTCCTTTTTTCATATTATTTTTTTTTCCCTTTCCAGTCCAGCCCCGGTAGAACAGGCAGTGCCCCAGGTGCGGTAGGTGCCTGGGGACGCCGGGGCTGCCTGGCAGCCGCAGAGCTGGCCCACGGGCCGGCCGAACAAAGAGCTCCAAGCCCCGCAGCCGCGGGGAGCGCTCCGCTGAGAGACAGCGAGAGGAGAGCTGCTCGCAGGAGCACACGGGAAGGATGAACTCCAAACGCGTCGTGTGAGAGCAAAGGAGAGGCAGAAGGGATTTTAATTTCCAGCTCGGTTTGGCACAGTTGTTAAACACCACTTAATTCAGACACACTGTGAGATAACCCTGGTTCACGAGCGAGAGTCAGGGCGGAACAGCAACTGAAGGAGGCCACTCACAACCCTGGTGGAGAGTCTTAAAGTGGGCAGGTGATCTGGCTGGTTAGCTCTGATTTATTACAAAGGCATCTTTATGCTTTTTGAATTCCCTTCCATCACTCATGTTAAACAAAACTGCATTCTTATAAGGCAGTTCATCCCCTCCATGCATGCACACACTCATCGCTCATGTCACGCTACCAGCAAAGGCATATGAAGGAAGTGCAGTTATGTGATGCCTATTACAAAAATGGTTTTTGTTGGTTTTTTTTTTTATATACTGGAAACAAGCACTTTAGTAAAGCTGCTAGGAACTGGTTCAGGTTTATGGTACTCTCTCAGCATTTTCAGAGACTGATGGTGACTATTAAAGGTGTGAGACTTTTTCTGCTTTGCAGCAAAATTGCTTTTCACAACTTGTCCCAGAAGATCTTTGCTTTTGAAAAAATATTTTGCAAATGAATTCTGTAACAGGGAAAGGTATCGAATTATGGGGCTGAAAGTGCATGTGGAACCATCTTCCTGTTCTGTATTTTTTGATGTGACACTCCTTATCAAAAAGGAAAGAGGCACTTCTGCAGCTTCCCTACCCCTGAGCCTCCTACCAGCTCAGAGAGGCATCACAAAGCCACTCACTACTCAATCTCCATTTTATTTCTTGTCGTTTATTAACACAATCATACTGTTTTGAGAGCTCAGCCCATCCATTAGTAAAAGCATTCAAAGTGGCTGGAACAACCGGTGAAAAAATGATAAACATTTTCAGCTGAAATTGGTCAGATTATGTATGAGTTGTTTATAAACATCTTGTCTAGAACTGTCAAGAGGTGGAGCTAACATCATTGAAAGATGATAAATTCTGACACAGTGCTCTGAGATTTCACTGCCACTGAATGTAGGTTAATATGGGATTCAATAGGAAATCTGGCTTGTGTATTGCTGCATATTACAGGAAACGAAGGAACTTGGCATTTGTCTGCAGATTGCTAATTGCAGTTTATTGCACATGCAAAAGGTTAATTTGGGTATGTTATAACAGTAATCACATGCACTGCCTCAGAATAAACCATACCCCTACACTTACTGATGAGCTGGCCTGTGGGATTTGGGACATTATTTTGTAATATTATGGAAAATAAGAATTTTAAGTAAATGCTGTAACAGTGGGCAGCAGTGTCCTTAGGTGTAAAAAAACAGAGTGGAGCAGTTGCAAGTCTCTGGTATGAAATACTTTCCCTTAACCCCTAATTTAATTATTCCCTGAGATGCATGTAATTTATTCTTTGTGATAATTGAAAACAGAAGACTCATCTATTCTAGATGAAAATTATATCCTATTCTTATTATTGTTAATGCTGTGTATTTAGAGGAGTATTTAAAGGTCTGAGATTAATTCATGACCTCTTCATGCTGGGTGCTGTATATATATATACACACAGTAAGCTCACTACCCCAAAGACCTTACACTTTAATTAAATAAAGGTTGGAGGAAGGAAGTTTTATTACTTCTGTCACAAATGGGAAATGATAACAGAGAGTAACTAAAAGGACTGAGAATTACACTCCTCCTGCAACGAGTCTTGTATTTGCCTGTAATATATCCTCCCTTCCTGCTTTTGTTAAGTTGCTGTAAATTGCTAGGTAGATGGTTGGTCTCTCCCCCAGAGGTGGATTTTAATTCTGTGCATGTTTCAAGGTTTTATGGAACGAAAGGCGTTCTGTAGATAGATAACACTTTAATTTAGACCTGATTAAGTTATTCTGAAGCAATACTTCTGTGGAAGGGGGTAGATTTGTATGAATCTGGTGCACGTTGCTTGTTGCCATATGAACATACTAGTGCATAGCTGCTGTGCTCCCTGGGGGCTGCTCAGTTGGTGCATGGGGATTTAAGGTACATCAGTATAACTTTTTAACTGTTATTATTCCCTATAGTTTGCTCTTAAATGTCTTCTAAAATAGTAAAAAAGTAATAGTGCTTGAGATGTTGGAGCATTCTACAGGATTCATGGGGCTTTTGGAACACTAGTGCAGGCTTAGTTTCCCAGAAATGCATCTTCTTCTCCCCCTGCTCCCTGGAAGTATTGTGCTCATTCTGAAATGCATTTTAAGCATTTTTCATTAGAGCTTCAGCATAACATTAAAAATAAAGCCAGCTCTGCCTGGAATCTTGCTTTGGGAATTTTTTTTCTATAGAGGAACATAAACCTGAAGATAACTTGTTTCCCTTTTTCTTCTTGTTCAGTACAGTGCAGTGATTGGTTTAAGCAGGTGGAGTAGGAAGGGAAAGGGAGAAAAAAATGGGTAAGTCAGGTGAAGAAACAACCCAAAGAACAGGTAGAATCCAAACACAACCCAACCACTCTCCTCATATCTTTGCATTTCAGTATTTATGACTCTCACTGCTGGACTCCAAAACCACTAATTCTCTAACCTGATGTGTCATTTCCTCAGCTCATCTCTGTCCTGTCCTGCCCCTGTCTGGTAAATGGATACAGGGAGGTTCTATCTCACAGATTTTAGACTCCTTGAATTAAAAAGATTGCAAAGAAGCAGACTTTTAAAAAATTACTATTTTATTTAATAACAGAGACTATTATTTTTTGTTATGTCTTATGGATCCTTGAGCACTTATAAGTAACTTGTTTACCCTATGGAAACCAGCACTGGTTATACTTCTATACTTACTATAGAAGTAAATATGTAGAATAAGTAATCTTTTAAATACGAAACTTCAGTTTCCTGAGTTGATGGGACAAGCTCAGCACTTAGCAAAGCACAATCACCAGTGTGTACCCTTGCTAGAAAACAATCCACTGGAGCTTTGTTATACAACATTCAAGCATCCTGACGAAGTGGCAGTAATTTGCAATGAACACTTCGTGTAAACAATTACCTGTGGCTTGTTACACTTGTTTGTACAGGCAGCTGGCTAAACAGATCTGGGTGCACTTGTAAACGTCTGTCCCTGTCACACCTGATACCGGAAAACAATTGCTTATTATATGATTACTCTGAAAATGTCAGTGTTTTGTACCTGACAGCTGGCAAGGACTGAGTATGGGTGCTTACAGAAGCACGGAAAACGGCCAGAGAAATCAAATGTGATGGTGGTGTTTTTACGACAATAGTGAGGGCACTTTCACATCCCAATCCTCCTATGAAGGGAGGTCTTTGTGACAGTTTTTCTGACAAAAATCCACTTTTGCTGGTTGAAGGGCCCTGCTGTGGTAGAAGTGAAAGAAAGTCATTTGGTCATGCAAGGTCCAAGGAAGAGCCAGAGGTGATTTATTTTCTAATACTTTAGCAAGACGGGTGTAAGACGCCGGTGGCACTACGCTGGAGCAGCCGTGCGGGAGGCGTTCCCACCTTTCGGGCTCTTTACGGGCAGAAACGCGGGGAGCTGGGACCGAGGTAGCGCCGCGCTCCAGCCGGGGCCGCAGGCCGGCACCGGGACACGGCTGCGCTCGGGTCACGGCCGTCACCCCGAGCCCGGGGCGCGCCGGGCGGGGCC
>VWYI01025860.1:0-162500 GCA_013399455.1 Anthoscopus minutus | reverse complement strand
AAAAGGTACTCTGTGTGGTGATTTGATTTCATGTGCTGAGAGTTTTTTCTGAAAGTTTTGTTTCCTGCTTGTATCAGTGAAACATGTTGGGAGTTTAAACTGTGTCATGCTAATTTTGCTGTAATTCATGCAGGCTTCCAGAATAATTCTGCCAGCCATCATACCTTATAATATATTTTGAAGGATAAAAATATTTTTTTTAATATGTGTTATGTTGCTGGGGGTTTTCTACAGCACAAAATACTATCTTGGTCATAATTTTTTTGCCATGAAAATACTTGGGTTTTTGTGAATTGTTACTTTTGGCAGACAAAACATAGGAAGTAGGAAACTGAAATGGAGCTGAAAGAGAGAGCAGGGGAGGCTCCTTTGTTGCCATGTGCTGATGGAGGCTCCTGGCTCTGCTGTGCCCGGGGACTTCAGGAGTGCATCCCAAACTTGGTGTTTCTGGAGCGGAACAAGGGCTGCAGCATCCTCCCCGAGCCCTTGACAGTGCTTCTTGGTATTTGGCAGTTGTGGCTGGGGTAATTGGTGCTGACAAGCTAACTTGAATTAAAGATTTATTGCCGTGTAAAGTTGGTTTGGCTTTGCTGGTGCCCGCAGTGGCGAGGGGGGCTCAGCAGAGCCCACGGCCGCACCGGGCAAGCCCCGCAGGGCTTGTGTTGCTCAGTGTGGTCCATGGGAACGAAGTGGCGGCTGGCTGACGCGTGTTAGAGCAGATTGCAGAAGGTGCTGCACATCACTAAACGTCTCTCTTTGAGCTTGCCATTGCCCTTTTCAGTGGGTGAGTGAAAACAACAAAGGAAACGCAGAGTGCACGGTATATTTCGTGTGCTTTACTTTGTGCTTAGCTGTGTATGGGCAGAGCTGCTCTGCTCCGATCTCCTTTATGGACTCCGGAGCTGCTGGTTGGGTGGGAAGGGGGAGGAGGGAGGATGCGGCAGGGGATGATGGGATCTCTTTGTTTGATTTGATTTGATTTTTGCTTCTTTCATTGAACTGTGGTTGTGGTATCATCTGATTTATAGAGTTAAAATCCCTCACTGAGTGTTGCACCTATCTCAGGAACCTTGAAGGTTTGGATGGGAGGAAAAAATCCCTCCACCCCAATGCTGCGGAAGAGAATCCAGAGAGTGGCAGAGAAGATGTGTTTAAATACACGAGCAGTACAGACACTGGAAAAACCCTTAGCAAAATTAGTTCCTTTAGAGAGATCAGGAAGTTTAAGTCCATGTGTATATTTTCTTGATGATGGGTGTTTAGGAACTGCTCTCAAGATGCATCAATCATGTCTGTGTAAACATCCTGTATGGTTTTCAGGGGAAAGTTGTGAAAATGGCTATAAATAAAAAAAGTGAATTTGATCACTTTGCTTGATTTTCAAGCTTAGTGAAACTGAAAGGTAAATAAGATGAACAAAAAATGAAAATTAAACTCTCCTCCTTTTCTTCCCCGTGGTGTACAATCCTGTGTGTGTTCCCAGTGCTGGCAGTGGTTATGGATGGCTGTGAGCAGCCTCTGGAGAGCAGCCCCTGGCCAGCAGCTCAGGGAATGCCCTGGCCTGGGCTGCTGAGCCTGTCAGTAAATCCAACTGGCCTCGTTGGCCATGGCCATCTTGCAGGACCTGCTGTTTCTTTACCAGACTGTGGTGGAAAAAAAGGCAATCTCCGCTTGGTCCATGGCTCTGGCTGCCTTTTCAGCCTCTGCACACCGTTTGTTTCATCCTCTTTACATGCTCCATGTGCGTGTTGTCTCGAGATGGAAAGATGGGCTGTAGTGTCTTGCAAACTAACTGTGTTAGTCCTCTTTGGGAATTACTTTGCCTGCAGAGGGGCCAGCCTGGATTACTCTTGCTGTGTCCTCCAGTGAGTGCCTTTTGCCCAGCCTTCCAAACATGATGTGCCGTGGTGGTGGCAGAGCCAGGGGGCTCAGCAGCATTCACCCACCCTAGGCCCCTCCACTGCCCGGCCCCTGCTCAGCTGGCAGGGCAGGTGCAGCCCCTCTCTCTGTTGGAGGGCATTTCAGGGTGTCCTGGCACACGTGGTGTCCATGGTGCTGGGTCTCATTGCTTGCTGCGTTGCCCTGATGTGCCCTGAGCCCAGATCTGCTCTCAGTGTGGGGTGTAAATCCCCCATCCTTGGGCAGCAGAGAGGAGCACACGGGAGCAGGGACAGTGTGGGGAGGAAGGTGCAGCTGCCCATGGGCTCTGCCCCCCGGATTTATGCTGTAGGTCAGTCCCTCGGACTGCAGAGGCCATAAATCAGTGCAGAATTTGTCCCAGGGTCAGGAGCCATATGGTGTGCAGGAGCAGGAGAGGAAGAGGGATGCCCACACCAAAGGAGAATAAAGGCCTGTGTTCAGGGCCGGAATATTTCAAAGCCTGAGAAAGGGGCAAAGTTCATTTTCTAATTGAATGCTTTGAAATATATAGATGTATATGGTCAATGTTTATCTTCCAGAACAAAGCTTGCTTTGTTTGTGTGTCGGTGCTGGGAACTGCTCCTGGGGGTGTCCAGCTCAGAGCTCCTCGGTGCTCTGGGGCTGCTGGGGCTCTGGGTGCCCCTGGCACGTGGCAGCAGCCTGGCCCTGCTGGCCCAGCCCCTGGTGGGGACCTGCCTATTGGGGGGAGTTTCCTGGATTTGCCAACACATTTCTATGGTTCCCAGTGCATGTACACATCATTATCTCAAACTAGGGTACATTTACCTATGGAAGAATTATTGTATACAAAGTCCTAAGTTTAATTATTCCTCTGTCTGTATCTTGTACTTCGCAGAATTTGCATAACAATCAGACATCAAAGCCAGAACCTGTTACTGGAAGAAAGGTCTTTCTGCTATATTATTTTAATAAAATAAATTATAATGATCAATTAAATCTAAATTTACACATTAGATAGTTTTCCTGCGAATCCGTTGAAACGAGAGTTAAAAGCAAACTTTAAACTTAGTAATAAGAATCTAACACATTAAGGTATTTAAATTAAATTTCTTTTTGTTTGATATTTCTCACTTCTCTCTGCCAACCCCCTCACCCATCTTTTTTTCTCCATTCTCCTTGTCTTTTGGAAGTTGAAATGATGCTTTGCTGTCACTGAAGTGAATGGAGATTCTGCTGCTGGAAGAGCATGCTGGTGAGTATTGTGTTTAATTGATCTAGAAATAGCAAAAAGGAATTATTCACCCTGCCTCTGCTTATTTGTGTTTCCTGTAACTCGAGTTGTCTCTCAAGTAGAGGTGATTTAATTAGAGAACAAAGACTATTTTAAATCCATGGTAAGCAAGGGATGCTTCAGTCTGTATAATAATTTACATTTCTGGTTTACCTGTTTATGACAGCCCACCTGGCAAGTGCCGAAGGGCCCAGATTTGCAGGTGAATATGTGCTCTGTCCAATGGTGAGTGATGTGGGAAGACACTCCTAAATTCTGTGTTCTCCTGCTTCATAGTCAGGAAATATATAGAGTTATATATAAATGTGATCATGCATCCACTATGTACTTGTGTACACAACTGATTGCATAGAATCATCCAGAGAAACCACAAATTAGAAAGTCTTTCCCTTTTTAGTGCATGAGTGTTAGCAGAAACTTCCTATAATTATGGAAAAACTTTTATTGCAGTTTTATTACTTAATATGAAGGTTTTTTAATGAAGCTTTCACAGTTTGATATATAAAATAATTATATCTCATCTAAGTTTTAACTTTGATTAAAATTCAAAAAGCTTATTTGGTCTTAGTGAGATAGGTTCTCTCAGGGTGTGCTTCTACTACTGTGATGAAGCTGTATCAAAACTATCCAGGCACTTGGTGTATGGATTATTCTTTAATGTTATCTGTGCAGATAGAGCACGTGGAGCTCTGACTGTGCCCCAGGTACACGCAGGCATGTGCAGTTCTGGGAGCACCACAGAACCCTGATCTTTTAAGGTTTGTGCAGTCTTGGGAAATAGCATCTTTCATGAGAAGTTGAATTTGTGGCCTTAAGGAATATCAGGTAGGGCTGTAGCTACAGAAACCACTAATATCTGCCTTGGGTTGCATTTTCTGAGTTTAGGGCTCCATGAAATAATGGGATTTAGTTCCCCTCATAAAATAAACTGGCAAGTAAGGTTTGTTTGCATATATACACTTATGCAGGGCACACAGGTAACATTTCTCCCTAACGTGGGCTTGTTGGTTCTTTTTATTAGGAATTTCTTCTGCCCTGTCTTTTGTAACAACTTATAGCTCTCCACTGCTAAGGTGATTATTGTTTAAGAAAATCAAATACTTTTGTATTAAGTGCATCTTATACCTCTGCCATGACAAATATGATTGATTAACTGTCTTGAGAAATTTCTAACCTTTGATAAGATTGCACCAAGAGAAGTGCTTTGTTAGTTTTCACTGGAGAACAGAAAGAGATTTCTGATATTTCTCATTACTGGTTTTCCACTTGTGATGGAGATAAAACACAGTTAAGTGCTTTTTCCTCTCATGTACAAGGGCTCTTGTGCTTTTCATACCTGGTAGAATTGTGTGGCCCACTTTGTATTAGTATGAATGGCAATTGCCTTGTAAATGTGATGGCCATGAATGAGTGAATAGTCTGTCATCTCTTATGTTGTCCTTTGTCTTTATGTTTTATTCACTTTTAGCCTCTACAAAAGAGCTTTAATTTAGACCTGAGACAACAGTAGCAGTGCTCCAGTTCATTATAGATCTAGTGGCAGTTTTATTTCATTTTGATGTTCTTTATATTTTGATGGGTGTACTAAACAGAAGAAGCCATTTTAATCAAAAGAAAATTTCAATGAGAGCACGACCTGTAAACAGTGGTTTTGTAAGAGTCACACAAAAGTTTCTATTACACATTTGGAAATTATTTCCATTATTTAACTGCAAAGGGCAAGTAAATCACCTCCCTCTAAGAGTTAGAAAAAGGAGTGTTTTTTCAGGATCTTCAGTTCTGCTAACTGACTCATTGTATCATCTCAGCTAATTAATTTCACCTTTTCTGTGCTTCAGGATTTCCATCTGTGAATGAACTAATGACACCTAATTACAGGCAGTATTGTGAAGATTAATGAATTGACATTATTGAAGTATCCTGAGGTAGAAGTTCTGATGTAAGTACAAAGTCCTCTTTCTGATGCTTCCTAATTAATCAGTTCACAATATCCAGCATGTAGAATCACATTGGTCTAGAGCAAACAAACACTGGGTTATATCTGAATATAAAATACATCTGTATAAAAATATATATATATTATAGCCGAATATAATATATATAAAATATAAAAAAAATATGTGTGTGTGTGTGTATAGATATATATGTATAATACAATCCGTGGGTGTTTTTTTCCTGGTTTTACATGTAATTTGAACCATCTTTTCTGCTGAGTGTAAGAATCTCCCATCCTCCCACGGCGCCTAGAGGTGAGACGGCCTCCACTTAGGAAATCCGTGCTCCCAGTGATACATGTATCATCCCAGCAGGCTTTACTGTGGATACAGAAAAGCAACTCCAGCCTGCGATTTTCTTGCCTCCTCTGGTGCAACATTAGCAAACACTTTGTTACGCTGCCCTTTTACACGGGGATGAAAATGGGAGTGTTCCGAAGAGCATCCAGCGGGGATCCAGAATCCCGGCACGGGCTGGATGTTCCTGCAGGTGAGGGAGGGTGGGAGGAGCGATGCTGCACACCAGCAAGCGTCAGAAGGGAATTGATGTTGTGAAATTGTTCATCATTTATAAGGATAACAAGGTCCATTCTTAGTCTTCATGGCTGGGCTGCTGTTTCCATGAAGACACAGCTACAACTGTGCAGGTTTTACACCACGCATTTAAAAATGGAAAAATAATAATAAAAAAAATCTGGAAACAGTTCAATTTGTCTGAGTCTTGCTCTAATTAAATAGTATGAAACGTGTGAGTACATAGTTGACAAAAGAGGTGAATGCAGCTGCTGCCTGTATCAATTTCCAGAGGTTGCTCACATTCCTAAATGTCTTGATACACTTTTTGTTGGAAATAGAAGTCACAAGATATTTTTTGGAGTTATTTGTAACTGTTACACAAGTGCAAGCATGGTGGTTTAAAGTTTCACAAACACTTGTATTTCTTTCTACTTATGTCACTTCTTTAAAAAAAAGAGTCTATAATGTGCAATTATGAAACTGCTTCATGTTTGACACAGCTGAAGATGTTTTCAGGCCACAAAAATGTAATTTTCTATGAGTTTAATTTTCCACTCTGGCAGAAAACGTCCTCAATCTTTGGAGTCACGTGGTTCCTGGAAAGCTCTTCCTTGGCTGTGCAGGAGGTCAGACTTTTAAGGGGAGAGTCTGTGCACAAATGTGCAATGCTGCTAATGAGAGGAATTTCACACTTCTGCCCTCTACCTCAAGCTCTGTGTTCATCCTGTGGCTGCTGCCTCTAAAACCTTTGGAATTAGATGTTATAATGAGTGCTGGGCCATCTCTGAGCCAGTGCAGCCACATGCTGGAACTCCAGCTGGAGAGATGGCTTCCAGGAGGTAGCATCACCCACTCTGCAAAAACAAGTAGCGGGGTCTCCTGTTTGCTTCTGAGAGCATCTCAGCTCTGTGGCTGCCCTTCCTCTCCCCAGTGGTGATTTTCAAGCCAAACAGCCCTTTCATCATTGCTCTGTCTTAGCAGCAAAGTTGTCTGTTGATAATAGCAGGCTTCACTTCTTCCCCAGCTAACTGGTAGTCAGGCAGCCAAAGAATGGCCTATCCAAAATTAGGATATGCTCAATGCACCATCCTCTGGTGTTGTTCCCATCAGCCTAATTACATGACTTTTGGGTCAGACAATGTCTCATTGTGTGGCCCTTGGCAGCTATGGGATGCCTAATGCTGCATGAATGTCTAATGTGGAGTTTGATGGCTACGACTGAGGCTGCAGTTCCACACTGGAATTGAAAACATCCGTGTAGTTTCCATAGAAAACCAGGTCAATGGTGCTTCCACAAAGCATTAGCCCCGGGGAAAGCTATTGGTTGCTTGTTGCTTGTACAAATCTGTGCAGGGTGGGCAGTTTATGGTGCATTTCTCTTTCAGGTAAATGACAATTAAGGAGTCAGATTGATTTAGTCATTTGTGACCTAATTCAGAATTACGGCAAGCAGCATCCTTCATCCATTTATCTCTGTCTCTACTTCTATTTTGTTCATTTAAGAACACTTGTGAAGTATCTTCCAAACACTGCAAGCACAATGAAGATTGCGTTGTACCCATAGGTTAAAAAAAAAAAAAATTTATGTTTTCTTTGACTGCAAAAATATAGGTAGAACTACCCTACTTTTATGCTTCCTGTAAAAACCTGCCTTTTTTGCAGGCGAAAGCAAGGCATGAACTTAAAATGCAATTCATTGTAGATGAAGGCTGTAATATGCTTGTTCATTTCAAAGGAGAATGTATAACTAATTACATTTTAATTGAATCTCTAACGTCAACAGCTGTTTTTAAAGGATCTTTTTAAGCTACATTTATTTTTAGTATTTAGTATAAGATCGTCTTTCTTTGCACGCATCTCTCTTCATGCATTATTGCCCTTTAGAAAGTTTTCCTTCTTTTAAAGTATCAGTTAACACTAGCATACATTAAAGACTAAGCTGGTAAAACTTGGTTTTAAGATGCTTGGTATGACTTTTCTGTGTTGAGAAGAAAAAAAATATGACACCACCACCAAAATGCTCTTTGTTCTCTTTTTCTTCCAGAAGTAAGAGGTTCCATTTGCAACCCAACGTGCCAAGGCCAGCTCTCAGCTGCTGGTGGTTTATGTTGGCTGGCTGTTATCAGTTCCTCCACAAGGCAGCTGCTAATTACAGTAAATAGCACCACTATCTCTTCAGATGGAGGGAGCCACACTGATTTAGTCCTTCCCTGCTAAGTCAACAGCAGCATCTGTCAGTATCCTTTAACTTAGAGGGATTAATAAACAACTAACTGCTGTTCACATGAAAAAACCTTGTTAAACTTAGATTTCTCATATCAGGGCTTGGTTCTGTTGGTTTCCTGGGACGTGTGCTAAAGTTAAACCCACCCTCGAACACCTTCTCTCTGCTCTCACCAGTGGGGTTGGTTCCTGTCCCAGTGGGTTGGTAGGGAACCTGTGTCCTGCTGGTCATGAGCAGCTCTTTCCCTACACATGCTGGGATTCCTGCAGCTATGGAATTTACCCAGAGAGAAGATACCCTCTTTCCATAGAAAATACCCTCCTCTGCCTCTCCATCACCTTTCTTCTTGAGAACAGGTGTTTTTGGATGGTTCAGAATCTTAAGCACTCCACAAATGGAGGGCATTCTCTGAGAGATGATTGCTGTATTGCTGTGCAGGAATATGTAGCTGATATCAGTTTACTGTTTTCTGTATAATTCTGTAATTCTATAAACCCTGCTCTGTTTTTCTGCAAACATCAAAGCTCAGTAATCATGAGAGTCCTGTGTTGGTTTTGGAAGGTAGTTCCATTAGAGATTGAAATGGCAGTGTAGTTGCTAAAATTTCATAAGCAGTAAATAAAAATTCATTATCTCTTGCAGAAAACTAGGCAGTAGGCTCAGAAAGGCTTGACATCTGAGGCTAGGATAGTAATTGAAGTAGTGGCAGTAAAATAATGGCAAATCAGAAAAACTGGTGAATCTTCTAGTTAACACCTGCAAATACATGGTTATTATGTTTTCACCAGTAAATGGAGATTTGTGAGACTCATGATTTGCAAGAGAGGAGTTGACCCCTTGTATTTTAGTGCTAAATCTCTCTTCCCTTCTTATAAGTGCACCGCTTCTAATTTTGACAATGTTAGGCAAGTGTAAATCACAGTTAACCCAGGTGACATTGCTGTAATTGCAAATATCTGGAGCCAGTGTATTTGAGAGAAAACCAGACCAGTTTGGTCAGATTCCTTGGAGGGAGAATCTCCAAAAGCAGAGTAAATTCATGGGAATGATAGGAGCTATCCCTATCCTGATACAGCTGTAAATGAGAGCTGAATCTGACCAGCTCAGCAGCACAGCTTAAGTAGGATTTTTAATGAAGCATGCAACAGCTCTTAGAGAAAAAGAGCTTCTTTTGTTTTGATAGTATAAAGCAGACAGAAATACTGAGATGTATGATGTTCCTTCAGTGCTCCAATGTCCACTTATGGACGGATCAGCCATTCTGGAGCAGCTCAAACCATTTTAATGCACTGATGGGGCAAGTGAGACTAAAAATGATCCTTAGGGAGTTTGATTTAGCTCTTAGACAGTCTTGAATTAAGGTACTATGAAGATAAATTAACTGCCATTAAAACATGTTTAAAATTCTGGCTTGGAAAGCTCAGTAGAAATGTGAAGCATCTTATTATGTTAGATGCTAGGGAATTAGCACCATGGTTTATTTCTATTATTCAGCAATAAGTTCTCTGTGCTGGGGCAGAAAAACAAATCCAGTAAGAAATGTGCCACAGCTGGGCTGATGGAGGCTGCTGTGAAACAGCATTTTGATTTGTTATGTTCTCAGAACTTTGCTTAATGTATTACTATTGCTTCTTGTTAGAGCTGATTGAATCACATAAAACTGAATTCCAGGATCTGAATAGTTACATGGCTTTGTATTAGGAGACATACTCATCACTCCAGGATTGCTTTCCTGGTGTCAACAGCCTGGGCTGAATACCAACAGCACCATCTCTGTACCAGGGATGTTCTTCTGAGCAGCTGGGAAAATGCACAACACTTTGTGCAAGATAAACATGTCTTGCATGCTGAGTTGCTGAAAAGTTGTGCAACTTGGCTGGTGTAATTTTCAGTAATATTTACCAGTGGGCTCTATATACTGCCTCTTAGATCTACTGTCATGTTGGATTACCATTTCTATCAGATAATGAAGTTTTTATTTGTGTGTGTGTGTGTTTTCATAGGTAACACTTGTTTAGCAGAGAGCTCCTCCATAGTGTTTTATCCAACCTCTCTCTTGCCTTTCACCTCTCAGCTCAGGGCTATGTGCAGATGAGCTGCAGCAGGTGGGCTGTGCAGAGACAGTGAGGATTTGCCCTGCTGCATTGAAACTCTCTGAGTAGCAGAAGTCATCCCAAGCTACCTGAGCCAACACAAGCCTTCTTTCTGATCTCAGTGGATCCAGGGTTTTCCTGCCATGTACATTTGCTGCTTGGACAGCAAGGAAGTGTTTAATTGTTTCATGAGGATACATGGAGCAGGTATATTGTGTGTGGCTGAGAATGCAGGCAACATGTGTTGCCCCTGTCAGAAACACGCTTTTCCTGCTCTGAAAGCTATTCAGGTTATCTGTGTATAATATCATGAGCTGGAAGAGAAAGGGGATTTGTGCTCTTTGAAGAAACTCCTCCAGTTTCTCTTCTGTCTCTTCAATGTGATACACCACTATTTACATTTTTTAAAATTAATCTCTTTCTCCTATCTTCCTCTTGCTCCAATCTTTCAGGCAGGCAGTCTGGTTTTGGGCTTGCTGGGGGTTGCAGATTTTCATTTCAATGTGTTATTGGATTTTTTGGCTCTGGAGCAGAAGCCAGTGTGCCTCACAATGGCTCCTCTTTGCAGTAGACACTGCCAGGTTAATAAGTGCACTGATGCACTTGCTAAAAGCTTGGTTATTTATTAATTTCTTCTATACTATCTTTAGGTATACACCTGGACTTGGAAATGATTAGTCACATCTTTTTCATGTTGCCTTTCTCTTTCTGTTCTCTTGTATCAGCATGGAAAACCATGGTGTTGATGCTGGAGTCGCCTCTGGAAACCAGTGTTTCCAACACATTTATCTGTATAAATTGTCTTTCTGGGTTATCTTTCTTGCTTTTCCAATGAAAACCTTGAAGATGCCATGCCCTTTCTTTTTTCCTTCCTGACCCACAAAAATATAGCAAAACTTTCCCATTAACAGACCTGACAAGCAACTACCTGAGTGTGCTGAGCACTTGCAGGCACAAAGTGAGAAGTGAAAGTCAGGGGAGAGAACTGGATGGAATAAAACTTTAGAGTCCAGACCTTCCAGTCATACAGTGAGGTCTGTTTTATTTCAGTAGAAATGAGCATTTGCAATCACCTGAATCATTTGCTGGTACCTATCTAAACAAGTGTTGCTAAACCTCCTAAATTCAAATAGTTTAATTTTGAGGGAAAACCTACCAGTACAAATCAGACTGGAGACACTCTTCTGCATGCAAATGGGAGAAGGGAAGGCTTGTTTATAAGTATAAATGTAACAGACAGGGAAAAGTGAAGAAAGGCTGGAAAAGCAACAGAGGGGAAAAACCAAGTGTTGGGTAAAAAGTCTTCCTTGGAGAATTCACACCATTGTAGTGACTGCACAGAGGACCACCAGCATTGACCTCTAAAAGCTGCTGGGTTATTGGAAATGAATCGGAAGTTCTCCATCAGATCAGTTGGTGCTTTAGATGGCACAAAACCAGGCACTTTCCATGTGGTAAATTTAATTTTATTTTTTTTTTTTTTAAGCATAAAAGATAAAAGTTGATTAGACTCCAGGAAATGCCTCAGAATTTCAAGAGAAGGTATGTGATGCAGTGCTGGGGCATGGCAAAGGTGCATGTTCACAGGTGTTCTGATCATTAATGAGGGGCTGTTCATGATACAGGTTATCACCTGATGAGATAAACATGATCTGAATCAAGAAGCAGTGCAATCACACTTTTGTCAAATTAGCCTGCATGAATGATGCAAAGTTTATGCAGCTTTATGTTTTCAGATTAGTTTTATGCCTGCTGTGGGAGGACAGCTGCCAGTGAGCCAGGCAAGGTTAGCAGCTGATTTGGTGTAAAGTCTTCCAGTACAGAGTCACCCCAATAAAAATTTTTAAAAGAAGTTAGCAAAGGCAAAGTGAATTTGCATTGGCCCAGAGCTCTCCATCCATTGGTCAACATGTTGCCTAATACCATAAAAGCAGATTTAGCTTCTCTTTAGGTCACCAGCACAGCTCCCTGAGGCTCAATTTTCTCAACCTAAGCAGGGGCTTAGGCAGCCCCAGGCTGAGCTCAGCACATCGAGGGACAGTCTGGCAGGTACCATAAATGTGTCTGTGTGCAGAGCCTCATATTGCATTTAATAATGATGCTTTTTTTAGAAAACTTTATGCAAGTTATAATTCTGAAAAGCTACCTGCAGATGTTTCTGGTACAGCAAGCTGGAGAAGAACGAGCTTCCTTGAAATGGCAGGATAATATTTGAGTTTGTATCAATGCTGGTTGCATTCCCTGGAGCCAGCTGTTAAAATCTCTGCTGATTTCCAAATGGGGATTAAAGGCTTCCTCTACCCAGCTCCATCTCCCCTCTGTGTCTCCTCCAAGAAAACTCTGGCTCCAAAAGGGGCCCAGAGGTGAGGGAATGGATATCCCATGTGGGATCACTGAGCCCAGCATGTTAGTCTTTATTCTCTCAAAGACTGAAAGTCATTAAAAATAAAGATGATGGATAAGTGGTGTTTAATCAAGAGCTGTCTTTAAGTGGGTTCAATTGTGAAGTGGCAAAGGGTTAGAGAGGCTAATTTCCGTGTTATAAATGGGTCCACTTAAATTTGATCATTGGAAAATGGTAATCCACATTTTGTGGAATAAGGAAATATCACTGCTAAAGAAGCAGACCATTAATGTTCAGTGCCTTTCCCCCATTTTAATGTTTGTATCAGGAGAGGTATGTCTCCTTTATGAGTGAAAGACAATTTGAAACAAATAGAGAACCTATAAATATTGGTACAGCATTTTAACCTCCCTGCGTGTGGCCCTGGTGCCAGGTTTGTCTGTGGTTTCTCCCCTCAGGATCCAAGAGGAATGTGAGCTGCTGTGATCACTCACTGCTGCACGAGGGTTTGGTGGGGTCCTCAGAGAAAGGGGCTGTTCTGGAATTGCACCCGAGGTCCTCTCCATGGTGTTCATTACTCATAGGAGTAACTGAAGAGGCTTCACAATCTTCTCTTGTGCAGCTTTGGTCAAATAGTTCCATATGTGGTTGTGTTAAAAGATGTTTAACACAAGGTTTGGGGCATTCTACCCAAAAAACCCCAGTGACTGCAAGAAAAATTTCTCCCTAAAGTTTCTCCTAGGAAAGCTTACCCAGGTGTGGTTTTGGCACATGACTGCTCTTGTTCAAATCTGTAGAGGAAAAGGGGAAATGGTGGCCAAGGACCCACCTGCTTGGAGGTCTTTTGATTTTCTGAGAGCTGGGGAAGACTCCTGGTGACTCCTTCCCCTTGCTTTCCTCATCTTCATGTCACAAGGAACAACTGCAGACATTGTTAGAGCAGAGCAGTCATGTGTTGTCTCAGCTCAGGGTGGTATTGGCTTCCAAATTGACTTTTTGTCCAAGAACAATACAGTGATCATTGGTGACAATAACTGAGCTGTATGGAAGAGACCTCCCTCCAGCTCTGCTGAGGAGTACCTGGTTCCAGTGGAGTTGTTCTGCCTGTTCCTGAGAGTCTGCATGGCATCAGTGAAGTTTTCAGCCATGCTGCATGAAAATGGATTCTGTAAGAACAAAGTAGGCTTGCCTAATATCTACAGATAAGCTGATGTTTAAACCACATTTTCTGCTCTCTTTGAAATGAAAGGAAATCGTCCAAATGAGAGAATTGAATTGATTCAGTTGTGTTTTCATTTTCTTTGTGATAAATGTAACTTTCCCTTTCTCTCTCTAGAGGTTGCCTGTCCCTCCTCCCATTGGAGTGAGGCAGCCCTGGCAGCTGTGCAAATCTCCTTGCTCGGGTTTCCCCACCGGGAGTTTTCCACCCTTGCTGCCCACACTGGCTCTCTAGAAACCACCTTTCTTTCAAAATCCCTGAATTAACTGTGAATGGTGCCAGGAAAGAGCCTGACCCCGTTATACTTTCTCTGTGCCAGACCTGGCTGCTGGCGGAGGAGCTCTCCATATGGTTCAGCTTTTGCCATTTTTCCTGTTCTTCCCAGATAAACTGACTGACCTGGGAGTCCACTTGGCCCTGGCACAATTTAAGCTGTACATAATCACACGAGGAAAGTAGGAGAGAAAAACCAGTAACAGTGTGGTTTCTGGGCCAGGCATTAATTGGGCTGTGGCAGAGCTGATTTCAGGTCCCAGATCTGCAGCAGCCATTATCTGTAAGTTTAGGAGGTCACTTAATGCCTCCGTGTCTGCCTTCCTGGTTTGGCCAAGCAGAGGGAGAAGTGCTTCTGCTTGGTGCCACAGCTTTCTGCCATCCATCCTCTGGGGCAGGGCTGCCCTGCATTTATGGCTGCCCAGCATGATGGGGGTCTGATCCTGCTTGAGGTCTGTGCAGCCTCCAGTAATAAAAGTAACACAGAGTCAGTTAAGTGACTCAGAAACAAGTGCTCAAACAATATGCCAGTGAGCTTCCCCTCTTCATTGGATTTTACTATGATGTGTTCTTTGATTCACTCTATACCTCTAGGAACATTTATTTAGCTTGTTTATGACACTATGGTTTTCTTAGAAAACCAGGGCATGGTTCCGAGTAGTAAGATGGATAATGCCTTTATTCATGTTGTTTTTCATGTAATAATTTTAGCCTTTACAAATACCTACTTTGGGCACTGAATGTATTAAAACTCTTGCATAGTCTCCTCTCTCTCAGATATGATGAAATATGAAGAAAAGTCCTGCTGGCTGGATTTGGAGCCTCTGCTCAGCCTGTGACAGCCACGGTATTCCACACTCAGTGCCACTGTGACTGCCAGACTGCCAGCATGAGTAAGAGAACTTGGTTAATAGCAATTGTATGCACTTTATTTTTCCCTTTCAGAGGTTATATCTGGTTACTGTGTGACTGGAACAATGCGACTAACCTCAGTTTTACTGTAACAAAGCAGCTATGAGCTTTCTGGGTAAAGTATATTTTGACTGACATACAAGTAGCTGTAGCTTTGCTGCACAATGGAGAAAATGACTTCATTTAACAGCTTTCTGTGCCAAGAAAGAAATAAAACAGTTCTGAGAATGTTAAAGATTTTTTTCCTGTTTTAATTTTAAACCTAAAAGAAAAAGCTGTTGCCATATAAGTCCAAGTCAATGGAATGTATAAATCTTTAAAAAGGTTTCATAAAGTAATAATGATTTTAGTATATGTACCAAATGAGATTAAAGAGCTACATTTGGTTCTAATACAGAGTTTCACATTCAAAAGGACCATCAGTTTCCTGTTTAAAATCTACTTATATTGAACTGAATGGAGTTCAAACATAATGCCATTGTATTTCAGACATTTATCTTAATTTAAAACAGCTGAAAAGCATTAATAACAGAGCAAGGACATGCAGAGGTATAGGCGTTCCTCCCTCCCTTCTCTGCTTTTTAAAATAATGAACTCAGATGTATCAGCCCCTGCTGACGCTGTTCTGCCAGTCTGCAGGGGACAAGGAGCAGGGTGGCAGCCCCTTGAAACCATAGCAGAAACATTCCTTTGAAAGAAGGGCTGAAGGACATGAGGGAAACTTCTTTCACCAAGCATCCCTTTCCAAACAGGGTGGGTCAGAGTGATTTGCTGGAGCAGTTTTTACCTCGAGCATCTCCAGGAAGCATTTGCAGTACAGGCACAGCAAACTGGAACTCACCAGCCTGAGGTTTCCCACCTCGTGGCTTCAATCCCAGGCTCCTCCTTTCCACTGAAAATTCTCCCTCTGCCACGACTGCCTTCAGGCATATAACATGGCAAATCATACCCCTGTGCATTTTACATGCCCTGCATATGAATTTCACCTTCTCTGTTGTAATTCCATGCAGGATTGCTAATTCTGTGCTAGCCAGGCTGTTCAGAACAGTTCGACATCTTGGAGCTCTGAATCATTGTCAATAAAAATCAAAGCTGATTTCTGTTTTCCTACTTAGTGTTGTTTCCCAGGAGGAGATGGTGAGTGAATAAAATGAACGGTAAGGGCATGAGAGGTCAGTTTTAGCACACCAGCTTGAAAAATTCTAATGGAGGCTGGATCAGTCTTATTACAGGTGCTGTACAAATTCAGAGAGGAGCCAAGTGCTGCCTGTAACAAGCTTTACAATAATTTTCCAGTGAGTTTTCACACTAGAATAAATTACCTTGAAACCCCTTCAGAATGATAAAGGAATCATCCAGTTTGATGTTCCACTTGCGTGGGAACACCTTTTCCCCAAAGATGCCTGATATCCCACCAATCAACATGTCTGTCTAGTGGAATAATGTGAGATTGTAGTTTTTATTATCAGGCTCTTCCCAGGGAGCCTGGTCTACTTTGTAGTGCTATATTCTTTGCAGTTCTCAGAATCATGTGCATTAAAGGTTGCTTAACAGCTGGTGAGTCACACAGCTTGTTCTTTGAGCTCAAATGCTCCATTAGGGCACATCTACTAGAGGTATTTTAACCTTTGAAAAAATCAATACAAGTGGCTTAAGCATTCTAGATTTTAAGGAAAAAAAAAGCAAAACAAACCAACAAAACAGAAGACTCTAAATAACAACAAACTGCCTGCATGATGTTTAAATAAATTAATCTCTCTTCCAGTGGATGTGTCTTAGGAGGTGTAGTATTTCCTAGAGAGCAGCACAGTTCTTGTCTAAAAAGTCACTGTGCTTGGGCATCTGACAAAGCTGAGTCTGAAGGGAGTAAAATGTCTTCTGAGTTATACAAATCTTTAGTTCATTTTCTCAGTATTGCAATGGGGGACAGAAAAGGCACTTGGAAGTGTGCTCCCTAATTTCACAGGGGAGTCAGTCTTTTTCTTAAACCATGAACTGTATCTACTGCAGATAATTGCAAATATGGCTTATTTACAAGCAATCCACAGCTTGACTAAGTAGTCAGAATGAGTGAGGACTTCTGTGGGCAGTGTGCATTTCCCTCGTGTTTAAATGTACCTGATGTTAAACGAGTTAAACTAGTCCTGCTTTAGCCAAACTTCTTAAGGAAATTAAGTACATGCTCCCACTTTCCTGGTCAGTGCTGGGGCTTCTCCTCTGTGATACAACTTGGTGGAGAAACATTGACTTGAATCTAATTTGACTGTGAGATGAAGGATATTGCAGTCCTCCAGATGTCATGAGGAGAAGCAGTCCAGCAGAGGGAAAATAAATCAGTGCTTCCTTTGGGGAACATAGTGCTGAGTTTGCTCATTTGGTTATTAGACCTGAGCATCCAACCCTCTGCCATGCACACACATGGCACAACCAAACAAAAGCCAGATTTCTGAAGTGGTGCCTGTGGAATGAAACCTTTGCATAAAAGGACAGTGGTTTGATTTTTCTCTTATGGTCTAACCTCGGTGATTTTATTTCTCACTATGTCCCCTTGGGATAAATAACCTGGCTGGGTAATCACCAGCCTCCTCTCAGAACTCCTGGATTGCCTCTGCTTTGGGCTCTTTGGCATTGATTTTATCCTCAGGACAAGGTGGAGAAGTCTCCCCATGCATCCCATCCCCTGAGCCAGGCAGGCTGGGATGTGGCTGCAGGATGTGTTGGAGGCAGGGTTGGCAGCTCTGGGGCAGGGATGTGTTGGAGGCAGGGCTGGCTGGGAGCAGCTCTGGGGCAGGGATGTGTTGGTGGCAGGGCTGGCTGGGAGCAGCTCTGGGGCAGGGATGTGTTGGAGGCAGGGCTGGCTGGGAGCAGCTCTGGGGCAGGGATGTGTTGGTGGCAGGGCTGGCTGGGAGCTGCCCTGTGCTGTGGGTTGGGGACAGCCCAGCAGGGACACCCAGCAATGTGGGCTGACTGGGATCCAGCCTCTGGATGTTGAGTAAAACCGGTGGCAAGCTGCCCCTTTCTAGGGGATGCTCCAAAGCTGCCAGGCAGGCTCAGGGTCCCAGGTCCAGCAGGGAGTGGCCTCTCTCTGCTCTGGTGCAGGCTGAGCCATTTGGCTGTGCTGGAGAGGGGCCCTGCCCAGCTGCCTGTGCTGGGAATGGGTGAGGAGTGGAGTGGGGCACTGGGAGAGCAGATTGTTCTGGTGCTTCATGCCACCAGCATGTCAGAAGAGTTAATGGCAGATGTGGTTGTGAAAATGTTCCGTATTTTTAGACAACCTTTAATTAAGACACTCTGTATGTAGCAGCGACCAAATAATATGCTGCCACTTGAAAGCTGTCAGGAGGGAAAAAGTGTACAAAGCTTCCTGATGCAGCCCTCTTTATTTTTATCTGAAAGTGAATTAGGAAACCTTTCCAGTAACAATAACTGTCCTTTCACATGAAATGATTTATTTAATGCACATTGTAAATACTTTGGGCATCTGTATGGATTTATACTTAACCCCTTTCACTTCACATTGTTTAATCTAGCCTCATATTAAAAAGATTACATCTGAAAGCTGAATGGGTTTTGTGATCCCAGCCTTTTCTTCTGAGACTAATGTTTTATATAATTATTTTGATACAGCAGATTTTTTTTCCATCCTTTTGTTAACCTTTGTGAGGGGTGAATTGGCCTTTCAGGGATTTCATCTGGATTAAATGAAGAGAAAACAAATGCACAGGGTATAGTTCTATTTCAAACTTAAAAATAATATTCAATAATAACATTTTTTTTGCCTATAGGGTTAGAAAGATGTAAGATGATAGAGGATTATCTAATAGAGCACTAGCTTTCACTTTGATATCGCAGAGATGAAGTTTATCACAAAACTGGGCTTTGATAGAAGGCAGTGAGGTTTCAGTAAATCAAGATATAAGAAATCTGAAAAAACTTTATAAACATCACTTTGGCATTCCTAGAATTTTGATACCCTGTTTGGATAATCCCACTGTCAGTAGTAATTATTATTTAGCAAAAATATTGTGCACACTTACCGAATTAAATTGGATATGTGTAAACTGCTTCCAGCCTGCTTCCCAAGCTGTGCAGAAGGATGACCAATACCCATTCAGGCTGGGAGTGGAAGATAGTCTTAAAAATTGCAACAGCAATAGATCTTTGTGCAGGTGGATGTTCATTGACAGCCTTGCTCTGTCACCTGTGGAATTGCAAAGGCTCCATAAGGTGGAATCAGGCCCAGTTTTGCTTCTGTAGGGCTGCTTATGCTCAGCTGGAAGTGCACCCAAGTGGAAATGCTGGCAGGTGTGCTTATTTTCTGGCTTTTTTCTATTCAGTTTCAGCGTGTCTCCTTCATTCTAGTGTTTTGTTAATTTTACTGTCGGTAGATGCTTTGATATGCTAATGGTAAGGAGAATTTGCCAGCGGTTGCACAGGGGGAGGCAATGCCTAAGCCTGGAAGGCTGATCAGCATGTTCCTGCAAGTCCACATTGTTCTACATCACAGGTAGCAAATGCCATCCTGTCCTAAGCTGTGTACCTGTCCCCAACTCACTGATGCCTTCTGTAACAACCTCATCCTCACGGAAATGATGCAAAGCATCTAGATAACACCATTAATATATATTCTATAGCAATACAGGTAAAGAATGCTAAGGGTATCTGTAGTCAGCAGTAACACTCAGAGAAATTTATTTTAAGCTTTTAGATTCCAGCTGTTCTAGGCTGAGGTGCAAAAGCTCAGTGGAGTGTCCTCCATATGTAGGAAGGATGGTGGGAAAAGGGGTAAGTGTGACAGGTTTTTGAAAACAGAGGGGCTGAGGTATGTGCAGGTCAGTTGTCCCTTGTGCATATGGGTATGCAGGGTTTTTTTGAGCGTCCTGCATGTGAAGAACACCAGAAAATAAATAAATAAAAAAAGCAGCAGAAGAACATGTCCTATTGCTAAAAGCACAAAATCATTATTATTTTTTAATTCAAAAGCTCTATGTAGTTCTGTAAGCTGTTTTTACTTCACAAACCCTTATAAACTCGCCCTTTGGTCAGGCAAAGGACAAATTACCTGATTATCCTGTTTCCACAAGTGATTTCTAGCATGCCAATACTTTGCAGTGTATCAAAAACCAGAAGAGGAAGAACATGGAGGATCCATTCCTCATGTTATTCTTTAGAGAATCTCTTCTAATGTCTCTGGGAATGGTGCCACATATCACAAATATCAGCATCTGAACTAGATCTGATGTCGTTGCTCACACAAAATAGCACTCAGGTCTGGAGCAGACCTACAACAACACTTGAAAGGTGTTAGCCACAAAAATGCTACCTCCCAAAATAGTTCTTCAGGCAATGATATACTAGAGCCAGAAACCAATGAGATGAATAGTAGTGCAGGTGGTAATTGTTACTAGACACATGAGAATTTGACCCTGAAAGGCTCCTTTTTGAGCACTTTGTACTGGTGGTTAACAGAGGTTAAGTGAACGTTATTTCAGAGAGGCACATTTTTTACAAAAGGTGATTATCTTCTCTTGGACTGGCTCCTACAGAAAAGCCCATGGTCACAGCTGTAGGCACACAAGCCCTTCTTCATTCAGCCTGATGCTTGAGCCCTAAGAACAAATTTATAGAGTATAGTACTTTGATTTCAGTGGCAAAATACCCAAACTGTTCTCAGCAGTGTTGGTGTGCCTGGACTCAGAGCATGCTGGCTCCCTGTGCCACCAGGGCTCAATCAAAATCCACCCTGGAAGAACAAGTGGCATATGGAAAGAGGAGGAAAGATACAGACACATCAAACACTGGAACAAAGAGACATTGGTCCTGCCAATTTTGGTAAAAATAAAAGAATAGAGCTGTCAATGTCCTGAGTTGCTAGCAAGTTGTGATGGATTGAGAGACCTTCATTAATTTTCTGTGGAGGTGAATAGCAGAGACCAGCTCCTGGTGAGTTATTTCAGTGTAACCAAGGGGTGGGCCTGTGCCTCAGACACATACTTAAGAGCTCTATTAGAGATATTTTGGTGAGTTCACTGCAGCTGTAAAGAAGCCCCTCAAGAAGCTGGCTAAAAACTTGCCTTTTGTGAAGCTGCTGCCATCAGGCTCCGAGCTGGCTGTGATGACATCAGGGGCAGTTGGGTGTGTGGCTGTTGCACCTTGCTAAGCTGTTACCAGCTGTGCATGAATCCACACACCATGACTAAGGCAGGTACTTTTCCTGTTGTCACCTGAGCTGAGAGAGCAGAGCTGAAGGAAAGAGGGGTCAGTTGGTTACATTGTGTTTGGGCTTCTTTAGCCAGCAGATGGTCAAAGAGCTTCTTAGAGGGTAACATCTGCTCTAACAGCTTCAATTACCTGGCTAAAAATGACTTGCAAGCTTGCAGGCAACTTTAGCCTGGTGGTACTGGATGAAAAGGCTATTTATGCTGTTTTTCAGTATTTGTTTAATATCACAGAGTGCTCAGATTTAACTCTAATTACATTTCTATGCAGCTGAATATCAAGGGGCTTTGTGGCAGCTGAAGGTGATCTCTAGAAGCCCCATGGCTTGATGTGCTGCAGTTGTGGGATGAGCCCGTACAGGGACTGCTAGAAGCCTGAGTACTTGCTGGGTGAAGGGTAGAGGTGTGGGGTAGGGTTATGTTTCCTTTTCTTTTCCTCCTGCACCTCCATTCATTTTCTTCTTCCTTTCAGGGCTGTATGGTTCAGCTGTGTTTAAAAGTGATTTGCCATGTTCTTTCTGCCTTAATACAGGCTGCAGTATACCTCTTAGGATGTGCTTTTTAGTTGCTCTTTATTCTTATCTCCAGGAATTTTTTTCCTCAAAGGGAGGCTGTAGTGATTTTTCTGGCAGGATGTTGCTGTGGCAGCAGCAGAGGGCTGTGGGTCCTCACCAGAAATGTCAGCTCTTTGCCATGAGGCAGTGAGTCTGCATCTGCAGTGCTTCTAAAGTGAGCTGTCATGGTTTGGGGAAGAGATTGTGACAGGAGGTAGCACTTTAGAGGGTAAGTTAAAAGCATTATGCACTTACTTCACTAAACTGGAAACACACTTTCACTTACAGTACCTGCTGACAAAGAATTACGATGACTAATCTTCATTTAGAGGCTTCAGTCTTACACTGCACACAGCCTGGCATTTGAGATGTGCCTAGAGAGCCTGGCTGTGCCCAGTGAGCCCCTGCTTGGTGCCACCCTGTGCTCAGGGATGGTGTCTGTGACTCTGGGAGCCTCACAGGGTCCCCACACTGCCTTCTAAAGTGTCACCTGCTCGTGCCACGTTGCACTGGGGCCCTGGGTGTTCTACTGAATCCCAGTCAGCTGAACTCTCTTTGCTGGAGGCTGCTGGGCTGTGTTTAGGGCTGGTCCTTGCTGAGCACAGCTTTGGCTTCTGGCACTTCTTGGGCTGGTGAACCAGGCACAATTTGGGACTCTGGTTGACAGGTCCCAGCAATCTACGTTTTTTGATTATTCCCACTGTTACTATTGTCTCTTCCACATCAAACTTTTGAAAGTTGAAATTTCCTCTAATAAATATTGCGTGCCAGAGTCTCTTCCAGTAAACCTGAGAGGCCTTGGAAACCATTTCAATCAGGCTCTCCCTTACCCAGGTGGATAGGAACACACCTTATTTCCAGGTGGAAATTAGCAGACCTTTGCTGAGCCTAAAGGTCTCAAAGAGGGGATGTCTTTCAGCTTTCTAGGGAAGCAACTACCAGGAAACAGAAAAGTGTCTACCTGGAACTGGAGGTAGCTTTATCACAGCTGGGTGTTCTCTATGTGTTTTTGGTGAAAATGAGATTGCTCATGTCTGCCCAAGGGAAAGTGGTGCATACATGGTGAATCAATGTAGCCTGTTCTTTATCTTTGCCCTTCAATTTCCTTCATGACTGCATCTAGTCAGCAATGTTCTCTCTCACCTTGTCACCCAGCCCTTCAGCAATCTCCTCCTTCTGTTCGGGCTGCATTTTTAAGAAATGTTTTTGCTTCTCTGGTCTCCTTCAGCCCCTTGGCCCACACAGATAAATGGTTAAGAATAGTTTGCATGGTGCTGTACTGAACTTCCCACTTGCTGCTTGCACAAGGGCTCCCCTGCAGCCTCCAAAGCACTTACAAGCACTGGCATCCTCTTCTCTTGTTGTGCTGAGCACTTTGTGCCGTGAGCTCCTTGCAGCAGAGAAGTTTCTTGTCATGGTTTACCTGTCTGCTGCGAGCTGGCGTTCACACCGGGGTGCTGCACATCCTCCTAGCCCGGGGCACGAAGCGGGACGTGCCGTGCTCCGCGCAGTGTCACGGGCATCCGCGGGCACGGCAGGGAGACAAAGATTAGCGCTGAGAAGTGCCCGAGGAGGCAGCGGGAGCAGCCGGGCCAGTGGGTGAGGCTCCCTCCCTGCAGGGGCTGGCAGGTGTTGGCCTGTCACCTCCCAATTTCCTCTTCGGAAATGAAGATCTGGAAAGGAATTCTCATCATATATCTTTTTTCTTTTTTTAATTTTTTCTTTTTTTCTTTTTTTTTTTCTCCTTTCTTTTGTTTTTCTTTTTTCTTTTTTCTTTTTTCTTTTTTCTTTATTATATTTTTTCTTTTTTTTCTATTTCCTTTTTTCCTTTTTTCCTTTTTCCTTTTTCCTTTTTCCTTTTTTCTTTTTTTCTTTTTTTTTCTTTATTTTGCTGTAGTCTTCTTTGTTTGATATGTACTTTAATTTTTTAAGAAAAGAAAAATCATAGATTTCTTTATTTTTAAATTTTCCTTTTTTTTTTGGCAGTGCTATACACCCCACACATGGGTCTGTCTTCCTCTATGCTGTAAAGACAGGCAATAGGGCATCTTGGAAGGACTTACAAGATGAAATTACATCTGCTACATCATTCTTAACCTGAAACAAGCTTTCTGTGGATGAAGTTTCCTTTTTCTGTTCATTTATAGGGTGCTGGCTGCAGTGAGATCTCAAGCCTGTGTTTTACAGAAGCTACTGGATATACATCACAGCTCTGCTTTGTTTCATGGGTCTCTTGATACATGAATTGCTGATTAAGTCTTTTCAAATTGTTTGAAAGAGCCCTTAGTGATGTGTTATCTATTTATGTGACCTTTCTACTTGCAGACAAAGTATCTGTTATCTCCCTTTAAAAAAGCATCAATTACTCAGTTAGGATTTTTAAAGGAACTTTAATTTTCAGCTGCAAAATTCTCCTTTAAGGATAGTCAGGAATTGGGTGTCTAATCAGAGTGCTTGGGAAATGCCAGTATTCTATGGCTTATGGCCACCAAATGGGTTCTGTAGGAGCCACATGTGTGGAATAAGCAGGTTTTGACTTTCAAGCCCAGGAAGGACAACTGCAATATGATTTTTTTTCTGCGAGGTCTCAGTGATCTTTGAGAGGTGACCACTGATGTAAGTAATTAGAAATTTGGTGTTGCTTGGGGATGGCAAACAAAAATAGATTATTAAACAGGTTTTACTGGAAACAATTTATGAATAATTATCTCCTGAATAATCAGAAACATTAAACTGAAAATATAGATATGTCATTAAAAAAAGAGAGAGTAATGGGATCAAAAGGGATCTGGAATTAGCATTCCTCATTATTTTAATGCCAGAACATGCTCCTGTATTATTAATAGATGTTAAAGCTGCTGCAGATTTTTCTGACTGCATTTCTACAGCTTGAAGAATCATGATCATTCTAGGGCTGAATATCCCTTTCTTAACAATGGCACCTGTTTTACCTTCCTTAGTTTGTCTCTCAGAACAAAAAAGGTCCTGTAAGGTCACCTTTGGCTCAATCTATAACTGGGGCATTTTTCTGTAGTTTACTCATCACAGTCCAGGCAGACAAGCTCTGAAATCTTTTGAAAATTGAATAGTCAGATAATGTTTTCCCCTCTATTATAAGCATTTCACAGTACAGCATTTTATTTCTTACCTCTTTTAATGGTATTTCCTTCCAAATGCATTTTTCTCCCTATGTAACATGTCATTAAACTACAGAGCATTTCAGCCTGGACTTCCCCCAAGTGTTATGGCCTTTTCCCAGCCAACCCTGTGAAGCTGACTATTATTCCTCATAGCAGGGTATAAAAATAATTGCCCAGCTCCATTTAAAAAAAAAGCAGTTAGATAATGATTTAGTCCAAAAGGCATATTTATCTGTTACAGAGCTGTTACCAATCGAGGTCTCTTTGCCCATCAGCTCACAATGGCAGTGCCATTGTCTCCATGTGCTGGAGGGACTGGCAGCTGCCCTGGGGGTGCCCAGCCCTGCCCTGGCCCAGGCAGCTGGCACAGGTGAGCCCTGGTCTGGGGTGCCTGGGCTGGGGGTTCAGGTGGTGCTTGAGCAGCTGGGGTTAGTCATTGATGTTCCTGAGGGATGATGCCTCGTGGAGCAGTTTTGGAAAGGGGCATTCCTGGAGATCCCCTCCTGAAAACCTTGTAAAAGAATGATGAAAAGGCTGGGGAAAGCAGCACTCAGCTGTGTGAATGCTGTTGGGGTTTTACTGGGCTGCTGTTTAACAGCTCTTTTTTATTTGAAAGAAATGCCTGCAGTTTGGATCTGATGTGAAGTCCATTGAAGAAGAAGGGAAGGCTAATGTTGCATTGAGTGAAATTTGCTAATGGTTATTTTAGAAGACATTCTTTTTCTCTTGGTTTATGAATTAATTCTCTTGGTCTTCTTTTTAATTGGTGAGATAGAAATTCGATGGGCTGAGTGGCATTAAATCATTCAGAAGATATTTAAGAGCTATGTTTTCATGGAGAGGTGGGGGATATTATCCTTTTCTAGTGCACTGAACTAATCCTGGAAAAATAATTGAAATTAATGTAATAGGAGGACATAACCAGGCAGCCACAGCTGAGAACAGGTTGTTTTACTTACTTGCCTTGTGATTCTGTTGTAGAAATATGGGATCAAGTAATAAAACCAGAACACACTCCCACTTAAATGAATGGAGCCATTCATGTCAAGGACAGCTTCAGGGTTTTTAAGCTAGCAATGTAACTGACTGAATTCCCTACAGGCAGTGAAGGAAAAGTATACAGAATAAGGATTTCAGGTTACAAGCTTTAGTCTGTTGATTTAGTATGTTTGTTTTGGTTTGGTTTGATTTTTTTTTTCCATTTCTCCTTAAATGCTGAGTCTAATTACTCTCTCTAGTGGGGGTGGGGAGGTGATGGAGTGGGGAGAGCTGGGTTTGGTAGAAAGGATGGTCTTTGTGACCACATCCTTCAGCCTGCAGAAGCAGCTGAACCACTTGAGCTCTGCAGTTCTGAAATTAATCTATATCCAGTAAAAAGCAGACTGCCTTTTTCTAGGTGTGTGGTTGATCCACCAGGAGTCTTATGAGAGTGAGACCAAAGGTCTTGCAGTAGAAACAATGAAACAATATTATTATACTTTAATATAATAATATTTTAGGAAAACAATGAGCTGGTTTCTCTGCTGGAGGCAGGTAGTAAAGAGAAGGGTTTCTAGAGCACTTCACTCCTTCCAAGTGCTGCTCTGTGAATAATAGCATCTGTGATGCTGAAGGCACATACAGAGGGCTCTTCTGCTATTTCTGCAGGAGGCTGGTCTTGACTGTGGGAAGACTCCCACTAGACTAGAAGAGGCTCCACATGACCCTTTTCCCTATTCAGGATAATGGTGTTTTTCTCAACAGGTTTTGAAAGGAAGGGAGAACATATTGACAAAATAGACCATTGTAGGAAAATGAAGGTATTTCACATCTGAGGGATGTGACTCTTCTATGGGAAAGTCTATAGCAGAAACACAACATTATCCTTTGCAAACACAAAATGCAAGCCAGTGCATCATCCTCCACACCCTTTAGGACCTCACTTAAATTTGCTTTTGTTCTTGATTGTGGGGAATGCTGGATAAGTGGATGCTGCTTCATATTTTTGTCTGAATCACTTGGTCTGTCTCCTTCAACAAGGGAGAGCAGAGGGAGTTGGCAGGGTTTTTTTAGATCATCTAAAATGTGAATCAGAGAGAAGGCATCCCACTTCTTTTTTCTGGAGGAAAGGAAAAATTATCCCGTGCAGTGAACAGGAGGTATCAGATGGGCTATTAGATATCACTACTGCTTCACCACAAGGGAGACACTTGGAGGCTCAGCAGTATTTATTTTTTGCTCTCCCCACACCATAAATTCTCAGTGTTTCTAGCTCTGGTTATCTCATGTGCTCACTTTGTCCTTGGTGAAGGGGTAGAAAAGGTCCCTTCATGAGTGGAGGGGATTGTGCAGGACACCAGCCCTGCCTAAAGTGTCACAGGGCTCTTCCAGGGCTTCAGCAAAGGCTTTCCTCCCACCAGTGCTGCTGTCAGCCCATGTTCCTTCTCCCTGCCCATCCCTTTGGAGAGCTGTCTCTCCGTGCTTGTGGGCTGCATGACCTAATGTGGAATTGTGGCATCCTTGGAATTTCCCAGGAGATTCAATTTGGACTTTGGCAACTGCTTGGCTTTTTACATGAAGCTGAAAAAAGCTGGGGTTTCTCCCTCTTCTGAGCACATTTCATTGTGTCTGTGATCCCTCTTTACCCAAGATAGCTCATGCCTAGAGAGGTATCATTACAAAAATGACTGAGAATATGGGGAAAGGGGAGGTTTCACTTCTGGCTGTATTTCTGAGTGAGCTTAGACACGATCATTTTGTACCTCCAGGCGTTGTGGGAGAGCAGCTATCCCACCCAAAACTGAGAGAGAGGTGACACCCCTGGAGCCAGAAGAATGGGAGAGCAGCTGCAAGGGCAAGGATCTCAGCCTCCAGCTCCAGCCAGAGTCACTGGTGTCTAAGTCATGCTTAATGAAGGTTCAATGGTTTTTGAAGCCATCCAATGTTTGTGTCATTCCAGCTTTTCCAGCAGCCTGTCCCTGAGTTTCCCCTCCCTTATATGCATAAAACTTTTGTAATATCTAGTGTTTTTTTCTGCAGTATGATCCCATTACACTCTGTTTTATCTGCTGCACATGTGGTGGAAAGATGCTCCCCTTCCTTTAGGAAAAGTAAAAATTGTATGTATTTATATTGTATGTATTCATATCACCTTCTTCTCATTAACCTCCCTGTTCTGAGCCTTTTTTATGTCCCTCCCTTCATTTTCCTTTGTCTCTTGAGAACTAAAATCCTCTTTTCCTCAAAAAGCAAAACCAACTGGAGGAAAGAACCCTCTGAATGTCAGATGAGTTTTGCAAACCTTTGTGCAGCCCTTTGTCTGTCTCCTCTGTTTAGACAGCAAGCTCTTCAGAGGAGGGGCTCCTTTCCTGTGTTTGTACAAGTGCTTAGCAGGCTGAGGCCCTGATAGAGCTGGGTTCCTTGGGGGCTATCGTAATGCACAGCACTAATGAACCATATGTTGGGTTAGCCAGGAAAATACTCAAGCAGTAGGCAGATTTTTCCCTTAATGAACCAGGTATTGCTGAGACAATGCAGACCACTTCCCCTTCTGTCCCACTAATAATACATTTCACTTCTAGAGGAAGTAGTCCTAGGGATAGTGACGTATTTTAAGCTTTGTGGGCCTTATTGTTAGTCTCTAAATGCCTATGATATATTTAGAAGAACGTTTCTGGAGCCTTTTGCGACGCAGACGCTCAGGAGTTGTCTGCCATACCCCTCCTGGGGCAGCAGCTGTGGTGTGGGGACAGCCCTGCTCTCAAACCTGGCCAAAGTGGTGAAATATCTTGACCTGGGCTCAGCATCCTGCCAAGGTTGATTGTGTTTTGGGTTACTTTTGGTTTGGCTCACTGGCTGAGCAAGTTTTTGTCTGTGAGGAGCTGCGCAGGCGTACCCCCAGCAGCTACACACAGTGAGTGATCAGCCCACTTCATGTAGGGAGAAGCCTCGAAGAGATCAGCCTGTTTTAGAGGGATCTGTCAGGTGTCAGCAGAATTGGCTGGTTTTGCAACTAGATGGAAACTCTGATTTTTAAATGTTTTTTTTTTCTTTCTTTCAGATACAGAGAGATGTTATTACCATGTTTTATTTCACTCTTACCAGTTCTGTCTTATTATCATCAAAATATTTTAAGCAAAGTTTTAGGTGTGTAACAACACTTAGAGATGTCAGCATTGAAGTGAAGCATTTAGACTTCTATTATTTTGGGAAGAAAAAAATTGGAATTTTAATTTCATAAACGGTTTTCAAATTGTCCTGAGTTAAAAGCAAAACGGATACAAGATCATGTTTAAAAAGGTCATGCTTAAAGGTATTGGAGAGGACACCAAGATGATGCCTTAAGTTTTAGCTGTCATATTTTTCAGGTTCTGTACTGCATTAGTGTGCACTCTGAAAGAGTGTTAGCAAATTCTCTTCACAGTTTAGTTTGACAATCAATCCTTTTCTAGCCCGAGAACCAAGGACACCATTGCAGCTTCAGGCCCAAAATGTACCAACAACAGTGGAGAGCAATCTGGGAGGATGGGGCTTCATAACCTGGAGCTGTAACTGGACAATTAACTCCAATATGTAAATGGACCAAAAGTTATAAAAGTGTGAAAACTCGTGACTCATTGTCCATCTTGGGTGTAGCCTTGGCCAGGCTCTTGTACTGCCCAAGGTGTATCTTTGGGGGCCTCTTTAATAAATACCAACTTCATTCCTTTAACTCTGTCTAGCCACTGTTCTAAGTGGGTTCTCCAGCCATCAAACATGACCCAGCTTTCAGCCAGAGGCCTTGCAGGATGCTTGAAGTTCTTCCCTAGCTCATGGTGAGCCTGGCAAGGTGATGGTTGATGCTGGCGAGGTCACCACAGCCGCCCTGCCCTGCCCTGGCTCTGATGGGACAGGGGTGCAAATCTGCTGGAGCTGCCTGAGGCTGCACCTCTCTGCTGTTGTCTCTCAGTTCAGCAGGAATCACTGGGAATAGGGGGAGGGAAATTGAGGACTAGCTGCTTGGTAAATCCTCCCACTTCCCTCCTCCCAGTGGAGACATTTGTGATAATCATGGAGAGCGCTACCACTTCAGGCTGCAATAATAACCACGGCACAGCGCTGTGCCGTAATTGCCTGGTGCCCAGGGGAGGCACAGAGCTGCTTTCCTTTTATCATTGTCTTCGGTGCTGGGCTCGGGTTTTGCCTTCTTCTGTCAGTTAAACATTGCTCCATATCATCATCTTGATTTCCCTCTCCAAGCAACACATGGGGTTATTTTTAGGTGGGAGAAGAGAAGTGCAGGGCACCAAGGGGCCGATATTTATGAGTAAATTCAAACAGAGCGTGATCTGCACGGTCCTGTAAAGTGCAGATCTGTTTGAATTGAGAGAACTATTTTTGTGAATTTACTGTTGCCTTTGATATGCTTTTTATATGTTCTTGTCAGAAGCTGAATTAAAAAAAAAAGTGCTGCAGTTCAGTGTTAGGCTGTAAAAACATAAAAATCTGGCAGAGAAAGACCTGTCATCATAACTTTCATCATGTTTCAAATCCTTACTTTGCCACATCTGCTCATTACATGAGACAGGCAAGAATTCAGAGCAGCTGAGCTTTGAGAAATTCTGTTACAGAAGGTAACAACTGATTAAAAGGTCAGGAGATGGCTTCAAAAATATTCCTATGGCCTCTTAGCTTCATGAATTTCTTAAGTGGGATGCCAGTAAGACTGCATTGCTGCATGTGTTTAGATACAGATTAGGCTGAGGAATGAATTAGAGTGAGGTGTAAAATAACTGAAATGTAAGCTGTGCAGCAAATGTGGTTTTAAAAATGGTTGGTGTTTTTGTACAATAAAAGTAGAAAAAAGACCATGGCCATTTTGGGAGCGCAGTGGGTGAGATCAAGCATGAAAGGGTAAAGTTAATGGTGCTGTGGCGATTCATCTTAGCTGATGATCTTCCCTATGGGCTTTAACTCTGTTACTTGGTCAACAAATGTGATTGTAGTTATTATGCTTAAGAGAAGCTATGGATTTTCAGTCAGAATGATCTTTGCTTTTGTTTTTACTATTATTCTCTTTCCATCTGAAATGTAGCTGCAAAAACACTGTTGGGCTGCATCTCCCCTCTGCTGCAAGTGGCCTCTGGAGGTAGTAGGGCAGTCCCCAAGGAGGTGGGTGGATCCCCCTGTGCAGCTCCCTCTGCATCCCTCTGGATGCTGATCCCAGGGGCATTGGGGCAAGCAAAGGGCTGCCTCTCTTCTGCTCTGCCTGAGCAGCCTTCCCTGGTGCTGGAGGCTTGTAAAGCCTTTGTAAAGATTCTGAGATTAGAAGAATGTTAATTTTAGCTAGCTGTGTAATTTTCTCTCTTAAAGAGGTTTTAAGCAAAAGAAAAAGGGTAACATAGAAGGTGGGGATTTTAAAAAATGAAAGTCTCAAGGATTGTGCTATTGGCTAGTTACCATAACAAAGAAAATAAGGTACTGGTTGTGTATTTGCATTGATGAATGTGGTCAGATGATTTCATGGGCTTTGTAGCTTGTGCACAGAGGGAAAAGTCTTTCTTCAAGGCCATTTGCTGGCTGGATTTTAAGGTCTTTAGCCTGAGTCACCTGAACGAATAACTTCACAGCTGGATGGTGTCAAGGCCACTTATAGCCCTCCTGTGGCTGTTGGGTTTTAAGTGGTGCTGTACACAGTCCTCTGTTGCAGTTGCAGAATCCCCTAATAGATAATATTTTAAAATGTACAAAGATACATTTGGTATAAATATAGCTCACAGCATGAGGCACTGAATAAAACATTTCTCTTCACTCATCGGGGAGGATCATGCATAACTTACTCTTGGATCCGCTTCATCATTCAGGCGTTGGAGAGTCACCCCTAATTTGTGAAAACATATGGCTTATTCCACCCTTCTACACTGAGAATTCATTCGAGGCATGCTTGCCTGCAGTCTTGTGTTCACCATCTGGATCAACCTTCTGCAAGTGGAGGTAATTGGGAGTTACAGCAAGGGGGAGCAGGGAAGTGAGCTCCTCCTCCTCTGCTCAGACATGAGGACATCTCTTCTGAATCTTGGCTTCCTTACAGCCTGATAGACTGAGTCTCCGAAAAAATCATGGACCAGGCAAATAGCCAGGTTACTGAAAACACATTTTAGCCAATAACTATGAACTAACAAATCATTCAACTTTTTTTAGACTACATCTTGATTAACTACCTAGCAACAGTGAGTGAGGGAAAACTTGCTGTGGATCCAGTAACAAACTGCTTGGTATGTCACAGATCTATTGTCTGTCATACATCATACCTCTGGGTGGATGGAAGCTTTGAACTCCCATTGCTCATGTCCATATTTGATGGAATAGAAAAATCTTAGACTACCTATGCCACAGTTAGGCAGGAGTTTTTCTTGGAAAAGCAGTGTGTGGCTTGTTCAGGTTTTCCCACTTGTTCTAATGCTGGACACACAATTCTCTTTCCTGAAGGGAGCCTTGGCATGTGGTCAGAACCCTCCTGGGTGTGTTTTGGTCAGGCTGCATTCCTAGAGCATCCCCCAGGCTGGACAACCCACAGAGACCTGTGATGGGAATTGTCATTGCAAACCACCAAGGTTTTGCTCAGCCTTACTGCAGTCCTTCAGCTGCCCCTGTTGAACTAGTAGCATCTTCTGGCTTGGAATGCAGAGTCTGAAATGCCCAGTGCTGCTCTGATGTGCTTGGTGATACCAGTGCTTTCTCACTCTACCAAGGACTTGACTGTGACCTGGTATATTCCCAAGCAGAGAAGAAAGGTATTACTGGCTTAAGTCATCCTTATGCCATGGGAACTGGTTGCATGCTGTGTTAGTAGCAATGGTAACAGTTAAAGCATTTTTTTATAAAACCAATTGCAGCTTTATCTTACACTGTTGTACTGGTACAAATCCTTTGTGACACAATCTCTGCTTCTTTCAATTACCAGAACTTCATCCAGTTTCTAAAACAGGATTTCATTTAAGTTAGTCCTGAATCAACAACAGGTAAAGAACTATATGTCCATCAAAACTGAAAACTAAAAAGCTTTCTTATGATGTTGTAAGCCCCCAATGGGCCATTTACTCTCTGTGTGTACAGCACAGAGTCTGCAGTCAAAGCTATTTTCTGTGCCCAGCTTTTCCAACCTGTGTGATTTTATCACCTGGAATTACTAGCAGCCCTTCTCACCTACTACTCAGGTAGCAGAACAGTGTTCATCCAAGCTGTCTGCATGGCAGTAAAACTGGAGTTTGCCCATTACTTGTGAAAGCAGCCAGAATACTGAGGCAGGAAATGGGTCATACAGGGCTAAACTGGGGTTGGGGTTTGCATGTGATTGCTTTCAGGTAGGTGAATTGTTGGTTTTTATGGAAAGAGTTTGCTGTGGCCATGTGCATGTCATGATTTATGAAGATTTATCAAGAACAGGAAAGTGGCCGATTTAACCCCTGGGGTCCCTCTGGGGCACTACCTTTGGTTCCCTCTTTACCACAGCTGAAGGAATTTGTGTGGATGAAGCCTGTCCTGGAGGCCACTGCTGTGGCCTTGCTTTGAAGACATTCTGGTGCATATTTTGGGCAAGATTTCACTACTGCTGCCCTAAGCTCCAGGAAGGTTTTGCTCTTTCAGGGCTGGCTTTCAGGTCCTCCTAGGTCTGGGAGCATTGAACACACATGAAGTAATATATCACTTGTTTCAAAGTTGAGAGGGATATAAAAATATTCTGCACTGGCAATGCCTCTGAATAGCTTTCACAGTTTCCTCTCCTCACCACCCCCACGTATTCCGTCTCTCCTGTGCGTTTCTGCAGGATCTCTGTGCAGGGCTTTGCGTTGGCTGCAGCCGGCTGTGTCCTCCATCACCCAGCTGCTCCTTCACACCAGGGAATCACCCAGCACAGCCTGAGCTGCAGCCTGGGGGAGAGAGAGGTGAGTGCCTCAGGACAGTGAGATCTTTCTTACTGCTCTGGGGATGCTTGGTATGAGAGCATAATTTCAGCCTGGGATCAGTTAAGGTATGTATGACAGGATTGTGCCTGTCCTGGTCTACCCTCTTAATTTCCTTCTCTCTTAATCATAATGTTTGAAATTTTTAAAACAGATTAAAATGTAAACTAGCATCATAATCAAGCAAATGTAATAGCTGGTTTTCATGAAATAATATTAAAATAAAAGATAAATAATTTATGGGTAAGTCTCTCATCAGCTTTGGATAGCTGCAAACCACTAATGAGCTCCTGCCCAAATCTCAGGAGCTAGTGCAGCCAGGTTCTCCTCTCCAGGCCCCAACCTTTCCCAAATGACAAGATGCTTCATATGCCTTTCTTAAACCATCTTATCTTAGAACTTTTATGTATGGAGTCGCAAACTATAAAATAGCTTTATTTATATGAATCTGAAGATTTACAGCATACTGAAAATGTTCATTATTTTGCAAATGTAAGTTTTTATTAATGAACTCTCATAAGCCACCTATATGACTGGTTAGTCACACCCTTGGTTTATGGAGAGATACATTAGGGAGAACAAGAGGCCATGAATAGTAGGAAGGACTGACTCTGGCTTGGCTACTGCTCAGGTTACCAAGCACACAGATTCTGGATTATTGGTATTTCTGAAAGGCTTTGGCACCAGCATTTTCCATACTTGCAGAATACCTCTGAAACAGATAGGTTATAGCAATTTAAAGTTGTTGGATTTATTTTTTTTTAAGTTTAATCGAGCTGTTAATAAGCATCTGTACCTCCAACACAGAAATGAGACCAAACAGTTTTGATGAGCCTAATGAATATTATCTCTGAAATGGTATGAGTACATTCATAGATGTAAATTTGATAGGCTGAATAGCATAAGAATACTCCAGGAATTCTTGGAGGAGCTTCTCTCTGTTGATATTATCAGTTTTTTCTCCATGTGGATGAGTGTAAATGGAGATTGATGGGAGGAGCTGTTATTGTAATGTACACTTTAGGATGGTTCCTTTGTTTCAATATGTAGATTGCATTTTGAGGAAGACGTGAAGCTATTGTAAACAAAATGAGATGTCTAGATGCTTTATGTTCTCCTTTCTCTTCAGCCTCTGCTCAGCCCCATGCAATTTTTCAGGAAGAGGTTCTCAGTTTGCAGGCATTGCAGCATATATTGGTGCTGAAGAAAATTCCAGTCCTCACCCATGGTTTGAATAGAAACAGCAATATCTGACGAAAATATAGTGAGACAGGTGAGGAGATGATAACTTGAAGAGCTTATTTTGATTTGAAACCTTCAGTTTGGCTTTGTTTGCCAGCCAGTGGCACAGTTCTGGGCACAGGTGGGAAGGCCATGGCTCCGTGCACTCTTCCAGGTGCTTCAGAGATGCTCAGCAGGGTCTGACTGCAGCGCTCCCCTTCCCTGCCCTCCTCCTGCTGCTGCTGCAAGGGAGGGATTTCACTTGCTTAAACACATTTGGTGAAGGAAGGATTCATGAATTGGCCAAGGCAGTCAATCAGATTCAGTTTTACTCTTATGGGTGGAGTCCTGTACAAAACAATATTCTGGACATTCAGTTGAAACAGAGGAAGTTAGATTTTTTTTCCCCCACTGGACATGTTATTTGCTTCAATCTGCATGCTATTTATATTTTTAAAGTGTAGTGTTTGTGATCTGTTTGCTTTCTCATTCCAGCTCATTTGCAAGCTGACTCAGGATGTTGCATTCTAACTTGGGAAGCAATTTGATTTTGATACAAAAAGTAGATCGATTGTAATTCCCAGGGTGAGAACAAGGTTACTAATTATTTTGGATATCTCAGAGCTATTTCTTGGTAGTGAAAGGCTGTATAATTTCTGCCACAGTAAATTCCATACGTTTTAAGGTCTACACTTTATGCTTTTTAAAAAAAATTTTAATTATTATTTTTACATTTTTTTTATGCCTCTTATAAATTCTTTGGAAAATACTCATGTCCAGGCTGGAGCACACCAATCAGTGCTAGATTACTTGGCAGTGAAATGTTATTCATGCTGTGTACATAAGCTCCACATTGTCTTAAAGATTTTTCAGGTAGCTGGGAAAGAGAAGACAGGCATTTGTCTTGTGAAAGAAGCTTCCTATGTGATTTTAGCTGAGCTCTGGGTTTTGGAGCCAACTTAGCATTTATACAGGCTAGGCACACTTAAAAAATCTAATTGGTATTTAGAATAAACGGTAGCATTAATTGCAGTCAGTTCTCTATAAAAGGAATGAACTACCACTTAATTGTATTTAAATGCAATTCTACAAGAAGATACAAAAATGTATCTTGATTAGAGGAAGAAATAGCTCATGTTAATTCTTTTCTTTAGTAATGAGTGAAATTTGTACAGAAGAATTGCGTTATCCTGTGGAGCTGTCATTGGCTTCTTCCTGTAGTTGCTTCTCAGTCTTGAAATAGATATTCAAACACCCGTCTGTCATTTAAGCTTGGAATATTTTTCCTTCTCAGACAATAATTCTCTGTACCCAAAGCTGAAAGCCTTCCAGCTTTATGCTGTCTCTGGTCTGTGGGGGTGCAGGTAGGAAGCAACTGTATAAGTTGGCAAGTGTATTTCTTCATGGTATGGTTTGCAATCAAGTCAAAATGAAACTATTTCACTTTTGGTTTGTTTTTATTTTTCTTTTTTACAAATGGTTCAAACCTTTGCTAAAAAAAAATTCCAAGTGCTAATCCAGGAGGGGACAGGAAAGAAAGGACATGTGTCCCAAAGCTCTGTTAGGGAATGAAAGGTGCTGAACAGAATTATTTTCTGAAAGATTGAAACCTGGTGTGTTGTGTGAAGTCTAATTTTAGACCACATTATGCTGCAATATGGTATCAGACTCAAAGAGCAGCAGGTGTCAGAGAATCTGCTAGCTGACACTCCATGTTACAGCAAAAAAGCTTTATTAAATTCATTTTCTAAGCTGCAAATAGGACTCTGACATGGTGTGAAATTCAGCTAAACTGAACTTCTTCAGCTCCTGCTCTAGCATGTCATGGATTTTCTGTAATCACCCACTGTGATCTGGCTAGCCCAAGTTTGGAAATGCTGGCTATTAGCCTTTGCAGGAAAATGCTCTGCTTTTAAGCACTGTGTGCTTCCCACCTGCAACCTAATGAACCCTCAGGGGGGTCTGAAATGAGACAAAACCCAATCCTGAACCAAGTGAGAACAGGAAAATCTATTTCATGCCTTTCCCACAGGAGGTGGGTCTAATTCACTGAGAAATATTTTGTGATATGGCCAGGATTATCTGGATGAAACAGCTATTTTTATTTTGAATATCTGAAATATGGCTATATGCTAATTTCTATGAATGAGATGTTTTCTTGAAAATTTAAAAGGTTTTTTAGGGTAGAGAACAAAGATATGTGGACACAACAGTGGCAAAGTTGTTTGGGTTTTTTGTTCGTTTGTTTGGTTTGATTTGGTTTTTGTTTTGTTTTTTTTTGTTTTTTTTTTTTAAAGCATGCTTTCTATATCAGTGCTGTGAACAGCAAAGCCACCCTGGCAGGGGAAGGGCTCTGTCACCCCTCCTGCCCCAGGTGGGCTGGTGGTGCTGGTGCAGTTCTGCACTTGTGCATCAGCAGAAGGCTGCAGAGAGCTGGCTTAGAGGCACACAGGCTCACAACATCTTCCAGAACTGGAAAGAAAAGAAGTGGGAAAAAAAAAAAAAATACTTGCAATGCTCTTAATTTTGACAGCGTGGTGCCCAGATTTACCTGTGGCTGTTGTGTAAGGGGAACTCAGTGCCCATAGCAATAGGGACAGTGTAGGAAGAGTTGCCATTCATTTTGGGCTGTTCTGACTGGGTTTAAGCATCCCTGAAAGCGCTGGGAAGCAGCAGAGAAGATCAAAAAAGAAATGTCAAAGCTCTGAGCCTGTGGAATTAATTTAGAGAGCTCCCCTCAGACAAAACACTGTCAGGTAAAGATGGTGTTTTATACAGATCAGATGTGATCAGTGGGGCATTGCTGGCCATCTCAGGGAGCAGCAGAGCACAATAAAAATGAGATGTTCAGGCTGTGAGCTGAAGTCCTTTATTTTTTGGGAGGGGAGGATTCTGTACTACCTCTCTTTTGAAGATGATTCCTTGTCTAGTCTCATAAAAAGTAAATATATAAATATATAAATAATTTCAAGAGGTACTTATAATTGCTGGGTTTTCTATTCACAGTTTGGGTCCTAGTCCTTGTTGGGAGTCTGAACTGTCTTTAGCACATCAGACTGCTTTGCTCAGGGAGCAGCAAAGGAATGTGGAAACAAAAAATTATGCAGGGAAGAACTGGAAAATTTAGGGTTTGCAAACAGACCCCCTTCACAGTCTGGCTGTCTGGTTTCTCCTATAAATGGGAAATAATGGTTTTGGGTAATGCAAGGTGTTGCTTTCTGTTATCTCATTCAAACTGTCACCCAATAGCCTGATGATGCAAGTTGTGCACTGACTTTGATTTCCAGAAATAAAAAAAACCAACCCCTAAACCCCTCCACATGACTTTCACATAGAGTGGTCGATTAGATTTAGTAATGCCTGTCATGATGCACAGAGGCTGCAGCCAAGCAATGATCTGATGCAGGGCTGGAAAATCAGCTCGTGGGTGGGCAGGTGCACTGGGACACCTAAAAGATATCTTTGGCTTTGGAAGTGGCACAGGGACAGGAGCTGAGCGGTGTGGGGTCTGATCAGTTTGGATTTTGTTCCGGTGTGGAAGTAGGGCCAAGTGGCCTTGTCAGTTTGTGGGCAAACATAAGCAATAGGTTTGTAAGATTGTAATAGTGCAAACCATTCAGCAACATTTTGAAGCTGCTTTCTGTGTAACCGCGTTGCTCCGTGTGACTTACTGAATTTCTTTCTTTAAATGAACAAGAATTTCTAACCAAATCTTCAACTGAGGCTTTAAATATGGAGGTAAGAACAATATTTCTGGGTGAACCCTTCAAATTGCTTTTTAAAATGTATCTTCATGAGGCTCCTGCTGCACAAAATGCATCGGGGTACTTATAAGAAGTAGTAGCCAAAAATGCCCTGCAGGGGACTGTGGTACCACTCGATGTGTGCTGAAAGGAAGGGTCTCTGCAGGACTAAGAGCAATAGTTGTATTTTATTCCAAGAGGTAGAACTCCTTGTGTTTGGGATAGGAGTTTTTAGTTTGTTCATAATTTTTTACAAGAGAGCAAGACTTTGGTCTGGATGCTTCAACAGTATTTTGGAGAGTAATTTAATTCTGGCACTGCTGGTTTGAAAAGAAACCATCAATGTCATAATAATGTGTTTTCAGATCATATTCTATGGAGGAAATCTGTGACTTCGTCTCAAAGGTGACCTGTTAAGGAAACTTTAAAATTAGCTTCTACCATTCCTTTTTGTTTTGTTTTTCCCTTTGGGTTTTAAAATGTTTTACAAAGGTCTGGGAAGCTTTGAATATTCCCAGATTTCTACTTGGAGATTTTTTGGTTATATTTAAAAATACCACTAAGTCTGCTGTTGTTCTTCCCCTCCCCCTTGTTTCCCTAGACAACTCCTTGGGGATTTCAAGGACAGAGAAGTGAAACATGGCTCAGCGAGTCAGAGGCATTTAATTTTTAGAATTTTCTGCTAAGTATTTGGATTCAACAGGTGTTAGTGCAAAAAGCAGGATATTGGACCTGGACCAGCCTGGCTTGACATTTCTTCTTTCATCTTCTTTTTCAGCTATAATTGCATGAGTTTTCATAGGTTTGGGTTTTTTTTAGGATAGACAAATTATTAAATTTTTAATATAAAAATATTTTCCTTCCACTACAATTTTTTTAGTACTCTCACAAGCTTTTTATACATCACAGATAAGAGAAAAAATTAATTATTTTTTAAAAATAATTTTTAAGAGAAGCCTGCAGAAACTTTAGGCTAGGAGCAAAAGTGAAATGAACAGAAAATCCACAATCTTCAGAATAAATACAGATGTTTGTGGCTTCCCAAGCTACGCCCCTGGTGTTCTGCAGGATCCAGTCCTGGGCAGCCATGCCACAGAAGGAAACAATTACTGTGTGACTGACAGAGCTTGGTTGTTTGTGTGCAGCAGGAACTTTACATTTAAAAACAATTCTGAGTGGCGCCTTAACATGCAAATTTAGGGAAGTGAAAGCCATTTGTTGTCCCCAAGTCTCACTGCAGCGATGAGCAGTCCATCCCAGTTACTCCTTGATTTTGGATCAGGCCAGAGGAGCGTGCACGGGAGGCTCTTGCTGGTCTCAGTCTGTGTTTGAGGTGCCTGCTGAAAAGGTGCTGCCTGGGAGGTGTGTGTGAACAGAAATGCTCAGCTGGCTCAGAGCCTGCTTTCTGCTTATGCCTTGAGGGACTGATGGAGAAAATGATGTCTGGGAGCAGGATGACACGCAAAGCCCGTGGGTCATACCTGGCGGTCCCTCTGTGTTCTTTTGGCTGCCTGGTTGGGATGCTAACATAATGAATTTTAATTGAAAAAAAAAAATCTTTTGGTGGAAGCATATTCTCTGATGGGAGAAGGATAAATTACAGAATAATTCATGGACTATTTGCAGCTCTTGAGGATTCAACTGATCTAAATAATGTATGTTTATACATACAAATTGTGTGTGTGTCCCTGCATATTTTAAATGTTTGATTGTTTCACATCAAGGAACAAATGCTTACTGTAGAATACTGGAATACTTGCCATTTTGGTTTTAATTTTAAGCTATTATTATGAATCTCACACAGATTTTCCTTGGGATATTTTTCATGCCTGCAATTATTGCTGGCCTAAAACTATGCAGACATGGCAGGCAGACAGCATCTATTTAAATCCTGAAGAGCATCAGCAGAGACAGGGCAGCCATCATCCCACAGTTAATTAGGGATAAGACAAGGTGGAAGATCTAGTACTGCCTCCTTCTCTGCCTGCCTGTCTGGTGGGCTTGCTCCAGTGCAGGCTGAGCTGCTGGTCCCTCACAGGGAATGAAATGTGTGATGGATTTGCAGTGCCTGGCGCTCTGGCTGCGCGCTCCCCGCGCACTGGCACAGCCACAGCCCAGCTGCCTGGCAGAGGGGGCCCTTCCCAGCTTGTGCAGACCTTGGCCTCCAAAATGCACCTTCTTGTAAGTAAAGGAAGAGCTGCTCTCAGCTAAAGGAACAGAAAATTAAGTGGTGTGCTTTGCACATGCCTGCAAATGTCATAAGAATAAACCACCGCTTTAAACTTAGCGTGGGGAAGAGTTAAGCAGATGACAGCAAGTATTTGGACACATAACTGAACTCCTGGGTGGTGAGAATCCAGTCACTGGAACGCCTGAGCTGCTAATGGTTTGTTTCTGTGGATGTGTTTAAACTTCAGGCTGCCATTGACTCTGAAGGAACCATTGAAGATGCAAGAGGATTTCTCTGTACAGTCAGGCTGGAGGATTCCAGAGGCTGCTGCTGTGTGTAAGCTCCCAGCCCTGTCTTTCAGCACTGCCTGGCCTTGGCTGTGCTCATCCCTCTGATCAGGGAGGACAGCACATTGCTCTATGACTACATCTTCACTGTGTTGATCTGATGGGGTATCCAAATAGAATATGTGACGAGTTTAAGAAAAACCATTAATTAATTTAAATTAATTGGAAAATCTGAAATTGGGATGAAAAGAGATCTGATGTTCTTTAGGAGTACCTGTAGGTTATGTGTGCTCTCTGAGAAGGCCTGAATGAAGCAATGAGGAAGGATAAGCAGCTGGTAGGGAGCTCCTTTGTGTAGGGAAGCTGCACATCTCCCTGCCCTGAGAACATGAACAGGGAAAGCTGCACCATGCACTCCGCCTGAGGAGGCCAGAGCTGCAATGCAGGGGCAGAAACATCCATGGGGATTCAGGCTGCCTTTGGATGATTAGGGAAGACCCCTGCTACAATTTTGGTACTGGTTTTGCTTGGCCAGTGTTATAGTGGTTCCCAATTTATCGCACAGATTGAAAACAATCCTAGTGCAAAACACCAGGGTGAAGGGTGGGAACAGGGAGGCAGCTTTCTGAGGTACTTCAGTTTCAGTATTTTCCAACAGTTTTGTTGGAGAAGGGATTGTGGTCCAAATTTAGGTTAATTTACTTCCATGTCAGGGAAACATCTAGTTCTAACTGTAAGGAATGGGTGAAGATGGGTCCTGGAGAGACCCCACAGGCAGGGCATGGGCAGGTGAGAGTTGTTGGTGCTGGTGTGGATCTCCAGCAGTGCCCAGCTGGGGCATGTCATGCACAAGTAGAGGAGAAGAGGATGAGCAGAACAAACTGACCCTTGTGGGGAGCTAAGGGGGAGAAGTGGGACTTGAAGAAATGAATTTCAGGCAATTTCAGACTCAAGCATACGGGGTGAGGGTGACATCAGGAGAACAGGAGTGTGTCCTGGGTGCTGAGGGGGTGGAATGACACTGCTCTACTGAGGACAGCCACAGAGGTGGACATCAGCCCTGTGGCAAGATGCTCAAGCCCCAGTGAGGCTGTACCTGAGAGCTCAGGGCTTTCAGGTCACTGGGAATCCTTGCAGAGTGACTGGTTTTGGTCATTACTGATTTGAGCCAGATTCAAAGCAACAGCCTAGAGGCAATAGCTGTGATTTTTATAGGGAATGATGGCTTATTTAAATGCAAAATTCTGGCAATAATGCCTTCATCTTAGCACAGTAAACTATCAATAGCTGCCTCTTAAATAGCCTGGTATTTTAAACAAGATATTGCTAGTAACTAGCATTTACTATTAAGTGTAAACAAGTCCCAGAAGTACTGCCAGATCTGTGTTTTTTTCTAATCTGCATAACTATTAAGAATCCTTTTTTGCAATGCTGGCAAACTGTATTTTAGGGTTATATTTCTGTCACCTCTGCTGCTCCTCACAGGTGCAGTGTTGCTTCCCAGAGAGATGGGTTTGCCCCAGCACTCCTTGTGTTGGGCTACCTGATACCAGCACTGCCAGGGCCCCATGAGGTCCCAGTTTGAGTGCTGGCTGTGGCTGTGTGCAGATTGCGCACAGAGTTCAACTACCAGATGGGGGACACTAAATCTGCTTTGTCTAGCCAAGAGCTGGCAGACAGAGCACCACTGCTGCTGTCAGCCAGAGAAACACTGAAAATTGCTCAATCAACATAATTCATGGAGCTTTGTGGCAGGTCTGCAGCCCGGCTGGGCAGTGCCAGGTCAGCCACGGAGCCGTGTGAGCCCATGGCCCTGCTCCCTTGCTTGGAGGACACACAGCTGCCTGTGCTCCCAAGTGTGGTGGCTCTTGCAGAGGCACTTTCAAGGGGAAGATACTGTGAATGACACTATTGCTCAGTAATTCCTGCTGTGTTTGCAGAAAAGGGTCATGGCTAAGAGCGCTGCCCCTGATCTCTTTTATGATGTTGCCTTAAAGCACTCTGAGGACCATGGAGATACTGGGCTGCCCCCACCCTTCCTGCCATCCCTTCTTGCCATAAACTACAGACTCAAGGTGAGGGAGAAATAGCAAACAAGTTTAAATCTTTACGGGTAGAGCTGGGCAAATACTCTGGCAAGTCTCAATCATTCTTTCAAACAGAGAGAGGTTTAATCTGTGGTGTTGTATTTCCAGCCCTTATTTGCTCTTCATGCTCTGTAGTACTGGGTTTTCCAACAAGAGAGCTTTGAGCAAATGGAGCTTTTAAAGGTCCTGGCAGCAGTGAGCAGTGCTGCAAGCTGTGGAAATGGGCTGCCTCATGGCGCTGAGCAAAGTGGGCACTTGTGTGGAGTGTTTGAGTGTCCAGCTGAAACATCCCCTTTGGTCAGAAAGGGGAATAAGGGGCTGACTCTGAAGAGCAAGCACCAGGTGTGAAAAGGGGAGCAGCTCACCAGCATCAATGGCCCTGCACCAGTGACACAGACCAATAGGTGCAGACCAAACCTTGAATCCATCTAAAAATTATTAAAATTGTACTTTTCAATCAGTAACTGATAGTATACTGTACTTCTCAGAGGCTGTCTGGTATTTTTTGTCTTAAGCTGTAAATTATGTAACCTGGTAGCTCCTTCTCTAGTCCTGAAACCTCCTGGAGGTGTTTATCCAGCGTATAAGTGTAGGGGTGTCAATGTTTGTAAACGTGCAGGTAAATCTGCATATATGTGTTTGCATTTCAATGTAGCCTTGCTAATGTCTAGCAAAACTGTCTTTTAGTATACTGTATGGAATATGTCTTGCAAACACCCTTAAAGGTTCAACTACAGAGTCAATTCAGTAGCTATTAGTAATGAAACATAAATGCAACTTTACATTTTTGCCAGCTGGCTCAGGTAACATGCTCTCATCATCTACAGAAGCACAGCATTTTTCAGTTCTCTGGCTGAATATTAAAATCCAAAATTAGACTATAATTACCAAAGGGTTTGATGGCAGTGTGCAGCCAGACCAGAGCTCTGTTCTGAAGCCCAAATCTGCAGCTCATCTCATCTGCTCAGGTGGGGCAGACAGCTGTCGAGAAATCTGTGTTTTTGCAGTACCAGCAGGAAACTGGACAGGAGATTTCATCAGCTGCTTGATTTATACGAATTAATGTAGATTTCTGTGCCTTAGATCATGACAATAGTTTTGAATCTGTTTTGACTTTTTTTCAACTTCTGCCAATGGTGGCAACTACTGTTTTTGACCATATTTATATTTCTAGACCTTTTGTGGATATAATATTTTCAGCTGGTCCCCTGTCCATCCCCCAAAACAGTGTGGTTTTCTATCTTTCTGTCACCTACACGTCATACAAACATTTTCTATAATGTAATCCTCTACTTGATACCATAACAGAGGTACACAGTGATGTTCTGGAAGTAGCAGTTGAGAGAACAATAGACTACTGCCATGCTAATAGAGTATTTCAGTGAATAGAGTGGTAGTACTGTGTATTTTATTAGGTGATTTGTTTCTGTTAGTGGCCACTGGGTGGAGGAAAAACTGAAAAAGCTGAGAGCAGGAGCACAGCCAGAAGCGGCCTGATTTCCAGGGCATTCAGGGGGCCTGCAAGTCCTCCCGTCTTGCTGACAATGCACAGCAGCTCCTGAAAAATCAGAGGATTTTTTTAGGTGCCTGATTGTGAAATATGCAATAATAAGCCCTGACTGGGCTTGTGATAATTCCAAGGTGCAGTTTAGCAAAAAAGGTCCAGCAGCAATAAGTGGTGACTGAGCGAGTGAAGCTTGGGCAGCGTGAGGTTGGCATGCTGAGCCAGCACCAGTGGGAGCAGGGCTTGGAAAGGAGCTCTTCAGGAGGTGCTTGCTAAGAAAAGGCAACACTTATGCTTGCTCTTTCTTTATAATTCTCTTCCCTATTATTTTAAGATCTAGGGAGCAGAGGATTTGCAGAAATCAGTGGGAATGTAACTTGGCCGTACAAATACATTTGCTGTCTGCGGGATGTATTGCATCTAGAAATTAACTGTGGGCACAATAATTTAAAATCCCATTCCTTTTGATCCCTACTGTTGTATGGTAATCTGAGGTTATATGCAAGAAATTGCTTTTTCTAACCTAGTTTCCTCACTCTCCTGCAGGCTGGGGATGAGACTAGCCCCTCAAGTTGCTGCTAACACTTCTACAGCATGGGCTTAAAATGAAAATGAAGCAGTTGCTTGGAAACCCTCCTCCTCTTTGCGCCACTTATTTTACTTTCTCAAGATGTCTTTTTCCAGACTATTAATTGTAAGTGGCAAAAATATTACAGGCGGAGCGGCTGGTGTCTCTTACTGTGAAGATTGTGTAACAAGCCCCTGGTTTGATTGACATATGCTTTGCCAGACTTGAACCCTTTTGAACAAAATTCAGAGGGAATTTGCTGTGCTAAGCAACTCCCTAAACTCTTTAGGAAGATTTAATCCAAACTGAGAATAGATGTAGAGGACAATACACTGGCAAAAAATTGGGGTGAACTTTGAAAAGGTAAGATATCTCAGTGCTTTGAAGCAAAGATCTGAAATTTGGTGGGGAAGGATTGTCTGGCTCTTTACTCAGGGATATTTTTCTTGCTGTTTCTAATCTATGAACATTTGGTTAAGTTGTAGGCATTTCCTTACCTTATAATTTGCACATGTTGCATAGGGACAGCTTTGGTGTATTTAGCAGCTAAAACCAGAACCAATTTCAGCCACACTCTGGACCGAGCTGAAGTCAGCCCTCCAGGGGTTATACCTTATTGCAGGGATATGCAGAAAGTGGATAAACTGCATGCCAAGAAATCCTAATTCTAGCATCTCTGAAATTGTGAGTACTTTGCTCTGCAACTTTAATGCTCCTACTGGATAGATTTCTTGTGCAAAGTATATATTTTAAAATTGGGCAATGTAAGCATCAACTGCATGTATCTTAAAATTTCTGCAGTATGAGAATCTAATTTTTTTTCCATACAATTTTGTTACTGTCAGTCTGTTGGGAATTCCAATGGGCATGGGATTCTATATCTTTTATAAGGGGAATGTCAGTGCCAAAGGCTGTGTGTAAAATTTAAAGTGTATGGATCCATAAAATGCTTCAGGGTTATCCCTACTGTCTGTAGAAAACAGTCCTACAGAGAATACTCTGGGACTGGATAACACTGGGCAGTTTTCCTGACACTGGATCAATGATTTATTTTACTTTGGAAATCTCTTCTGAGCAGTAGGGTGGGGGCAAGTTAACTCTGGAAAGTTTAGCAGCATGAGATCTCTTATGCAACTAAGCAAATAACTGGGCAGTCTGGTTACACGGAGTTTCAAAATACACCAAGAATGCAAACATTTTTTTAATAAAATAGTAAAATGTGGTTTGTTTCAGTGGCATGCAGAATATGATACATACCTTAAAATTTTAAAGTGGGAAACCCTGGATTGTGGGAATTGTTTGCCTCCACATTTTTGGATGTTACTACAAACCAAGTTGCTTGTCCATGTGTTAATGCTAGTGCAGTGTAATTGGGGGTTTGGTGGCACAGAAGGATTATTTAGCGTTCAGTAGATTCTTGAGTCTTTCTGGGTCTCGTATTTCTTAAATAAGGGCAGGATGATGGATATTTGTAGGCCAATGGGGCCACAAGACATCATTTGGATAGCGCCAAGAGGGGTGTAGGGCACAAAAAAGATCATACACATTTGAGGGTTTTTAGTGTGAAACCGGGTTTAAAATGGATTTATTACTTTATAGTGCACAAAGGACTACCATCCACTGAACTGCCTGGACCTTCTTTTTTCACAAGAAAATTTAGTTTAGAATTTGAAGACTTTGGTGATTTTTGAAGGTTTAAGCACCTGGAAGTCCTGGAGATGCAGTACTTTGCACAGACTGTGTGCCCAGGCAGCTCAGCACGGCCTGGGGACCCATCTCACTGAGCCTGCTCTGCCCAGAGCCTCTGGACCTGTTCCTCCCCAGGATGTCCTGGTTAGAGGGGCTGCAGCCCAGCCCTTCCAGCCTGGGCTCACACAGATGTTGCAGCTCAAATTTTCATATCACAGAAAGCTAGCAGGGCTACCCATCAACAGTGCTAAAATATGGCTGGAAGCTGCATGCATCCATCAGGATCTGTGTGCTGGCATTCCCTCACTCAGCAGGGGTGTGATGAGTTCTTCATTAATATTAGCTCTGGAAGGAGCAGATGGTGCCAAGATCTTGCACCTCAGAGCCAGAATTACAGTTTGGAGCCAGCTGCATAGTTTTCATTAGCTGAAGTTTCACTGGCCCCTTCTAGCCTTCATTTACCTTTGTAAGTGGGATGAGAGTGCCAGCTCAATGAACTGATGTGTTAAACATGGATAACATGTTGAATGATTATCCAAAGCAGCAGTACTGACTGATGAGGTAGTGCCACGTTCCCAGCCTCTCTCTAGCTGATGGCATATGTTGCTTTCACCAATAAAATCTGTAGACTCTAGAAAACTGGCTCTCAAGTTGCCTGGAGAAAGCCATAAGCAGCAGGAGGAATGTTCAAGGGCTGGGTGGCAAGGAAACCTCTGGCAGCTCTGCATAACTGCTACTTGGATGGTGAGACTCTTGAGAAGAGATAGTGGAGAGACAACTGGGAAGAAGGGATTAAATCGATATTTTGTACTTGTATTTTTGTGTATTACATTGATGGATGCTGCATTGGCACAGACAGGTTTCATAATGCCATGATAGTATAACAGAAGCATTTTTTAATGCTGTAAAGGCCAATGATAAAGTGAAGATGTCTTTGTGAAGGTAAAGACACTGTGGTGAACCAGGACAGTGGAATCCTTACAGGTAGTGCAGAGAAGAAGATGAGAAATCAGAGGATCTTGATGAGAATTACTTAAAGGCTGCTAAAATAGAAACCACAACTTCAGGTTGCAGTGGTGTGGTAGGGATTCTATGGGCTCATTCAATTAACTTTACTCTGCTTAAGCTCACCAGGAATGTGTTCAGACACATGACTGAAGATTCAGTGTGTGTTGCTTGCACCAATAACAAATGGAATTTTGAAAAGTTGGCTTAAATAGTGCGGTGTGTCTGTCATTTGCTTCCCAACACAGTCTAATCTGCTTTAGAACACAGATGGGTCATCTCAATGCAAACTTGAAATGTCCTGTTCATGACAAAATAATTTACCTCTGAGAAAGGCTATCTCCATCTCAGTGTATGTTCATTTGTCTAACTGTTCTAACTCTGGCATAGAGCTCCTCTTTTCCAGGATCTGATCTGCATACAGAAGTCAAAGGGAACATTGCTTTCATCTTGGCAGGGGCTGTAAGCAGTACTGACAGAGATTATTGCTCTTGCTACACTGTAAATTTGGACAAGCCAGCTAAACAGTGCAGTCTTTTAAGTGGATGGTTGTGAAAGGTTTTTAAATCTTGTCTATTGTCCATTAATGACTTTTCCCCGTTTGTTTTTTCTTGTTGATCCAGTTGGTTTGATGCAAATCCAGTGAAACCATCCGGGAATACAAAAAAGTATCAGAAAATAACTTTCAGAACACTTAAAAAGGACTCTCTAAGACTTCAGCTATATATAAAGGACTCTTATGGCAGCATTTCTTTTTTTTTAGAAAGGGATTTGTTGATTATTACTGTGCCTGGATTTAGCAGAGTGTAATTTATTCCTTTCCCTAACAACTGGCAATTAAACACAGAAGGTGAAATACATCCCACTGAAGCGAAGGGCAAAACTCCCACTGTCTTTGGTGGGACCAGGAATTCACCCCAAGTGTTCATGGAGAAATACTTTGAGCACAATGTTATAAGCTAAGCTTTGTGGTAGTAAAGAGCTTTCATTAAGCTCACAGCTCCAGATATTCACATGATACCTTTGCGTGGTCTTTGCTGTGCTGCTATTTTCCCAACTGCTAAAGGGCACCTACAACTTGTAGTGAAAGGGGAATTGATGGCTCTGTGCACATATTTCCTTCAGGAAACAGGTACTCCAGATACCAGCCTGTGTCTGGTGCAAGGTGGAGAACACACCCCTCTGGTGAGAGAGGAGAATCTCCTCTCAGTCTGTATTTCTTTATCCTGGGCCAAGGGAAGTCTTAGAGCAGCTCCATCAGATTTCTACTCCAGCATTGGTCCCTGGGATTAGCTGACACTGGGACTGCCTTAACCAGGAGGGGCAGTGAATCCATGGATCGAGACTGGCTGGTACCTACCCCCCACACAGTTCCTCACAGCAAGACAAGTTACTCTGATAGGGGCTTAAAAAAGCAACTCCTCAGCCACATCTCTTCTTGCTTGCCGGGGCTTCATTCAGAAAAGAACAACTGACCTCATTAGTAAACTAAAAAATATCTGGAAACAGAAAAAAATTTTTTTTTGGGATGAGAGGGAGTAGGACAGTACCTGAGGCAATTGTTTTGGTTCAAACTCCACTCTAATAGCAGAGAGTCTCACAGGACTCCACCCTGCTTGCCTGCTGCAGGGGCTGCTGGGGGGTTTTCAGCCATCAGGGCCTCATCAGGAGGGAAGGAGGACAAAAGAATTCACTAGAAGAAAATAAAGCACAGTTGAGTGGGAATAGCACAGCCACTGCTCCTAGAACCTGAGAGCTCTGGGGATCTCTTGGCTGGGCACTCACAGAGATGTTGCTCATTACAGGAGTAGAGTTAGCCAGAAAGAGAAAAAGAAATGTTTAGCAGCAACAAAGACGAGCACACCAATTTCATCCCAGAGTTGTACTGGGGTGTAGCTCCTTCTCATGATAGAAAAGTGTGATGAATGTAAAACCTGCCTGTACACATCCCCTCCTGAAGGCATTAAGTATGCACTGCACGGGGAAGGTATTTACATCTTTAATCAGTGATCATTGTCCAGCATGGTTTAGTTCCATGTTAGCAGATGAAATTCCCTCAAAAACAGCTTCTGCTGGAGCTCACCAAATAAGCCAGATAATTCGGTGGCTGGCTGGGGAAATCAACATTTGCTAGTGTGCTTGTGTGAGCAAAGGAGGGCCCAAAATGGGAGGAAATACAGCTTTTGTTGATGCTTCTCCTAAGGGGATCTTTCCTCTCAGGTTCAAATGTAACTTGGAAATCCTTTCTTTGCTCCATCTGACAGAGTGAAATGAAACCCCATGGTGGTAAAAATGAGTGTGTGGGGCTGTTCCTGGGCACCACACACCACATATCATGCCTGCACGCAGGTGAAGTGATGTTGGTCACAGGACAGAGCGACAGATTCCCTTCTCCCCCCATATGCTGCCTGTCTTGTTGATAAAGAAACTGAGGTTTAATATTCATCCATGCTACAGCTGCATGTAGGCTACAGGGGCTTGAGGCCTCAGGCTCTGGATTTTGCCTTTTTTTCCCATGTAATTAACACAAAGATTGACTTGAAGAGCTGCTTCTGGCAGAAGCCAGAGGAACATTGAACACACACTGCAGCAGCTTGTGTTTAAAGGTAGATTTGTTTCATGAAACCCACATAAAGAAGTCACCATTTAGAGAAGAATATTGACAAGGGATTTTTGTGTTTCCAAATCATATCCTATATAATGAACACTGTGACTGATTAAGAGATTTCCTGTAGGGAAAGGATATAGGATACTTGTGGTGGCTTGGTCCTGCTGGATGGCAGGTACCCAGAGCTGCTCTATCAACCCACACCTCAGCTGGACAGGGGAGAGAAAATACAGCAACAGGCTCATGGACCAAGATAAGAGCAATAATTGGGAGAGATAACAGGCAAAATATCCAGTAGACATTGTTAAAATCAGAATGGTTATGGGGAGTTGTTGGTGCTCTAATTGTGGTGGAGGGATGAGCTGTGTGTCACTTGCCCACCTTCATTCTGTGTTACATCATATTGATTTTGGTGCAGGAAATTTTTTTTATTGATGTGAGTGAGGCTTGTGATAAATCTGGATTTCAGTGGTAATTCTTAATATTTTACAGAGGAGAGGCATGGAATGTATTGGGTCTGTGTGGCAAGGTTTTGGCGTAGGGAAGGCCTACAGGAGTGGTTTCTGCCAAAAGGGAGGGGTGGGGGAAGGCAGCTTTAGTTTCATTTCTCATTATACTACTCTGATTTAATTTAAATTATTTTTTCCTCAAATTGAGTGCATTTTGGTCATGATGGTAATTGCTGAGTGATCTCCATGCCCAGGAGCCTTTAGTTTTATTTTTCTCTCCCCTGTGCATATGAGGAAGGGAATGACAGAATTGCTTATGTGAGCATCCAGGGTCCAGACAGAGTCAACTTCCACAAGACAATAACAGGTTTTTCACTTAGTATAATATTAAAAGCATACAGTATGGTGGCACAAAGCTGAAAAATGGTGTTTTTGTGATATAGTCAAGGGAGTAAAACAGGGAGAAAATATATTTTCGTCTAGCACAACTTGAAATATGCATCCACTTCAGGTTTTGTTAATAATGTTCTTAATTTGCAGTGTGTCATAGGAGGGCAGCATTAGTTATTGTAATGCTGTATTTATGATGTTATCAGTAGCAGAGCTGCAATACAGTTTTCACCACAGAGCAGAACTCAGATTACTGGGGATTTAACATGAAAGTTCAATAACAATAATTTAATATGTACAATGTACAACCAGAATGATAGTTTTTTCTTTCAGCAGGAAATAACTGTGTTGGATCATTAAGCCCTGTTCTCCTAGCCTGTTCCCCATTTAGAAAATAATTGTGCATAGAGGTCCACATTGTCCTGTGGTTTCGTTCTATGCAGTTACATTGGTTTTAGTGTTATGACACTGGTTTATGTCAGGAAAGCACTGAGCCCAGCTGTCAAAGACAGTATCTTTATGTGGCCATAAAAGTCACAGAAGAAATCATATCAGGACATCAAAGGTATTGGCTGTATTTTAATATATTTTGGCAAAAATGGAAACTGGAAGATTGCAGGTAAAGTATATTTAGTTTTTGGTCTTTGACTTCTAACTTCTGGTTCAATGTAAATTATCAAAGACCACAATTTCACTGATTTCTGGAACTTTTTCCAAGTGAATTTATTGCTCCTGATATGTGCTGAATTAACAGCCTGGAGACTGAAGCCTTTTAATCTGGGTGGATTTCAAGGTTCCCACAAAGAGCCTTTTTGGGAAGGGATCTCCCTCTTTGTCCATTGTACAGTCCCAGGCTTGCTGATGATGCTCAATAAAGGATCATAAATTACAGCAAAGTCTAACGGGGTCTGTGCAGCTGCCTTGGACAGGGCTTGGGACATGAGACCTGCCCCATGCTGGGAGCCAGTGCTGCTGCTGCACCTCTCCTGGCTGCTCATCCTGCACATGCTGCCCATGGACCACCAGAGCAGCTGCTGGCCCAGGCCTGGTTCAATCAGGACTCTGTAGCCTGCTTCCTTTTTCCTTTCTCTGACAAATTTAGGAATCTCTATATTAAAGGAAGGAGTTGCTTTTGGCCTGCAATTTTTAAAATGTAAAAGCAAATTTTAATTGCCATTTTTGGGGTCAGGTAGCTTATTCTACACCTGAAGCTGGATGTTTTTTGATCACAGCTGCCACCACAGGTACTTGTCCAAGTACCTCATAGGAACTAAGAAAGAAGGAATTGGAAGGCAGAAAATTTCTCAAGCTCAGTACAGCATTACAAATTGGAGCTGTTAGGAGTGAGGAAAGTTTCCCATCTATTTTCCACACAGACTTAAGGATCAACCCAGGGCTGGTTGGTGAGCCAGGATAAAACACCAGGGAATACTCTGCTCCTGTGAGGTGTCAGCCCAAACGTTGGTACCTGGTGTCACCATGGGATGGTAGCACCTTGCAGGAAACACACAGATCTTGCAGGATTGGCTTGCCAAGCCTTCCTCACCCAGTAAATTCTCTGGATGTAGTCAGTGAGTGGAGCAATCGTCTTCAAGTGCTTTAAATAGGGGATTAATGCTGGCATTGGACTGAGCTGTATGGCTTTGCTTTTAATACTAAAGTCAGGATGTGGGAGAAATGTGAAAAAGCTGAGCCAGGTTTTTGCCCTTTGAAGACAGGGAAAGGTCTGTGCAATAAGCTACCCTTTATACCAGGCTAAAAAGAAATAATTCTTTCTTATTGTTGTGGAATTGGCCCAAAGTATCACTGTGAATACATCGAGCTGTTTCCAGTTGCCTTTAACTGAGCTAGATATTGAATATTTGAGTTCTTTATAAACACAAGATGAAATTATCATGATTTTACAGAAGGCTCACAATACAGTGTAAACAATTCAACTGAAGTAAAGCATTTATTAATAATCTCTGAAACACTGTAAAGATTATTTCCTTGTCTGTAGCTACCAAATGCCACAATATTTGCCTTCACAGGAACAACCCATTCCTGGCTCACAGGCACTTCCTATGGGAAGGCAAAGGGCTTTAGTATTCAGTGTCTGCTGGTTCTGGGGATGGTGATTTGTGATAGTTTTTGGTATCTTATTTATCAGTGGCCAGAAAAACAGACATTAAACTTCCAAGTCCATTAGCAGAACTTGGGCTTGTGTGCTGAACTGATTGACGCTGCTGCATTATTAGAGTTGGTGTTCCTCAGATAAAATAAGGGAGAATTTTTTGACTCACTTCAATTACATCTCCACCTGCAAAGAATTGCCTTGTTTCTCTGTTATTAATGAAGTTCCAGATGACTTTTTTCTCATTTTCTCCCCTGTGTTCCCTCGACCTCCCACCCATTGCCCTGCCAGCTCAGCATACTTTTGATTAACAGGAAAAGATTTTATCTGTCGCTAATGTTAAACTGGTCTGTCTCTTTGCCCTTGTGGGAATCTTGTGGGAATGAAAAAATCCAGTGGCATTACAAAAGGAACCATGAAGACTCCTAATGTCATCCTGTTCAGCATTCCCCTTCTTAGTAAAACAAGCTTTAATATTCAGGCCATTGAATAAGCTGCAGGGAGTGCCAATTCCTTGCTTGTATACTTGTTGCATTGCCAAAGTCTCTTTGGTTCTCCAGCAGGGATGCACAATAGTAGAAATGAGTAAAGTGAAATGCCAGATCCAGCTCTGATCAAACTCTGGAGGAGTTTTTATTTAGATTTGAACTTTCTCACAGCCATTGCTGTGCAATAGTTGCTGGTGCTTGGTGGCTTGCCACAGCGTGAATATCATATACTGGAATGTGTTTAGCTTGAGAGGATTACCTGGGAAAAAAACCTTTCCAGTTGTAATGCTTTAAAAGGTCTGCCCCAATTCCGACTTCCCTCACCCCCTCCCTTGCCTTTTCACACCTGCATGTGAATATAATAAAGTGCAGATTGAAGCTGGTCATTTGGAGAGAAGGAAGAGCCCTGGTGTGGTAATTGAGATGTTACTGCCTGCCTCCATGGCACATATTAGCTGAATAAAACATGCAGTCAATAAAGTGAAACAAAACAATAAAACTAAGCCCTTTGGTGCTCTATTATAGGGTGTTATGCAACATAGAAACCTGCAGTCATAAAACTGAGAATGAGAGAAACCTTACACTTTCAAGAACAAAGGCATCCAAGCATCAAGTTGGAAACAGCACTAAACTTCCACTCTCTCTGCACCTGGAAGCAGTTAGTTTTAAAAGCCATGCTGGTTTGTACTGTTCTCTTCCAATTTAAATAGGGCCTTCATGTGTTCTTGTTAGATGCTTATACAGAAACATGGTTTTAATTAAGGCATGCATTGATCCAAGTCCAAAAGATACATTTATTTCAGAAGATAAATTCATTAGCCATAGGCATAAAAAGCTGGTGTTCTTACTGAGATGATTCCAGCCTTGGGAATGATGTTCTGTATCCTTTTGAAATGTATAGTGTGCCATGCAGCTCTGGTTTGCATGGCATCAATCAAATATACTGTATCCTTAAGCTGTTGGGCATAGTTAGTTTTGAGAAATAAAGGCAAGCTGAAAGAAAATTAAGTTGTATAAGCATGGGAGGACAGATGTTTTCAGCTGTCAGATTTCACTAGCATTTATCAGTAATTTATGTGTAATACTTAGCTATGGAAAATAAATCCTGATGAATAATTTATTGAAATATATGAGCAGTAAATTGCCTGGACACAGTAGCAAGTTTTCTGAATGTCTTTGTAGGTATTTACAGATTAAAGGTATTTTTTCAACACCTCTTGGGGCGTAAATGAGAAACCTCTAAGGGGCATGGTGTACTTCTCATCAGATGGGCATCACCCTGTCTTAGAAGTCAAAAAATCTCTAACATTTTTCACAGTTCTTAGTTGTAAGAATTTATTGCCCCCAAATATTGTCCTGTGTGTATTCCTGAAACTTCTGGGAGCTTATGGAAAGCATAAAATAGAAAATGTTGTACAAATCAGAATGCTTGTTTATGACCATCTCTTTACAGTGGTAAATGATTAAAATGTTGATATAATTTATATAGTTCATGTAACCATTTGAAAGGAAAGGTTGCAAAACTGTAATGTGAAAAATTAGCAAGAGTCAGAAATGTGGAAAAATTATGTTTCCTGCCTTGCTTTCTTCCTCTTTCAGGTAAAATTTTCTCTAATGTGCAATATACAGTTGAGATAGATGGTCAGAATGGTGCACCACTTTCTGACAAACGCTCTGGTAAAGCCTGGCCTTTTGCCATGATCTCCTTAGGCTTGAAACGATTCCAGGCAAATATATTCTTGACTATCTTCATTGACAGGAAAGGCCCCATCTGACTCCTGACCACTTTCATGCTTGATGTTTTTCATGGGCCTCATTTAATGTCAGGGCACATGACAGATGTGCCTTGACATCAGTGAACTTGGGGCATGGCACGCAGGTTCCAACGCTCGCAGGCTCTGGGTCATGACTGTGCCATCTGCTTTCCATGGGGCTGCAGCATGGACCTTATTGTGCCATTTCAAGGGACCTGACTGCACGATCAGAAGTGTTGCTTGGTGACATATATCTTCTCTTCTTTGATTGTACTGTACTGAGCTAAAGAAAAGAGTGCTTTTCCACTTTATTACTGCTCGTATTGTGTGGCTGCCCCTCGTTATCCACAGCCTTTCTTGATGTGGAGTTAAATAGTCAGTGTTGCTTTGTGTTTTTTGCTCTGTATAAAACTGCTGGACACATTGCACCTCCTAAATCTGTGGAGTTTGAGCAGTTCAGCACCAAGATTTTAGCCATGAAACACTGAAGAGATAAATGAATCTCTGAGTATCTTTTCACAGGTATCTGTGAACTCAGCTGTCACAGGGCTGGATAAATGCTTGAACCCAAAACATTGAGTTGGTCTATGTAACATTGATTAAGCCCATGACCTGCAACCTGGTGACATAAATTTTTTGTGTCAATTACCTTCTTAGTTCATTTGATATTTTGGTTTTATGTTTTGAAGGACACTAAAGGAAAACAAAGATTCTGTTTAGGACCTATTTTCTGTCTTGCCCCATGATTGATGTCCTTACAGCTTTTTTATGTTCAAGTGACTCTTCATGCTCTTTTGTCTCTGAAAATTAGTCTCTCAGTTAGTATAGATACAAACACAGTATGTACAGGGCAAATTCATGTTCAGCATTGAGCATGCAGTTACCCAGTGAGCATGTAAATTAAGGTTACAGGAGGTGAAATAAAGGATACAATGTAAAATGTAAAATCAAATAATTTGAATGTTTTCCAAGATTTATTTTTACGAATTCATCAACAATTTACTGAATATTAGGGAAGGTTTTTATAGACTAAATAATGGTTATTTGTGTACTTAAGTGCCAGCATGTAGATTTACTGTGGTGAACTGCAGCATTTCTTCCTTAGAGAAAAACACAACCTTGGTCAACATCCTTCAGCAAAATAAGCATTTTTAGAGGACTGAAGTTACAGCATAATTTATGTTTATCATTTTAAGCACTGAATTTTCAGACCATTTCCCTCCGTTTTCTCACTGGTGAGGAATGCTCAAGGACCATAATATCAGCTTGTGTCCTATTACAAAGTAAAACTCCAGAAACATTTAACAAGGTGAAAGTTCTAAAATTATCCCATTTTCTCTAGCCTACACATCACACACCTGTGGGAGAACGTGTACAGTATATTCTACACTTTCTTACCTCATTACAAATCAAAACACTCTAACCTAGCATGCAAAACATGCATTGCCTATTTTCTTTAAGTCAAGAGACCTATTAATTCCAGATGTAAGCCATTCTACTTATCCTTCTTAAAGCTGGAGAGGGCATTTTCCTCTACCCATGTCTGGCTTTCAGCATGTGCTGCTGTTTTCCCACATTTCCTGAGGGTTTTTTACTTGGTTGTGCAGCCTGTGCAGAGGAAAGGTGTGGCTATGTGTGAGGAATGCAGAGAGTTCAAGGCTTTTAACTTACTCCAACCTGCTTTCAAGACATTTGGTCAATACCTTTGCCTACTTCAAATATACTACCTGAGTGGTGATAGCCCAGCTTGGGGCTAGAATCCCCTCCTTGTCAGTGGCTATTTTCAAGACATACATGCCAATTGTAACAAGGCTAAGAAAAAGAGAGGTTATTATTGCTGTATAGTACTGGGTCTGTGTTACAACTAGCAAACATATTCACAAATAAGAAGGGTAGAGAGCCACTGAGTCAGATGATTTGTTTTCAAAGGGAGGATCAGCTTAATCCTGAACCACTTTTTTGTGTTTGTGGATCTAGCTAATTTCTTAGAAAACAAGTGTTTAATGATGGCTTTTTGCAGCTTTTTACCAGGTCTGTTGGTGGGAATTTCTTTGTGAGTTAAGATAATTTCCCAGGAATTGCTGCAGCTGAAAATTTTGGGGTATAGGATATTTGTCTGTAGTAGTGACAAACAAAAATGATCACACTGCTTCGCGCACTGATGGTTTTTGTCACAATTAGTTTAAAAGTTTTTTCAAGCATTGATGTTGTGAAAGCAATAGATCCTTTAGTCAGTTAAGTATGGGTGGATTTGAGTAACTGAATGACAGTAAATTTATCTGTGCTAAATGTCCATGGAAGAAGATTTTAGCCATAGCCCTTCTGACTCAAGAGGGAGAGAGAGAATGCTGGTCTTTTGTGAAACGGGCACTGGGTGTGCCTTGGCAGCCCTCAGAAAAGCTTCCTCACTCTGCTGGTACATGACTAAGCAGCAGTGCACAGTAAATATATGGCTGCTGCTACTGAAATTTTATACCTGTGTTGATCTGCACAACAGGAAAAATTGATTTTGAACCTAAAATTAAAAAGGAGACGCAGAATTGGGAATATATGGAGGAGCTCACAAACAGCTGGTCTTGGGTATAAATTTTTACAGGAGGATTTTTTAGGTCAGGGATTGCTGCTTTGATGTGTGTTGGTGTCGTGAGGAGCACTAAGGGGTGGCAATCTGTGCCTGGGGCTCACAAGTGCCATGGTAAGACAAACAACTGCTAAATTGCCCTTGCTGCTGCTGGGTTTGTGATATATCTGAGTACATAAGTGTTTATAAAAATTATTTACTCCATATCTTTGCTTTCCTTGTATTTCAGGAGAGTACTTACACAAGACAGAGAAGTAGGCTTGTGAACAACCAAGTGGAATAAAATTGTCACTGTTGCTGGCAGACTTGGAAGTTAAAGTGCTGTGTAAAATCTTTCTCCTGTTTTTCTTTAAATAAGAATTTCTTTTAAAAGTGTGTTTAAGGCATAAGCCAAGTAGAAAATGATTGCTTTTGTCAGAAACATGCTGGAAAATAGAAAATTAGAGGCTGATGAGGCACATGATTCTTAGGTACAGACACAGAGTATGAAGCTGGGAATGGACTTTTGCCATTGCAGCTAAGAAGTCCTTTGAATTTTTCTCATTGTTTCATTTGGCACACTGAAGTAAAATTAATAGAAGAAAACAATTTTTTCCAAGTCCACTGTATACATAGTTCGGAGATAGTTATCTACAAATATTTTCAGTAAGGACTTCAGTTGTGTTGCTTCGGGCCTCATAAAAAGTGAGGATTTTATCTCATATTCCAGCTATTTGTTCTCCAGTGGACCTTAAATGCAAAGACTGGAAAAAAAGCACTTCTCTTGAAAAGTTATTTGTTGCCATCAAAGCACTGAGTGTTAATAAATTAAAACAAACATTCTTTGTAGAATTTATGATTTGATTGCTTTCAAGGATGGAGTGTGGTGCTTGCATTAGGACCTTTTTATTTTTTTGACCTGCACGGCTTGCTATGTGAAAAGGCATCATGTTACTCATATATAAAAGGAGATGGGAGATAACAGGGCTAACACTTCCCCCTGTGTTACTGTAATAGTGAAAATTGGGAAAATCCAAGCTGTCGTTCATTAGGAGCCTTTCTTGCTACAGGCTGTCACTGAGCATTCCCATCCAGTGGTGCCTGTGTGAACAGTGGGATTAAAAATAACCAGCAGGGGAAACAGTAAGATGAGGAGATTGAGGATGATGAAGATGTCTTGGGAGCAAATTCCATCTGCATGGTGCTCTTAAAGAGCTGTGGACTACATACAGTGTATTAGCATGTTAAAGTGCCTCGGAGAGGAGCCTTAAAGCAGGAAACTGCCTTGCTGATAGCTGCATGAACTGTATAAAGGTTTGGAGGGTCCAAGCCTGTGCCCCTGCACAGCTGGTGTTGGATGCCAGTGCTCAGAAATCTTCATGCTACTTTGGAGCAACAAGCGAGCCTCTACTTTGAATATGAATGAGTGAAGTCAACTGCCCCTTAATTTATACACATTGCCAGAGACTGTCCCAGGGTTTGGAATTAAATACTCCAGCACAAATCTCTTTAAACCTCTCCTAAATAAGAAATTATGCTAAAGCTCTTTAGTAAGGAGGTTCTCCCCCCTGTTGAAATAAAAATCAATTATGTTTGCTCTGCTGTGAACAATGTCGCTCCGTAGCCTTGCTTTCTAATTGGGTAATGCCTTAATGACCTGCTGGGAGGCTGTGATGCATTGCTTTGCACCCTCTCTGCATGCTCTTAGACTACCAGTCAGATGTCAATGAAGCTTGGCTCAATAGGGGTTCTTTTTCTAAAATTCCATTATTCATCAGGGTTTATGCACTAAAATGATCACAAAATAAAACCTTCACATCAAGCAGGGTTAAATAGAATTATGGATGCTTTACCTCATTGTTAGACTTTGAGATTGTCACTGGATTAAAATTAGGTTCTTTTTTATTTGTTTAATTTGATGAAAACATTTTCTCAGGTTTGGGTTTTGCTGTTAAGAAGCATTGAAAGAAGCAACTTTAAAGGTGGTGGTTTTTTTTTAATAAGGAGGTGTATATGTATTTTAAATGAGTCTTATCTGCTCCTGCTTATTTTAAACTGTGAAACAAATGTTTTAAAAAGTCTTACTCACAGTCAGTGACTGCTAAGTATCAAACCATTTGCTTCATTTAATAGCTGTGTTGAATCATTCTGGTTTTCCACCAGTACTGGGATAAATAAGATTGAAAAATCTTACATTTGCTTTATATTTTCTTCCTAATGTCTAATGGAAACCAGTAAAGTGGAATTTAAAAAACTGTTATTACAAAGCTGGTATTTGAAGAGGAAAACAGCTGGTTCTGGAGGACTTCTCTTCCAGAGCAACATGGACTTCTTACCTTTGCCTGGAGAAGATGCTTTCTTTCCATGATGACAGCCTGAAGCTACATTCCTGTAAGAAAGGCAAAATTAAGCTGGAAAGCATATTTCCTATTAAATGTGTTCATATATACGCACATGTATGTGTATGAAATTTGAAAAGTAAAAGCAAATGACATTTTGCATGTTATTTGTAGCAGCCTCAAGGAAAGTTTTGTAGCTATTTAAACACAAATCCATTATGCAGTGACAAATTAGGAGTTACCAGGGCAACTGTAGGTAACAATTTATTCATACTACCTTTGGAACACATCCACCTTCCTAACGTGACTCTGGTGTGTTGTGTGCAGTACATGTATTTCCAAACTAGTAAGGAAGTCAGTCATATCATCACCATAAAATTGCACCTTTCCCTCAAGTTTCCCTCAAGTTTCCCTAAGGTTAGTGAAATGTACAAAAATACCATGAGAAATAACTAAAATGTATAAGTGGAAATTTTAATTTACTTTTCCAGGTCCATATATTTTGGAAAATTCTCTAGTTTTTAAGCTTTAACCTTCTGGTTTTAAAACAAGGCCAGAATTAGTATCTCTTAGGATCTGCATCAGTGAGACATTAATTTTTCATCAGAACCCTCCCTCTTCAGAGAGATGTGAGATTTTCTGCAGATGCTTCACCTTCATCTCTCACACTGAACTCACATTTTCTACAATCCAGTTCTCTCTGACAGAGCTTCCATGTCCTTGTCTCCTGGTTAACACCATCACCTTTACTTTTAACAATTTTTAATGCTACACTTTGTGTACTTGTCTAGTATATAGGCACATGCTATCATTTGCAACCTATCAGTTGTAACATATAGGATCTTCCCATCTTGCTGATTATCTGTCAGACAGATGGAAATGAATTGATGTTTCCTTCCACACATGAAGGAGTTTGACACAATTATTCTCCTAAAACCTTGGAAAGCTGCATGAAACCATGATCCCAGTCATTCAGACAATACATCTTACTCCAGTATTTTAAGTGTTTTTCATGTTTACAAAGGTGCCATCAACATCTGCATCTCTTCAGTTGTGAACTAGGTCAAGAGATGTAGTCCTAAATAGAGTTTCCTGTCAGCAACTTCTTAAAAAGCCCCTTTTCTCCTCTGCTTTTCATTGTTGGAACAGTCTGCCCAAAATGCTGCATTAAATTGTCTCCAGGGACAAACACCCAGCACAGCCACCACTGACTGCAAGGGTTTTTCAGACCAATGTTACCCAGCCCCCAGCTCTGGTCTATCTCTACACCCACTTAGAATGGTAAGTGTTGAAATCTCAGAAGTTTGCAGTTTCCTAACATGAAAAGCTTCTAATCCTCACATGATGGATTGCACCTTGTCAAGAAAAAAGTGTATTTGGAATAATTGGAGACTTCAGTTTAGTATTGATCAATTACTTAAGGTGAGAGCATGAGCTGGAGATTGGAATGCTACAGGCTCACCAAAGGTTGTTTTAGGAATTTGGAGAGGCTTGTTTTGGGTTCAGCCCTCATGTTTGATCTGTAAATGCTAAAAGGCTGTTCTGTTTTATAACACCACGGCCCCACCCCTATCATGTGAGAACCATTCTCTGCACATCTCATTCTAATCAGTAAAGTAAATAAACTTGAACTTGGAATAATCTCAAGACCACTTGCTCATGTTTTCATAAACACTTAGGAAAGAACCCAAGTTTCTCGTAGCTAATATTAAAGCCTTAGCTGAACCACTCCTTCTGGCCATCCCAGGCTGGAGTTTCCTCCAGTGGACACTTGGAGAATCATGGGTCTCTGGAAGGTGACATGACATTTCACAGGAAGCCATGAACTCTTCTGGCCCTGGCACACAGAACTGCAAAACTCATTAAATGACTTTATTCATAATCCTTCTGGAAGTACCTTTTCCACTTTCCTCTTCTCTCCTTCCACTCCCTGCTCCAAATATCTCTTTGGTCATTGCCCTTACACAGGTGCATTTTAATATTTTATCGGGCACAACAGGAGAAAAGTCTGGCCTCTATATGGAATGGCACAAACTAACTACAAAAATCACTATACAAATGATATGATTTCCTGGTATTGAGCTACAGTTATAATGATTATAAAACATTAGTGGGTGAATCTCACAGCACAGACCTATCTGCTCCCCAGGGAATGAAGGATTATGTATAATTTTGATTTGCCCAAATTTTATGGAAGGCTACTCTCTTACTAATGGTTGAAGAAATGGCAGCTGTTTGACAAAGCCATACTTAAGACCAAATCTTGACATAGGAGATTTTTGCTTCCTTCAATATTTCTGGGTGTTGTTTCTTTTAAATGTCACAAAATGTCTTTTTTAATGCCTGAGATTTTATCTTCTGAAACAGTAAAACTCTGAGGGAGATCAAGGTTTGAGATTTTTCTGAGCATGTTCAGTACTGAATTTCTTAAAATAGTACTGAAGTGATATCTCGGCCTGGTGTTGTCTTTGTAAGGAGATGGGTTCCCATCAAGGATCAGATACTTAACATACCCTGAATAAAGAAAAAGAAATGATTCAGACAGCTTTGTATCTACCTATGGAGCACTCATTAGAAGTTTCCAAAGGAATAAAAAATGTTTGAATGAGAAAATGGGTTAAATTCTAACTTAATTTTAAATGTTCTCTATTTTTATCTTTTAGTCTGGGTTCTGACTCTTCCATTTGCCAATGACAAGATCTACCAAATCTGGTGATCTACCACCATTTTGGTGAGATCTACCAAAATAAAAGAACTGTTGTGGATTTTCAGCATTTGCATGGCTTTCATCCCTTCTGTTCCACAGTCCCACAGACTGTGAGATAATAAAGAGAAGTGTCCTCAAGTGGCAGCTTCTCTTCTGAGCAGGAAGTTTGGAGCCCACCATGGTCCCTTCCAGCCTCACCTGTTCTGTGAATCTGTGATCAGTTTTCACACCTTGTAGAGCATGGGGTTTGGGTATTTAGTAGTATGAAGCTTTCATGGGTTGCATGCTGAGCCACAATCAAACTCCTTGGATTTCTGAACTTCAGATTGTTTTCTCTTCAGCCTGACTGCTGCACTCTGCTCCCCACTGGTGTCCTGGGGCTTCCCAGTGCCTGTGACCTGTGACCATCAGGGTGGGCAATACCCACCACGGTGTGTCCCAGTGGGTCTAGACTGAAAATTTTGGATGTAGCTAAAATGTCTATGATGTCTCATCCTTTTGATTACAGATTTATTTAAGGATTTCAGCTGATAATTTCGCAGACTTCTGCAAACTTCTCTAATGTCTAAAGAACATCAACTTCCTTTTGTGTTAGGCTGGGCTGTGATAGAAATGTTTTGGCTTGGCGCTGAATGACAACTTTTCATTTGTTACTCTTCTTTGCTTACAGAAATGTTGACATTATTAGCATATGGCTCCAAAGGATTTTGTTAAGTTTTCAATTAGTGGATTTGTAATGAATAGTTTGCATATGACATCACAGTTTTTTCCAGGCCAAGACACTACTGTGTGAGATCACATTAAAAATCCTATACTGAATTCATAGTTGCTATGTTAACTCTTAAAAGAACATTTATAGGAAAATAACACTTTCCTATTAGAGTGCTGGCATTTTCTGTGTCTCAGCTAAAGTACTTGGTTTTGCAATCTCTCTGCCAAGTAAAACTCTTGATGTTTGCTGTAAGGTGATTTTGAAAATGAAAATAATATCACTTAAAAGAGACTGGGGTGTCTGTATTAACACAGAAGATATCAATTCCTGCCTTGACCAAAAAACTATTGTGAAGAAATGCAAGTTCAGTGATTGCACAAACTTTCTGCTGTGTCCTTTCTGTTTTCTTTCCATTTCCATTCAATTTCAATTGTAAATGGCTTTCTTTTATTGCTCTTAATTTCAGGAGCTGTTTGTGACTTGATGATATTTTCTGATGTTCACCATGATGAGTCTATGCAATGGCTACACTGAGACATAAATCAGAGCAGCGGTTGAAGATCAGTTGATGAAAGAAGTTGGTGCTGAGGCTTCTGCATCCACACAAAATGTTCTTTGGAGATTTTTCTTCAGAATAAATCCAGTCTGGTCTCCTGAACTAAATGTCTGCATCACAGGCATGGTGTGTAGCTGACCCAAGAAGCAGCAATTGGTTCAAATCCTAATGGTTTACACATGAAAATGAAATTGCAGTTCAGTCCTTTCTGGATAAAAGTTTTTCAAAGAAATTGATTTTGTTGGGAAATAAAAATATTGAAATATTTTAAAAAATGTTAAATTTGGAGAATTATTTCAGCCAGAAAGTAGAATTGGGATGACATTTTAACCTATAAAAATATTTACTTTATAGATGGAAACTTCAAAATACGTTCCAGAATATTTCACCCTGGATATGTAGCTGACTTTTTTTTGTTTTGATTTGGTTTTGGTTGTCTTGTTTGTTATTTTTGAATTCTTCCAAACAGTCAGCAGCTTCTGTTTTGGATAAATTTTTTCCTGCTTTCTTTATTTTTCTAAACTCCCAAATAGGAAAATCGATTTATTCACTTGCTGTTTCTCATATGTTTAATTAATTTCAGATGTCAGATCTTAAATCCTAATCTTAACCAGGGTAAAGCTTTGTCAATTTTTTCTGTAAAACAATTTTGGTAAATCAAAGCACTACATAAATAAAAGGAATAAAGCTCGGACTGTAACTGCTTCACTGTTCTCATTACCAAGCAGATTCTGCTATATTTTAAAAGGATTTTTGTGCTCTGCTATGGCAGCCTCTGGGGGAGTTGGGGCTGGGACCCCAAAACCTCCTCAGCTGCCTGGAGGCAATGAGCCCTGAGCCTTGAGCAAGGCTCTCTGCAGAGCCCCTCTCAGAGTGAGGCAGAAGGAAGAGAGGAGCAATGCCTCCAACTTCTCAGGGAGGTTTAACTGCAGCTGGTCCTCCCAGAAATTCCTAACACACAGCCAAGGAGGATCCTGGGACCCCAACTTTTATCCTGTCAGGTCAGGGCGGGTCAAAAGGTGACAACCAATGACAAACACAGAATTAACATGAACTTGAGCAAAGTGACAACCAATAACAGACAAAGAATTAACATGAACTTGAGAGCCATGCAGTACAGGTAGTTCCTAAAAGCTGTCTTCTCTCCCGGGGAGAATAGGAGAACCCCTAGCTGGGCCACTGTCCCCCACACTCTGCTTGTACTTCCAGCCCAAATTAGGAATTTCTGACACCTGACAAACATACAGAGAAATGAAGTGAAAGTGGGTGCTCTTGCTCCACCTGAAGCAGTTCTCCCACTTGCTGGGAATGGGAATCTGCTGGGGTGAATCTGCTCTGGAGCCCGAGGCTTCCCCCACGAAGCACCACCGTGCTTGGCTGTTTGCTCTGTGTTCCCCTTCCCTGCTTTGTGGGGCTCCTTGGCCCTGCAAGGAGAGACTCCCCTGCTGCCTGGGGCTCAGCCTCGTGTCTGGGTGCATCCCATTTTCTTTGGCAGCTTCTGCTAAAATGTCAGTTCTAGGAAAAACTGATCTGCTCCTGCTGCGTGGCTCTGGCAGTGCACACAGGGCAGGGCTCAGCTGCTGGTGGCCTTCTCAGGAGTCTGTTTGGCAGAGCTTGGATATTGGCAGCCTTAATTGAAGCATAAGAGTGCTTCTTTTTGCATCTGCAGTCTCTCTTTGGTATGTATTTTGGAAAGTTTATTTCGTAATTTACTGTACAAAGTATTGGAATATTTAACAAGGAACAGCTTCTATGCTGTTAACTTGCAGTCCCTGAACTGGAAATCAATCTAAAAGCTAATTCTCCCTGGTCCTTTAATATCATCTGCACTTAGAACAAGCTCCATCGTTAGAAGATATTGAAGTTCTTTGCCAGGGGGATGCCTCCTTTCTGAGGTATTACACAGATTTAGGTTTGGGAAGGTTGACTGATTTGTCCAATATCACAGCTTGGTGGCAAAAGTTAGCTCCCAACCCCAGGTCCAACAGATAGTCCTTGCTATCTCTCTCAGGGATCAGTTGATTTAAGTAAAGTGTCATAAAGCTGTGTTATTTGAATGAGCTAATAATTCTGAACCACCCTGCAGTAGCTGGCAAATCTGCAGCAAAGAAAGAAGTAAAGGAAAAACAATTGTCACAATTTTTACATCTAAATAGAGACAGGGCAAACTGCACCAAGCTGATGAAATGGGTAAAATGGTCCTACAGCAGATTTTTACTGTGCAATCCTGTTTGACATAATCAGTGCTCCTGGATTTTGTGGGAGCTGTTCCTGGATTTCATCTGCCTACAAGGAGACAGAACTGCTCTGCCCTAGGGAGAACAATTCAGAGGAAAAAATTGTTTCTTAAAATCCACAGTAAAACCCTCTCTGCTTTATCTAGAGCTCATTAGAGAGTTTAAAGAAAACTCAATGTCGTGTTTAAATGCTTTCCCCCCCTCAGTTTTATAGATGGTTAAATGGCACACAGGTTGTGCTGTCTCAGCCATCAAAAGCTAAGAAAGGAGGTTAAAAGACCCCAGGGATCCTTCACATTAATTACTACCACTGTCAGTTGGTGTGAAACCATGTTTGGGCTTTTTAGAAAGGAAGAGTGTAATTTGTGCTTTCAGTTAAGGCTGAAACAAATCCTGCAGATACTGGTGGTATATACTCATGTGTAAAAATGACTGATTTGTTTCCACTGAATTCTCGTAGTTAATCTGGAAAAAACGTATGGGAAACCCCCTCACTCTACCCCAATAATTCCAACTGAATTTTAGCAACCTGAATTGGCAGTCTGTAAATTAATTGGAAGCCTAATCCACGGAAATTAGCTAAAAAATGCATTATTCACTCCAGTGTAGCAGCAGGGAGGAGAAATGAAAGAAGCAGAGAGGAAAAGCAGAAGCAGCACCTAAGGCAAAGGGCTGTCATTTGAATTTCATAATCGAGGGTGAGACAAAGACACCTCTTTGTCCAAGTAAACTACCTTCTGAAAGGGGAAATCTGAAGAAAACACAGAACTATGCAGTCTGAGCATTGGGGCTGGTTGGACTCTGCATCTCCCATCATTTACAGTGGTGCACAAGAACAACCAAAGTGAAATAAAGTTTCTATAGCACAGCAGCGCAGCGTATGGGTTGCATTTGCCACTCAATGTAGTCTAGTGTACTCAGCCTGCTGAGAGAGACACATGCAAAATAAAATCTGGGGTGCACTAGAGCAACAGAAAGATTGGTTTGAAATCCCTTTCTACACCTGCATCCTGCCCCATTGATGGCAAACCAGAAAGAGACATTACATGTGAGTTACACCTGGGTGTGTGCAGAGAAATGGCAAAGATTGAAAAGACAGAAATTTTCTAGAGTACATAATGACAATTACCTTGACAACTGGTAATTATCTGGTGCTGCCTAACAAATATATTTCAGTAGGCCAGAGGATTTTGAGACTGTTTTCTTGAATGGTCCAGGCCCTGAGCAGCGACTGCTGTTAAAACTGGCACAGCAGGGTGGGAGAAGGGCTGGCTGCAGGCCGAGACAGCTGAGCTGGTCTCTGGGCAGCGACAAGCACCAGGGCTGAGTGTAGGTAGGGCACTGGACCATGCTGCTGGGAAGAGAGAGGAAGGGTTAACTCTTTTGTTAGCACTGAATTGTTAGATCAGCCCAGGTGTCATGTGAATCCCCATCCTTAAGTGCCCTACCCGAAGGCTAAGGATTTTCACTACTGGCTGCATTAAGTTTGTCCTAAAGTCTTTTGGTGCTCTGTTGCACAGTGCTCATACTTTCTTAAAAGATGCCATTCAGTCTACCCCAGGACAGTGCATGCTTTGCCCATGAGAATTTGGCATGTAGATACATGTTTATCTCAGGAATCCAATGTTTCAAAGAGGGGAAATCTTACTTAGAAGTGGGGAAACCAAGAACACAGTGGTTCACAGAAACACAAAGTCTGATTTTCACACTTCTCAGCAGCAGCATGGAGTAAGATAAAGCATGGTGCTGGCTTATTATTTTTAATTAGTATTGCATCCCCAACACACTATGACCTGCTTCTTGCTTTGCCATATGTGTGCTTTATGATGTGTAACCTCTCAGTGTCTGTTTCTGTCATCTATAAATTGTCTATATGCAGTGGTGCTGCAGGGATATACACAGATATGGGGAGGAGGAGGAGGCTAAGCTGCCTCCCTGCCTCCCAATTCCTCTCTCATACAGCTTGTAATTCCCATGTGAAACTGCTCCTCTACCTATCTGTGCACACCTCACAGGGGGCACCTGGATGTTATTGATCTTTGAGGGCCACTTCAAGATCTTTGTATGAAAGTGCAACTGAATATAAAATGATTAAATGAATTTTTGGGTTGGTTTAATCCTCATAGAAGTGAGGAAAGGTTATCATGGCCAATATCTACTTCCATGCTGACTATCACACACAGGTGAGGCACTCCTTGCATTGTTCATGGGGAGAAGATGGTGCAGAGAGCAGCTTGACACAGCCTGAACTTTTTACCTCTTGCACTGTTTAACTCATGCTGGGCTGTCTGGGAGAGCATGGCTGCTGCAGAAAGGCTGCAAAGAGAGGCTTGAGCCTGCTGCTCTCCAGGTATTTGTGTGCCCACAATGGAACAAGTGGAGAGTGGGTTGGTGCAGCCTCTTCTCCTTCTCAGTCTGGGTGATAGGTAAAGAATGAGGTTGGTCTGTAGTGGGGCACAGCCTGCAGCTCTCTGGTCTTTGGTTCACTGAATGAATCCTTTTTGCTCTGGGAAGGGTGAGTCCTTGAGCTATGGAGATAAAAGGGCTTGTGGTGACTGTGCCCAAAATATGGTATAAAGACATGAGTTGTGAGTATTCTTTGGGCCCATTTAAAACTCCTTTGCTGTGGAAACTCTGTAATCAAAGAGCATACACGCTTAGAAAAATTATGCATGGATAATGATCTGAGAAGGTGTCATGTGTCTGGTTACTCTGGAAAGTAATTTCTTCCCTAATTCCCAGTTATTGACTGGGAAGCAATTGTGGAGATGAGTCTCTTTGTAATTCGTCGCTCTGACAGCGTAAACTTTTCTGTAACCATATTTCTCCCTTAAAAATGAGGACATTAGGGTTTTCAGGAAGGAAAGGAAGAAATTAACACTACTGTGGTCCTAGTTCTCCGTTTCTACTCTGGTAAAAATCCTATTGTGCCTGTAGTATTAAGACTTTAGGAAAGCAAAAGGAACAGCTTTATCAACCACCTGGATGTGATTTCATTATTACCAGATATTGTATCTTGGTTCTACTAATCAAAAAGCCAAACAACAATGTCTAATTAATCCAGGTTTGACTGTTACAACCTACGAGTTGTCCACCAGCTTTATACATTATATGACTCTTGGATATTTTTCAGATCTCTAGATTCAATTGCTAAGGCAAGATTGAAATTCTGTTTTGGTTTTGGTTGTTGGCTTGGTTGTTTTTTAATTTTTTAATGTGCTTGGGCAAAGGAAGAACAGATGTTTGGGTGCCTTTCTGGTTATATATTGTAATTAGGAAAACCTTTGCTATCTTCCAGAAGCAGCCTGCTTATGATATCAGAGTGTGTAGCATTTGTACTCTGATTTCATGAGAAGACACATGACAAATTCTGTACTAGTAACTTGGGTTACACTTCCATAATTTAAGTTTTGTGTAGAATTTCCCATTCCGAGGGAAATGATACCCTGATAGGATTTAATAAATTGTGGACCTACAAGAGCCATATAACTCACAAAATGCTTGGTGACTGACTTACCTGCTTGTGCTGTAAATGCAGAAGTAAAAGCTCTGCTGCTCCTCTTCTCATAAGCATGGCCAGAACCTGCAAATTCATTTTCATAATGAAAAGATGACGTTAGACATAAATGGGAAACACATGCAATTGTGTTGGATTGCAGTTTTGGAATGCCTAGTTGTGCTCCCAGGACTTTTGTATTAGTTTTGTTTATTTGAAGGCTATCAGTGGCTTCTCTGCTTCAGGATCAAACCCTAATTACTAAAACAGTGAGCTCAGCATGGCACTTGGAGATATGCTACCATCTTACTGAGGAAAGAACTGTCTGCTGTTTGGTTCAAAATTCTGCTGGACTGTAAGATTAGCTCTTGATGTTAAGCTAAATAAGTGGTTCATTAATCATTTATTTATATCCATGTTCATAGCTTGAATCTGATATTTATATCCATGTTCATAGCTTGAATCTGGATTTTTGGGGCTTGTACTGCAGATTCTCTTTCATTCCAGGAGTTTTCCAACCATCTGCATCTGTTGCTTAGGAGTGGGGAGCAAAGCAGGGGTGGTGGTGGTGGTGTGCCCCAGCAGGGCTGCTCTGTGCTGCAGTGTTGTTCTGGGAATGCCCCTTCCACTGCAGGGGTGAGGTGGGGAAAAAACAGATGGAATCTCATGCACTGGACAAATAAAAACACCAGAGACCTGAATATGAGAGAAGAACTGCTGATATGGGTGATCTTATGGGACTTCCCTTGTACCTCAGGAAAAAACAGGGCCCTTTTTTTGGGATGATCTGCAGAATAAACATTGACATTTATTGTCTCTGTACCAAAGTAACAGTGGTGACAAAGCACAGCAAATAAAGGGAAAAAAGAGAGATAAGGAAAGGTGAAGTAGTGAGACAGGAAAAAAAAGAGGTTGAAAGACAAAAGGTGAAAAGGGAGAGAGAGGTATCAGATTTCTTTTGGCATTCATGTGCTCTGTATATAGAGTTTGAATATATTTTCCAGAAGAGGATTTCCCCTTGCATTTGCAATTCAAAGCTTCTAGCAAATTCCACTGTTTCCCTTGGCACTTCTTCACCCTCTGTGGATTTTCCAGTTCTGCTCTTTAGATGCAGTGCAATTGTCAAACTGTGCAGCTTTATTTTTTCTTCCCTGAAGTAATGTGGCTTAAGGTATATTGTGGCATTCCTTAAGTTTTCAGTTCAAAAACTGAAAAAGTGCAGGGATATTGTTCCCTTCCCTTTATAGTTTAATTCATGGATGGCATTTGGGACTACTTGGATATTTGACAGTGTTTCCTGTCTTCACTTTATTGCATGAATTAGTGGATAAAAAGATTTGGGATTTTCCATAGTATGGGTAGATGGTGATATGCAGCTACCATGTTCCAGGAAAATACCAGCAATGGGGTGGTTGGGGCATGCTCATAAAGATAAAGACTCTCAAAGGGGATGATGTATTTGGGATAATATGTAGAGAAATAGAGACCTGCTGCATTGCTGTCTTGGGAACAAAAAACTTCTACCTCGCACTGCAGCTAATTCCATCTCCCCTGTATGCCTGTCCAGAATGTTGGCTTTGGCCACTCAGTTTGAGATCACATCGATAAGAGGATAACAAATGTTATCTAACAGTGAAGAGTACAGATGGTTGTTTGCTTTATTTTCACTTCTCCTAGTGTATAAAATTAACGACTTTTAACAGAGTTTTGCTTTACATGTACTCTATTAACATGCTGAAAACATTTCATATTTGTCAAAGCAGGACTGCAAAATAAAGCTGTGACCACTAAAGCCTGGATATCTGGAGAGAATCTTTATGGTGGGGAGCAGAGAAGTAACTAACATGTGGCTCTTCAAAAGCCCACATGCAGTGAAGATGTGTTAAGAAAGTGAAAATTGTTTCAACTTGTTCTGAGGTGAAGTAGGATCCTGCTAATGGATCCATTACAGACATGCAATAAGGGTTTTCCTAATCACTGCTGCGATGGGCTGGTGAAAGTATTTGGGATAAGCTGCAGTAATAGCTAATTGTATGTAGAGGCCCAGCAGCTCCACCAGGCAAAGGGTTTCAAAGGGCTGCATGGGAGAATTCACTTCACAAGGGGCCCCTTTCAGATACTCTCCAGGTTGGGAGCTCCTTTCCTTTTAGTACACTTTCTGGGAAAGCACTTTTATAATCCTCCTTTAGAGTTATTGCAAGCGAATGCAGTGATGGTTCAATGAAAAAGCATGAAAACAGTAATGGAATTTCTTTTCTTTTTTCTTCCTTTTTCTTTCTTTCCTAATAGGCCCTTTAGAAAGTCAGACCATATGTGTAGAAACCTTATTAACTAGAGGCCAGGTTTGGAAAGAACTGTGGTAAATTACCAAGATTAATTTGAAAATAAACCTAGAAAACACAGATTTAAGTTCTAAAATGGTACTTTAAAAAAAATAATCAGACCTATAATTGCTTGGTGTCTAATGGCATTTCAAATAGTGTTTGGTATAATTCTTATAAGACTGAAACTTATTAGGCAGAAAAAAGTAAGGAAATTATTAGAATGCTTTCACTTTGAAATAGCTTTCTTAGAACAGAACTGTAGTTTTACATTCTCTGTATTTTAATACATTTATTGCAGAAAATGATTTTTGGTAGGCTATGTAAGTGCTCTGGATGATCTACATGTGAAATACATAAAAGCATTAAACTGTTTTATATAGCTGAAACTTAGAGGAAGCTGGGGGTGGAGGGAGAAGGTATTACTTCTCCCTCAATGCAGGAGGGATTAAAAATAATTCTAAAATATACATAGTTTAAAAAATGTTCTCTGTTTATACTTGTTCCTAACTGGTTACAGGCATGTGCATTGTAGGGCTGTATTTTGGATTGGTTACTTTTTTCCTAACAGTACAAGTAGAAAGGCTTAATAACTCAGAGAAACAATGGGTAAATCTTGTGAAGACTTTTACTCCCAGTTCAAATAAAGGACTCTGTTCAGATACTATCTTAATTTCCTGTAGATTAAATAACTTTTGTTCAAGGGACTCCAAAACCTGTAAATTTTTCCTTCTCATTCATCAGCTGTGCTGGTCACTCTGTGGAAGAGGGAAGAGAAGAGCTGTTAATTCCCTGTCTAAATCACATGGATGATTATATCATAATCCTGGGTGTAAATGTGATGTATTTCAGAATAAGTGTGCACTGCCTGTCTCGTGTGACTGTGTCCTTTGGAAAGATCATATTTATTGTTTCCTCCCCAAACTGCTGTTAGGTACAGCATAGTCCAGCTGGTTGAAGCAATACCTTTTCTTTATTTTCCATTAAAAACCTTCTCAGATTTGCCTGTGAACCCGAAAACTGTTTTAACAGAAGAGCTGCATAAGAAAGGTTGCAGAACTGAAGCGTATCTTCAACTTTAAAAAAATGTGGCTTTTAAAATTATTTACTGAATTAAATATTGCTGATCATAATATCTCTTGGAAATTGCCAAATAGACCATGTTTATGGAAAGTAATTTGAGAATTATCAAGAAGGATAAGAGAATTTTGCAAATTATACAATTTCTCTTAGATAAAATACCCAATAGTCTTCTAGGTTATAAAATCCTTAAATTTTCCATTTTTCAAAAAAAAAAATCTTAGTTTCTCATGTTATGGATTTTAGCTGGCTGCAGAAGGGTAATGTTGACTGTTACATTTTAACTGGTCAGAGTGGAACGTTTTTGCACATAACGATTTGGGAAAAAAATGCATAAACTGATAAGCATGTCCAAGATGGTGAGGAATATCTGCCTGTTTGTTTTTGGGAGTGCCCCTTAAAGCTTGGAATGGTAGCTTGGACTTTCAGGCTGAGAGGGACCCTGTCACTCTTTCACTCCATATGAAACAGCAGCCTTGCAATAATACAGGATTCCTCTTAAGCGTCCTTATCTTGGAATGCATCCGAGTCCAAATATCCTAAATTGCAGAAAATGACAAGCTTTCTGTGGCTAGATTAATTTTAGGCATGTATTTTTGCTGTAATAAAAGGCAATATTTATATAGAAATGTATTTTTCCCTATCTTGATAGTTTACTGGTCATGCTAATTGAGCACAGCTCTGTTTCTTGTGGCATCACACAAATTACTTAGAAATTCTGCTGTGAATTAACAGATTTGGCTACAGATGGAATGGCAGGCAAGTTATCATCATCGTTGTTTAAACCTATTAATGTTTACAACTGTTGTTTTAAATCAGATTTGTTTTTAAATAGGATGATTGTGAGAATCCTTTTGTGTTTCAGAGATGAAAGAAAGTGAGAGAAGAGTCAGTTGTGGCACAATTTAAAAAAAAGAATAATGAAAAATTGCAGTATAGTATCTCTGCTCTAAGATCTCACTGATGCTTGTGGAAAAAAGATTGTTTCTATGATTATTTTTTGTAGAATTATTAGTGAAAATCCCAGTAGTACTTATTGCATGAGCTGCTGGAAAAATGGATGGATTGAGTTGTTAGGTAGAACGTAGTGTAAAAGCCTTTGATTTCTCAATTATTTCCAGCTTATCTTAATCAGGACATTGATTATTGAGCTCCCAATTTTGTCTGAGTATCTATGCTCTTACTCTCTCCTAGATGTGACTGAATCCTATTCTATCAATGTCTTTTCTTCAAGAGAAGTCTGATTATAAATGTGGGCTAAGGAGCACGTTCAAAGACCTAGGCAGGCATTGGAAACTTGGGGCTTTGGAGCCCCATGTGTTTTGCTGCTGGTGAGATAATGCCACGTTTGGCAAACAGCTGAACACAGCAGGAAGTGAGGTTTGGCCTTGACACAGGTATCAAATAATTCAATTGTAAAAAGCTCCACCATTCTGAGAATTAACATGGACATTAACTTCTACACTCAAGATTTTTTTCATGGACTCAGTAGAAATTCTCTGTGCTGGTCTTGTTTGTGTTTTACAAGAAGCAGATAAATGACTGCTGAAAAAAATAAACAAAACAAATCCCCCAGGCTATAGCTCCCAAAGAGATTCTTCTTTTCAGAAGAGGGAGTTTAATGAAGGGTAAGTTTGAATATGAGCTATATTTTTTCTTTCTAATTAGAATTCCAGTTAAGTGGCAGAACTGTCATTTTTTGCCTACTGGGCAGAGCTTCGCTTATATATTGGATGCTTAAGTTTTTTCCCTTTTTTCAACTATGAAATTCCATCCTCTTAGGTGGAATATTGATAAAGAGAGAGGGGTTACTCACAGATCAAATACATCTCAACAGGCTGTCCATGCTTTCTATAAGCTTTGATTTGGGAGTGATTAGTGCCATGTCTGACAAACTAATGCTAATTTAAAACCCCTTCTGTTCTTGACCCCAATTCTTAAGAGTTCACGGAAGGTACCTGTTGCAGCAACTGTGTTTGTAATGCAGGCACACACTCATTTAGAAAAAATTCTGAGCACCAATCAGCAAGTAAACAACTTCTGGTCTTGTCTGATTGTTGCCCATAAAGAGGTTTATAAAGAAGAAAGAAACGAGGCTTCTGAGAAGCCTTGCTTGATTAAGAGCTCTGTTATTTGTGTAATAGCAATAAATACAGGACTGCCTAAAATTAGTCACTTAACTAGTCATAGGGCTGGCATTTGAAACTTTAGGACACTTTGAGGTCAGTCTTTAAAGGTGGTGCATTTGGTAAATATAACTGCTGCTCAGTACTAAAATGTCAGAAATGTAATAATGAAACAACAGGACAGGGTATCCTGGACTTGATGGGATTAGTCCCTTCCTTTTATTATTTTAGGGAGTAAAGTCCTGTTTGACGGTTTTGCTTCCAGAGGTTTTTTTTCCTTGATGAATCTCTAACATCTGCCATTCAACTTGTTTCTGCCTGGCCAAGAAATTGCTAGGAATTCTATGTTAGAGTAGTTACATCACTGCAGAGGGAAGATTGCTGAACTTGCAAGCCCCTTGTTTCTGCTGTGCAAGCATTCAATATTTCACATGATAACTTTAATAAATTTCATGTTTCTGTTTAGAGAGATGAGCCTAATAATGAAACAGATATCTAAAAGTTATTTTTAGTGAACGTTTAACATGACCAGGGCAAGTTTCAGGCAGGTTAGTAGGAGGTGAGAAGTTTGCAATGTCCTGAGGCATCCACTTCCACTGATCTTTCATATCTGATTAAATTGCTGTTTCTAGATGTAAATCTTGCCAAATAGCTGCTGGCTTTTTTATATAAATTACACAGATGTAACAGGGCAGAATAAACTTGATAAGCTGTACGAAGGCAAAGTGCAAGTTGCTTATGCTCTTCTCTTGGCTAATTGCTTCTATTCACTGCTTAGCAAGAGCTCTCTCCTGTCTGTTTAGTGCTGTGAATTGCTTTGCACATAAGCAGCTAGAGCTTAAAGAATATTTCTTGTAAGAAAATGCAGCAAAACACTTCTGCTTCTGTTCTTTGTCCTGTTTTTATTTATTTTTAAATGCAAGACAGAATTTTATCCTGCTCCTTGATTATGGGGTTCCTTTTCTGCTAGGAAGTCTTGGCTGATGTGTGGATTCATGTTCTCACCCGTGAGACTGTGGAATAGGGAAAAGCAGAGTAGCAGGTAGCAATGTCAAATGACAAGCAGTTTAAGCAGGAGGGTCAGAAAAGCTGGAGAAGAAATGGAGCTGCTGTGCTGCATCCTGCTGTGTAGGAAATGTGGTGACACAGGAGTGAATGTACAAATACATCATCTTCCTGCAGCAGTCTTGCTGTGTGAGTGCTTTTGCCCTGCCATTTCTTTGGAGGGGTACAGAAATGGACAGTGGGGATAGGGCAGAAAGAAAAGCTATTCTCTCTGCTATGGAAGTCTGTAATTATTTCCTTCCCCGCGATAGTGGTGTATTTTTAAAGGTAGCTTCTCCACTCTGGGAAGAAGAATTAAATGCCCAGCCTAGCCGTTTTTTCGAGGTGATCTTGGAATGTATGGCAGCTCTGAGACCAGGCACTGTGTGCTGAAGCTATTTAGTCATTATGTCCTGTAATCAGAGGTAATTGCCTTGGGTGCTGTAGTAGTGCCATGTGAAACTCAGTAAACACAAGCCGGCCTAATAGGGCTTTAGTTAGAATGAATAATTAAAGCATAAGCAGAATGCATTCATGGCAACGTTCTAATTCTTCCACTGCCTTTTCTTTTTACCTCTGTCTTGTTGCTCAGTGCTCTGAGGAGGGTGTCCCTGGCAGCCCCGTTGTCCTGTTTGCCTTCCCCCTTCCTTGTGAGGTAAGGAGGACACAGCAGCTGCTCTTCCGCATGGGGCTCCCAAAATGTGATGGGGGTGAACTCTGCCCGTTCTCTCAGGAGGTACTTCTGAGAGCAGACTTACACAGGTGGCAAACCATGGCTCTTTTCCTTACCTGGTGAACTGTATACAAATTTCCAGCTGTTTTCAGGCTTATTCAGCAGCAATATGAGGCAGGGGGACTGTGGCAGCACTTGTGGCCACTGAGAAGCTGGCTTGGGACTGCAGCTTGCAGCTGCTCCTTGCAGGAGTTTGCATCAGAAGTTGACCCTGAGCATTCCATCAAGACCAAAGTGACAAGTTGGGTTCCACAGACAGCAGTGAGGCTTTGCTTTGTTCCTCCCTCCTTCACTATAGCCTCTTACCTGTACCCTCTCTGGGACATGGGTATCAGTGTCAATTTTGAACCACTCTGAGTTGTCAAAACAGGTCCTGATGCCTGTATTGTTTGTTTGTTTGTTTTAATCTTTGGTGCCTTTGTGTTACACAGTATTTGTTTTGATTAAGATTCATGTCACTCGGGCCTGAAAATTAAACTGAAAGTGATTCAAGCCTGTGCCAGTTTGGTGAGTGTGTCTCACTGCTCTGTACCCCAGCACAGTTGTCCCAGTGCTATCTCTTATTTCTCTTAAGCTTTTGCTTGCTCTCTCTGAAACAGGGCACTTTTTAAAGGCTCATCCCCCATGCAGTCACATTTCCCATGCTCATTTTCCTGCTGCATACTGCAGTTCTGCTGGGAAAGAGGGGTTGAACTTCCCTGGTGGTGTTTGTTGGTGACACCAGCAGCCAGCAAACTCGGGTCAGGGCACTGTGGTGTTTACAGCCCCAGAACATGGGAATGGCACAGGCAGGAAGGTCAGCCTGGAGTAAGGACTGACAGAGCTGAGAACTGGTGTGAGAGAAACACGGGACATTAAGCATGGCTGGAGCATGCACAGATCCTGAACTCTGAGTTTTCCTGCTGAAACATGTCTGGGTACTGCAACGTGTGTGTGAATGAACAGTCTGATCTATGTTATTTCTTTTTTAATGCAAGCCACTTCCTAAGGAGTGACCTTGGAGACAAACACTCTTACAGAGGTACTCTCTGCTGTACCTTTTGAAGAAAAAAGATTCTGTGTCCTGCCCTCCTTTACACCTAAGAGCAAACTAAGGTGAAAAAGTCTTTAGTTGCTGCAAAGTTCTACCACAACCTTATAAAACAAAACCCTAAGGCCCTTCTGTTATCATCTCATTAGAGGCTTAAATGAAAGGAAATTGAGAGTTAAGGTTGTATCTGGCTGAGTCATTGTCTCAGACTTATATGCATGCAAGCAAATTTGGAATACTGTGTGTTTAAGGTTGGAACGCTCTGAGCAATTTAACTATTCAGTTCTTAAAGGCACCTAGGAAATACACTAATAAATATTGGCCATAGGGTAACAGCCCTGTGATGGAGGTGCCGATAGCCCCATATTTATCCTCTTGCCAATGTAGTTTCTAATGCAAAAGCCATCATGGCTTTTGAAATAAGTTATGTTGAATTATAGCTGAATTCTGGTCTTCCTCAGTCTCTTGAGTGTTCATATTTTCTGGAGGGTGGATTTCAGTTACGTTACCTCCCCAAATACATTAAATAAATATTTAAAACAGGAGTTCCTCTGGTTATGGTATAAGACGAGCCTCCAAGTGCAATGTGATAAAGAATTAATGGAGAAGACAAACCCTACAACCTCCTTTCAGGCTTTCCCTGAGCCTCCTTTTATCCTGCCAGTATAGGTTAGGAGCATTTGTATGTGACCCTTGCCTTTTAATCCAGTTGACTCAGTACACCTCAGAGGCGACAGTCTGAAGGAGTCTGATACACCCTTGGCTGTGTTTATTTGAAGGAAAATGGGCATTTTACTTGGGCTACACTCACACACTGATTGTGTGTGGCAATTTCACTCAAAAAATTTGAGAATATGCAAAATCAGCCCATTTTTTTACAGCCTATTTGAGTTTCATGAGGTTCCTTGACAGAAAAACTGCGAGTTGCCAGTATTCTGCTTTTCATTGCTGTTGGCCTGTACATGGGGAATAATATGATTGTGAAAACTAGAAAGAAAACAGGCATCCCACACAATCATCACATCTCACAAACTCCTTCTGCAGTTTCCCATTATCTTCATGCACCCAGTTTTTACATTAAAAACAGACAGATACTGCTGAGGAAGGGTGAAAAAACCTCAAAACCACAAGGATGCCAACACCTGGCAGCTAAGCCAGGCAAGTTCAGGTGTTTCAGGATACTGTGCAACCACCTCTTCCTATTTCTCTGCTCTTATACCTTGGGAGTGTGATCTAAGTTCCTGCAAAAGAGGGTTTGGGATTTCTGTCCCCCCTCCAAACTCCCCCAGGGAAAACGGCTCTCCCTATTCCCAGTACCTGCACAGGAGGTGGGAAACTGATGGGAATTTTTGTGTGCCCTGCAGAGTGTCTGTGCTTCTATTTCTGACTGACATCCTAGATGAATTATTAGAATTTATTGTGTAAGAAAATGCAGATTATTTTGTGTGCAAATGAGACATGAACGGCCTTAATTAAATCCCAAGAACCGATTTATTTAAAAGAAACCCCAAAAATGCCGAAATTTGCAGGGTCATAGTCATAAGGAAAAAATGTGTGATTTGTTTAAAAAAAAGTGCACCAAACAAAACCCCAACTGTTTTCTCTAAATTGATTGCAAATGTGCAAGTATAAGTAACATTTGGGTTTCTTTAACAAACTCCCAAGTGATTCAGCAGTTGCCAAGGCAACAGTGCTACTTTTAATAACAATAAAAAAATCATATAAAACTTCCACACTTCTCATTGTCTAAGATAATGCTGCACTGATGCTGTAATAATGTTATTAGCATGTACTTTCTTTTACTCATTGAAAAGCATGTCTGGTTCATAAATTGGCTGTGCAGTAGCATCTATCACAGGAGGGTCTGGGCTCATCAAGGCTCCTGGACACTGCAATGATGTGAAGAAATAAAAAAGTATTTTGTTGCTCCAAATCCATTTCTTAGAATGACCTTTTTGATTTTTGCTTTCTGAGGCTATCATTGTAGCTTGTGGTTGCCCTTTATTAGTTAGCTGAATATTACTGGTCCCTTTAATGCAAAAGTATCAGCATAAGCAAGTATCCTGCAGATAGTCTTCAAGACTAAGCTATACCTCATAAAACATTGAGGATACTCTTTTATTATTCATGGGATGATGTGCATTACTAAAGAAAATTCAATTTTTAGTACTAAAATGTTGTTGTTCTTTCATGTTTTAGAACTGCCCAGTCCAAATCTAAATGGACTTCTGGTGTGCTCCTTGTTTTGGTCTCCCCCACCCCTCTTGAAATTTGAGCTTCTAGAGAACTTTGGCAGACAGCTCAGTGTGGTTACTCTGGATATAAACTCCTAGGTCTGGGTGGATTATTTGCATTCTGAATACTTAGCCTCATGGTTCATTCTATCTGAGTTTTCCACCTCTCTATCAAGATTTTGGCACCTCACAAATGAAAGAAACCTGTCGCCCTGCTTATTTCTGCAGACAAATCTGTGATTTTTGAAGATAATTTTTCTTCTGGTCTCTGTAGTTGTGACAATGAGCCTTCTAATAAAAAGGCAGAAAAAAGATTTAAGTACCCTTCACTGCACTTGTGGACTATGTTATTTTCTTTTTTAAAAAACAACCCCCTTATAGCTTTTTAATGTTTTAGTTTTGAGGAAATCACATGAGTAATTCTAGTCAACTGTGTGCCTCAATGTGGGGCACTGGAAGTAGTAAAGATTAGTCTGTGTTAATCTAAAGGCAGGCTATTCTAAATTAAAAACAAACAAACAACGCCCCATCATGGACTGAAGACATGAAATGTAGAAGGAGGAATCACTTGCCCATTTATCATCTTTGCCAGTACTGACTGCCTTGGCTGCTCATCTCTCACCAACACTTAATGATCTCAGGGGAGGTTCCTTGAAGGATTAAATGACAGTTTCTGTCATCTACAGAAGTGTCAAGTTCAATGCAATAACGTATTTTTGAATCTGTCAGTGAGAATCATGGAGTGCTCCCAGTCAATGTGTTACTCCATTCTTCACAAAGAATGTGGTTATTTCCAGACCATCTGCCATAGCTGCTGACATGAGGCCTCCAAACCAACCTGATGTGGACACACCACACCCCAGACCAGTGTCCCTTGCTCAGCTGGGGACATTCTGAAGGTCTTGAATAGATCTTCAGGTCACCCTGGAGCACCCAGGGCCCAGAGGAGGGTGTGGTTTTGATGCACATCCTTAGATGTCCCAGAACACCTTAACAGAGCTGAACATGATGTCCAGGGACATCTCTTTGTCCCAATCCATGCTGCTGTCAGTACTGGAAACCCACTGTTACCTTACAGATGTGAGATTAGTACCAACTCTCTCTCTGCTTTGGTTGTGCAAAATAGGTGGTGTCTATAATGGCAACATAGGATACCTTAGCATTAAGGCTGAATGCCTTTAAATTTGTATTTTTAATGTTGTCTAGTGGTTTTCATTACATGAAATGAGAGGCTGCTTTATCTGACATAATTTTGTGAGCATATTTTATCCACGACAGGATCCATTATTCAGTATTTATCTAAGGATAGCTATGTTAATACAGAGAAACTTATCCTAGGGCAAAAAGTTTGCTGAAGACCTTTTGACTCAGTGAAGCCTTTCTTTTATTTGGCCTATATGCCGGAGTCAGTTCCAACATGACTTTTTACTCAGATGCTGTTTTGCTTACGGGAAGATACTTTGGGGCAGGAATTGTCTTTGGTTTGCTTGCACAGTGCTTAGGACAGCATGGTCCTTGTCCCTTGTGGGGCCATTTTGTAAAGCAGGCAATGGGTTATTGTAATTGAGAAGCATATCTCAGGAGTTTATTTACTTATTTTTAAAGAATTATATTCCTAGGCAGGTAAAGGAAGAGCAGAGCAGTGGTGACCATTAATCATTATTTTTTATCCACTCTGGTCTAATCTGTTATAAGAACAGACTGGAACAGAGAGTATATCTGACACAATTTACTGACTGAAATACAACAATTTAATCTCTGGACAAGATAGAGTTTATTATTCTTTTCACCTCTGTTTTGTCAAAATTTATTTTTAGGTTAAGTATCTGGTGGGCTGTATTTTAAGAACTGCGGAAAAGTTTTTTTTCTTCACAACAGGCTTCTTTCCTTAGGATTACAGTAAGGAGTGCTTGTGCTTTAAAAAAAATCCTCAATAACACACTCTTAAAAACAAAACTATATCACATTCTGCCTCTTGGTCCAGGCATGCATACACCCAAAGTGAAAATCGGCCATTTCCAGATAAATTGGTTGTTTATTAGTGGCCAAAGACTGATGTAATAACAGACTGATGAATTCAAGATGTAATTTTCTCCATCTTTATGACTTTAATGTTTGGCTGCCATTCATCCTCCTGTTATCTGGTTTTACTTCAGTGTAAATATTGATAATATTCTTTATGTAAGAGTCAGCCTGTGGTCTTCCATACTTCCTTTGTTTCACTGCAGCTGTCTGTTGGGTAAGTGTGTTAACACAGTGGAGTCTGTGGCTTGGTCCTAGCCTGCAGTGAAAAAGAAGAGTATGTTTTAGCTTATTTTTAATTTTGGCATTTATTGGTAAGGAAACAAGTATTTTAAAGTGTTTTGAATTGTCCGGTTCTCCTTTGTCAATGTGCAATATGCAATTCCTGCACTCACCTTCTGAGCAATGGCCTCATTCTTTTCCTGTTCTTTGCTGAGCACATCTGGGAGTTGATCTGCTAAGGAGGTGTCACTGGGTATTTTATCTCCTAGTGTTTCTGCCGGTGATCAGCACCCTGCCTGCCACGGGCAGACACTCCACATCTCACTTTGAAATGCAAAGCAGCGCCTGGACCCAGCCAAGTGAGGCTGGAAAGGAGAGCTCAGACAACCGAGAAAAAGGGGCTTGGGGGGGGCTAAGAGGGGAAGGTTGAAATCGGTGTTAAATGGTTCTGAGTTTTACTTGGATCGATGGGTTTCTGCAGATTCTTTAGTGGATCTGCCAGTAGGATGCTGCTACATTAAAACACAGACTTGCCCAGCCTCGGATGGAAAAGCGGGAAGTACCTAAATCCAGTAAAGGACTCAGGGAGCACAAACTTTTGCCTTTGTCTAATTAGGAGTAGCATTGGGCTAGTAGCCTGGAATATACAGACTAAGGATGTGTTTAAGCCTTTCTTGTAAAACTGTATGCTCAGGAGGAAAAAAAAGAGTAGGAATTACTGTTATTTTAATTACTATTTAATTACTTTTTTTAGTTGGCTGTGGATGGAGCAGTGATACTATTTAGGCACTTTATTACCGATGACGTAGTAACATAATTGAATTCAAGAGAAGCTTAAGTGACATTTTGATCGAGTTTCAAAGGTGATACTGTTTGGGGCCAGGGCTGGAAAATACTGTCCCTTTATTTTTCAATTGTAAATGAAATGTGCTACTCTCATAGCTGCTATTCACTGCTTTAGTCACATCCATGTTTTGTTTATGTTCAACATTAACTTCTTGCTAACTGTTCTCTTCTGCTATCCACCCTTTGTGGTGGATGCCTTTTCACTTGGTTCACAGCATATGACTCTTTTCTGGATGGATGGCAGAGGCTTTTATATTTACTGCTTGATTATTTTTCTGAATAACCAGTTACAATAGATTCAAGCCATTTCAAGTTACATTTAAATAAATCCTGCACCCTGTGGCATACTGATATCTGTGGAACTGTTCTTGTTTGGAAATCCTTCAAATACCCCATTATCACCTTATCAGTTAGTAACAAAGAGCAGCACAAACTAATGCTTGTATCATTGAAAACACTTGCTAACAATTGATTCTAGAGTTTGATCAGCTCTATCAAGCAAATAAAATTTGCACAGATCAGTGGAAGGAAATTGTTTTTATTAAAAAAATTCAATTGACACTTAACCAGCATAAGCTGTTCTGTGCTGAAGAGATTCAAAGTCTCATCATGAAAACTTGAAAGGGTTGATTGTGCCAGCAGCAACCCCTTTTACCTGGGAAGTTAATTAGAAGACAGGATGGACTGGTCACAGGGTCTAGACTTGTGTTGGGAGAGGGAAGCTGATGTAATTCAGTGTTCATGGTGTCAGAACAGGGAAAGATGGATGGTGCTGAGAGGTGCTTGGTTTGTGTAGACAACAAGCTACTTAAGGCTGCAAAGTATCCAGGAGCAAAGATAGAGCTGAAAAAACTGCCTAGAAGTTGAGTTGTCTGAGGTTCATTACTGCTGTCACTGAGTGGTGTAGTTCTATTTTTCAAGGCTTAGAAAATATTTTCTGTGGCAGGCCAAGCATGGTCATGCCAATTGCTTTAAAGAGAGCCTGTGACTGGAATATGTAGAGTTGTGAATATTTTCTGATCATAAATCACTTCACTAAACATGGTGTGGCAGTTACTGATGAAGATCAAAGATCTTTGGCAACTGTGTGTTGTTTCTGCCAGTAGATTTTTTAGTAATGTTATAAATTACCTTTTAAAAAAGTGGAAAAAGAATTAAAGATAACCATTCCCAGTGATTCTCAGAACACCATTTTCTCTTCAACTTGGTAATTTAAAAACCGTTGTACAGGCATTTTAGAATGCAACTTGTCCAAGAAAATTGTTCAGAGAAGCATTCATTTTAATCACTTGAATATGATAAAACTAGGTAACGGGAGATTTTTGTTACAAAAACGGTCATGATTGGGGTAATACTGTTACTACTGTTTATTGTTAATGGTGGAAATGGCAGCTTTGAAACATTAAACTTTGGGAGTTGTACTTATCAGACTTCGATTTATAACTGGGTGAAATACAGCTCTGTATTCCTGATAATCTCAGAGGGAAGCAAACAGATAAATTCAAAAGAAGGCTGTGATTAAGAACGGAGATGAAAATCTGGCCTAATTTATAAATCTTACTCAGTAAATAGGAGCTATATGACATTAGTATGTGCTGTGCAAGATAACTACATTTTCTGGAAAATAAGGTAATGCAGAAACAACATCTGTGGTAAGACTCTCTGCTGTTCTGGTGTCTTCTATAAATCATACCTGTTATGGTCTCCCTTGCTCTGTTAGTAAAGAATATGAATGCCAGTGCTGAACTTGAAGTAAATAAAATGTAGCAACCCCTTGGGTAAGTGGAGGCCTGTCTTTTCTCCAATGGATTCCCTGAGACCACTGGAGGCAGCAGGTCAAGGTCACTGTCCTGACTTCAAGATGCCTTTTCTAGCAGTGATGGACACAGCTTGGGATGCTTTCTCTAAGGAATGAATGGACAAGTGATCTGTGGAGTGCAGTCCCAGGAGAGGTTTTTGGACTGTGGTACATGTGGGGTGAGGAGTGGCAGAAGAGGGCACCTAAGGGTGAGGAGCTTGTGCATAGAGCAGGGATCCCTCAGCCAAGCCTCAGGCACAAGAGGAAAAGCTTTTGAGGGATTAGAGTGTGCTGGTGAGAACTTGCTGCAACTCAGATTCTGTTGCTTGTTTGAAATGCAGGAAACAGTCAGAAAACTTTTTTTAAAATATTGTTACTTTAAAATTCAGTCTTGCTTTTTGGTGGAGTTTTGTGCTGATGACATGGAAAAATGTTGCATTGCTTGTTCTTTCTTTCTGTGACCCTCTGTGAAAGTGTGTCTGTTTTTTTAAATATGAATGTTATCTTTTGCAAGCAGTGTTGTCAAGCCAGCTTGTCATGTTGTTAGGGAATTTTGGACTGGATGGTGGATCATACTGGTAATACTTCTGGATTAAAACCCTTGAGATCTGACAGAACTGAAACATGTTCCTCTCCATTTTCCTGCTTAGTCTACAATTATTCGTGCTTTGACTTATTTCATTTTGTGTGTGTATTTTGACCTTTATTTTTATCTTTTTTTTTTTTTCTTTTACTCAGGAGCCCCCTGGGTACAAAGCAGATTTCCACAGACACAAAATGTGCTCTATGGCTGCTTTCAGCCTGTGATGTTTTCCCCAGGCTGGAGAGCAAGGCAGTGTCCCCGCACTGCATTTATGGCAGGGCTGTGTCTTGCTGGTGTGTCACAGATGAAAAACCATCCTTTGTCCTTTTTTCTGAACTCAAGAGACTTGTTTGGTTTTTTTTTTCCCTTTAAGAGGAGAGTTGAGCAAGCCCTCAATGTACGTGAACTCTAAGATGGCGATAATTTTCCTTCATAGGGCTGGTTAAATATGACATTCAGGGTTTTGTTCTCCAATATGTATTCTCCAGTAAAGTAATTGCCCTTAAAAGCTGCATATTCCATTGGAGAGTTGGTTTCTTCAAGACAAAGGCTGAAGTGGAATTTATAAAGAAAACCAGTAAAGAGCTTTGAAGGTGTATAATGAAGTGTGTCAAAGATATGTTTTTAGTTAGACTTTAAGTAAGCCAGATTTGAACTTTCTGCTTTTTCTTTGACATTCAGATCAGAGGGATAGTGAGATTACACCAAAATGCTTTTGTGTATTTGTTATTCCAATGTTTCTCGAAAGACTCGTACTGTCAAGTGAATTTGTGTGTGAACTGTTTTGCTTTTCTTTCACTTGAATAGAGGCTTTTGTTTCAAAGGCCAGCACAAGTATGACTTGGGTATCTTTGTGAGGCATTATTGTAGCTGGAATTTATTTTTTTTAGGAAACAGCATGTCTTACTTTCCTTTTCTGTAAATAAAATTGCTAGGCTAAAGGAAGAAAAATCTGGGCTTTCAATTTAAAGAGATCTTTATTGCCATAAAATCGTACACCTATAATTATCAACCAGTGTTGTAGCTGTTCAAGATTTTATAACTAAAATGTTCATGCCCTTGATTATCTGACTTACAGTAGCAGAACAGGCTATTTAAATCATTGAGGTAAAAGGAACTGAGCATCATGGCACTTAAACTTCTTGAATACTAACGGATTTAAAGCACAGACTTTTTGAAATGGTGCCCACTCATCCTCATGCTATTCATAATGCTTCTCTGGCTCCTTCTCCTCTAACCACTGTTAGCAGTGCTCAAACATCTGGTCATTGAAAAAACAAGAGTGAAAACACAAGTATTTGATTTAAGTGATGTGTGCAGTGTTCTCTGGGATGAAAGGAATGCCAGAAGGATGTAGTACAGTATTATTTGCTCAAGATACTTAAGGCTCTCCTGGAAAATTAATTTAGTAGCCAGTTTTGAGAAGAAGTGTGTTTTAAAAGGGAGCTGAGCAATGGTGGAGTTTTTAATTCACCACACTTTGAAAATCTTTAGCTGCTGATAACTGTAAGGCTGTTGATCTCTGTAAGGTTTATAGTCTGCTGGTGCTTTGCAATACTCAGCTCTCAGCTGCCACTCTGCTCATGCCTGGGAACAGATTATGTTTGTATTTTCAGAAAAATTGTATTGGTAGGATGAGCACAGCTGCTGCTTAGGCTTCAGTAATTCTTCAGAGTAACACTTGGTTTGCAGGGAGTTATCTGTAAATTTAATGAGGAAAATATAACCACATGCACCTTCTACTAATGTAAGTGATTCAAGTAGCTTCATTGTTTGAGATGATTACTGTAAATAGGACAAGCAACCAATATTTACTTTTGCTTTAATCTCTTCCTCATGATTCATAGGAGCTGGCAAAATTAGGGAATAATTAGAATCTTATTCCAGTATAAGGAAAATTCTATTATCATGTGGAGTTTCTCTGGCTAGCAGGAGGAATCTGGCTTAAGAAAATGCTTCATCCTCACCTCTTGATGAAAATGAAATATTGCTTCTGACTTTGGTGTGGCTACATCTGTTGCAGAGTATGTATAAATAGGTAAAATATGCTGAATGCATGGCCTCTAAAGTGGTTTTGGACTCATTGGATAAAAGTTGCTGCATGAATGTGAATTAAGTTATCTGATAAACCATAGCCCTAGGGCAGGGATGAGGGTTTTTGGCTAAGGCAGCTTATTGCACCCCTTCTGTGGGCACTAGAGCACTGTGTATCCAGTTCTTCCTTGCTGATTAACTGACCTGGGTGACCCAAGAGCTTTGTCCTGCTGTATGGCAGCCACTTCCTTGGGCACACATCACTGTGATGGCTTGAAGGATACACTTTCAGTGACTGATGAGATTTAGATTTTGTGAAAATTAATATTGTGGTCTTGGCTAAAAAAGACTAAATGATAAATACGACTGGGTGCAATATTTAAGCCCTTCCAAATCCCAAGTGCTCTTGAAGGGTAGGTCAGAGGTAGGAAGGTGCAGAGCCAGAAGCAAATATTGCTGCATGATTGAGCCACAGAACTTTTTTCCTGTGGAAACCCTCTTTCACTGATTCCTAGGATGCAGGGTTTCACCTGGGGGTGATTTGTAGACTAATGCTTTCTTATTTTCTATCCTATTCTCCTTAGCATTGCCACTCTTCCTTGTTTTAGTCTCCCCTCTAGGAATTTACCCATTCTTCTTTGGAAAATGAATCTAAATTTTTCCCTCTTCTACTTTAATCCTGTGTTTTCCTCTAAATATCTTCATTTCAATGCTTTAGTTTTCCCTTGCCCTTAAAGGTCTTATGACAATAAGTTTCATGGAAAATCTAGATTCATCTGGGCAAGCTCAGGAAAGAAGAACTGCATTAGGAACTGGAAGCTCTCTGTGTGCTGTGCTCCAGGGAGATGATACACATGAAAAACATGCCAAGAAAAGATTAGTCAGGGTCAGGGGCAACCTAGCCTGGACTTGCCTGGGTCAGAATATGCCTCTTATTTCTAAGTGCAAGCAAAATATCTATTTGTAATGTTTTTCTAAGGCAAGAACATTTTGATTTGCATTGTTGCAAAGCTTTTTTTGGCCATGGGTAGAGGTAGACTTCTCTGATCAGATTCTGCTCCATAAAGATGGCAGATAGGTATCTCTGGGGTGATGCAATTAAAATCCACCTCCAGTCCCCTTCCTGTATCCACCAGCAAGCCAGTGGCATCCAGAGCAGCTGATTCTTAGGACTGTGTAATGAGTAACCCTTGTGATTGGTTTCCTTCTATTTTTGTGGAAGGCTGATGTATGAAATTTGTCAGTTTGGGATCCCTGGAGCTAGGAACGTGTTTGATCACATCTGCTGGCAAGCAGAGGCCAGTGGAGTATGTAAGTAAGAGTCTGGCCATGGGTTCAGGTGACTGCTTTCCAGTTATTTTCTCTGGCACTGCCTGAGATGAGAAAGTGGGGAATTCCTGAAAACCTGTTTTGCTCAGTCCCAGGCTGCAAGGGAAGGGCCCTCCCACTCTTCCTTCCCTTCCTCTGACAGTCCTCACCTTCTCTGTCTTCCCTCAGGACTAAAAGGGGTCTGGAGAAGAGAAAACTAAGCACCAAAAGAGGAGTGAAGTTGTATGTGGGGTGAGGCAGAAATTAAAGTGGGTTTATCTGGAAGGTGGAAAGAGCAAAGCTGTTCTCATTACTCCAGTTTTGGCAATTTTATTAACTCCATTATACACTCAAAAAGCAGGAAGCCTGCAAATCTTACCTTTGAGCACCTGTACTGTTCAATGGCTTGCTAACGGAGGCCTGTGAAGGTTTTTCAGATAAGGTTCTTGTTTACTTGTCACAGCACAGAGGTATTTTGAAAGAATTGTTTCAGTTTTCCTTTGCAACCTGGGCCCTCTCCTGGGTGTCTAAACATGGAACCTGTCACAACTGCAAAGATTTAGCTCTGTGGTTCCAGGAATAACAGCCCATTTTGATAAAATTATTAACATCCAGACAAGAATAAGCAGGAAATAATTTACTTGCTGACTTTTAACCTTATTTTCTTGTTGGTGACTGCAGATAACTTGCAATTTGTTTGGTGCTAAATGAAATCTATAGAGATTTGTAGGCCTCTCTTGTTTGAACAGGTAAAAACACAGTTGGTCACATTGAAACGGAATATTACGGTTTCAGTTTATAAAACATACAAATCATGTTATTTTAGTTTTCCCTAAAAGTGTTCTGATCTGATAATGTTTCTGCCATTAAACTCATCAACTGAATTATTCCTGGAAGATGAACAAAGTAGTTTATAAAATCTTTATGTAAATTACTTCCTTTAATTTGAGCGGTTTTGCATGGAATAGTTTTTGGTTAAAGTACCACCCAAAAAAAAGTTATCTGCTTGCCAAGCTCCACCTTGACCTCTGTTTACCTTTGAGGGCAGCCAGCTTTCCTATTAATCATTTTATGCATTGAAATGAATGGATTCTGGCTGGTTCAGCAGAAAAGTTCCAGTTTCCTGAAAAGCACCCTGAGAAGTTGTTTTTACAGTGCCCTTTGTGCTTGAACAGACATGGAAAGTACTAGAAAGTCTCACTCAAACTGTTCCCTTGGGACTTCTGGCTCTGCTTTGCAGACAAATGAGTTTTCTGAACTTTTGGGTTCCTATCCTCACTGAATCTGAACCTCTTTTGAAGCCTGCCTTGTTCTTACAAGAAACCTTAGTAGAGAGGAGGTTTGTTTATGAAAGGATATATTAGACTCCTTCATTTGAAGCCAACAAAAGCAGCTCTCTTTTCCTGGCTGCTCTAATTGATTTTTATTTTTTATTTATTGTTTTGAGGTTAAACAAGTCATAGATTAAAACCCCTTCAACCCACTTGCCTCTAGATATTTTTGCCACATAGTAAAAACACAAGCACTGGTGCAAAGAAAAAGTAAACCACCAAAGCTTGGAGTGTTATGTTCCTTCAGATGCTTGGTTTGTGTCTACTTGAATTCTCCACGACTGCAGCTCCTCATGGGCTCTGCTGCCATTGCCCTGGGTTTGGGATGCTGGGACCAGCAGTGGCAGCCTCAGTTCAGATGAAGGTGAGAAATGTAAAACTTGTGTTGGTGCAGGTATGAGTATGACTGAATATAAAAAATCCAAAAGGTTGTTTTTAAATGGATTTTGGCTAGCATTCCACAGGAGGAGTTTAAGCAAGAATACACTGTTATGGCTCAGAACAAACATATGATTCCACTTTTGGCCCCAATTCCTAAACTCAGAGAAAAATTACAAATAAAAACCTTATTAAAAACCTAAAGCTTTGAATCTCCTACTAAACTTCAGCACAAGATAATCTTTGTAGTGTTTTCAATTTGCTTAGACCTCAGCTAACTATCGGTCTTTCCTTTGTCCTTCTGCTTCATGACTGCTGGTAGTATTTAATGAATTTTTAACTTATTAGGTCAGGTCACTTAATAGAATATGAAATGTCTTGATGAGAGAAGAAGTTTTTTCTACAGTCACATCAAAGCCTTTAGAAAAAAGTGACTTCTTTTCTCATTTATTTTGGGCCACAACACCCCTGTGGACCATAACTAAGTTTGATTCTGTAGCGAGTACAATTTGATCTGTGTACATTTACAGGCCTCTTCACTCATGTGAGTGCGGCAGGCTGCAGATCTTGTTCAGCAAGGCAATGAGGAGAATGATCTTGTGCTGAGCAGAGGAATTAGGGCTGCTTCCTGAGAAGGTTCTTGTGTCCCTCTGGCCAAGCCAGTCCTGGCACTGGGGCTCTCTTGCCAGGTCATCACTGACCTCCTGGCTGCCTTCCCCCAGTGCAGGGGGGCACAGAGCTGCTGCATATGTCCATCTGCTTGGTATTCAAAAATACCAATGGGTCAGAGCCAAAGCTGGGTGAACCCACTGACATTGGGTCCATGTTTATTCCTTATTTATAAAATAAAGTTACATTTAAGAACCGAAGGTGGGAAGAAGCTGTAGATCTTCACGAGGAGACTGGAACAAAAAGTTGATCATGAAAATGAATGGAATTATTGTGTGTGCAGAGACTTCTTTCTGAACAGATAACATTTTCTTAATTTCTTGGAGCCTATAAATTTATAATCTTGGCATAGAGCAATATCTTTTTTATTTTTTGTTCACAATGAAAGTTGTTTAATTTATTAGTAAGGAGATAACTTTTGTTAATATGCCAAGAAGCTGTCTTTGGAAATTATACAGTTGTCTGCATTTGGTGTTGCTAGATAATGGGATTATGTGAAATTTAAAATACACCCATCACTATAGCATATGAGTGATGAGTGCATACACAGTGAGATTTATGAGGTATGCTGCAGTTTGTGCAGTGTCGTGACCATTTCTGTGGTATTTAACTAGCAGTTGCTTGACTGAGTATTTTAAAAAACATAAAGTAGGGGAGAAGCTGCTTTACCTAAATGTTATTTGACTTTCATACCACCTAATGCTTTAAGGAGCTCTTATATCACACACTACACACACACCTTCCCCCAAGCACTCCTCCTGGTAATGTGTGAGGAATATCTACTTATAGGAGCCTGGTAAATGGCTACACTTTCTGAAGGAACTCATAAGATCATATGAATTAAAATTGATAAGAAGTATAATCTGAGTTAGTTCTGCTGTAAAAATTGAATCAGTCATTAGCTGTGAGGACAGAACACTTCGAAACAGTCCATTAAGGCAAGAGATTGCCCAATTAGATGTTCACATGGCAGTTAAAATTGCATCAGAATGTTAACCACTTCCAATATTTAGTCAAATGCCTTTTTAAACTTTGACTGAAATGTTCTTAGTTCTTGCTGCATGGCAAGAGTGAAAAAAGTGCTTGAAATACTTGTTAAAAATAACCAAAGCCCCACATCCACATTAATTTCATGCCAAGTTGTTCTTTATGTAATTTGAAAGGACTGTGATATTCATCTTCAAGTATTGAGAAATTTAAAGGGAATATTAATATGCCCTTATAATATTCCCCTATGAGGGAAAATGATGCAAAGATTTTCTTTGTAACCTGAGATATGAAAAATTGTTTCGAACAAACCAAGCTTCAAAATTTTTGATGCTTTTCAAAGTTTGGGGTGTTTTTTACTCCTAAGGCAAGGGAAAAAATTGTAGTGAGGCATTCCAGTTTAATTAACCTTCTTTTAAATAAATTTAAATGCTATTTGTAATTCTCTTGAAGAAATTGCAGCAATCACTTGAGGGGGTTGGGTCTTCACATTATTGCCTGCAAATGCTGTTCAATTCAGTCTCCTGAGAACTGTTGCATTTGTCTGTGTTGTTTTGGTTTTGTTTTTTTCCTGTCTTCTAGTTGTTTTTTTTTCCTTTTTAAAGTATGGCTTTAGTAAACAGGCAGCTGAAAAATACCTTGGGCAACTGGAGCCATGGATTCTCCAGAGGAACACATCAGTAGAGAAGTGGTTTTCAGGAAGGTTAATATGAATAAATTAGACATTATAACTCTAGAGCCAGATATTTGCAATTGTCTAGTGAAAACAAGACAATAAAGGCACAGGTGAAATTTCCTAGAAGTCTGCATTTGTGCTCTGTGCTTCTGTGTCTGCCACATAAACACAGTGTCAAGGATATTAGAGCAATTTCTTCAGGAATGACAAGAAATTCTGTAATTCTGAGGCTGTGCTAAGACATGAGTGCTTGCAGGGATAGTTGTTTTAACAAAAATGCTAGGGCTGTTGGTTTTAGGAGCTGATCAGCACCTATGTATCCTTTTAGAATTATAATCTTGGCATTGCCTGTCAGGAATATGTTTAGAAAATCTGTTTCTAAACATTATTAGGAATACTCAGAATTAGATAATTTGAACCATCTGCCTTAAAGGTTTTGTTCTGCAAAGGATCAACCCGAGAATGGCTTTCCCTCAAATGTGGGGAATATTTTTTGTTTGTGGGGTTTATTTAGGTGTGGGGGGGGGACTTTATGACATGAAAGTGGAGGGAACTCCTTTTTTCAGGCAGACAGTATGTTGATATTGACTGATTGTGCAAGGTTTAATGATATTTAGATGCAGATGCTTGCTAGGCTAAGGCAGGTCTTCAGTGACTGACACTGTGGAACGTGCATGTTTTGTTTGGGTTTGGCCTTTATGTGTCAGAATTTAATAAGAAAAAATGAACAAAATGGGCTGTAACAACACTCTTTGTGCTTATTCTGGCAAATGAGGTTACTTTTCTTGCTTGAAAAGTCATAAGGAGAATTGGGTGGGAAAGAACTGGAGATAATAAGTGTTGACATTATTTTATGTCTAGTAGAAGCAAAACTGATTTGTCCCTTTACTGACACTGACATGAGTGTTCTGATCAAGTGTTCTGTTTACAAGTGCACAGAGCATTATTCATTTCTAGGGTACTGGGGCACAACCCAAGCTGTGTCTATGGGTCTGTGTTGTGTAGAAACGCATAGGAATTAATAGAAAAAATGTGGTCAGCAGCCTTGATCAGCCCTTCTGTCCCACACCTTCTCTCTGTCCCCAGGTTAAAATGGTGTAAATTCGCCCTCTGTGTGCTGCTCTTAATGAAACTGAAAATGGAAAATCTGCAGTGCTTGGCTTCACCTATTCTTTTATCAATCTTATGTAATGCCATGTATCTCTGCTGTTCTCACTTGAGCAGAGAACTTAAAAATCAACCTCTCATAGTTTAAATCCTCTATTGCTTTAAAAAGTGGGCAATGCTCCCATTGCTAAAGAGATCTAAAGAAAAGGCAGCTAAGTGGAAAAATGGAAAGTGTAGTGTTACTTTTTTTGTAATTTTCAGTAAAAGAATGGAATGCTATTAAACTCTTTTATATTTGTATGTGATATCTTATGAATTAAAGGCTAAATTATTGGGGTGAACAGAGATTTGATGGCATTTCAAGTTTGTCTGTGATAGTATGAATGGAGGCATTAGGCTGAACATCATAAAAAGTAGTACACCAAGTTAGGATCTGTAAAAGTAAATACCCATAAGCTCTTGTGATGTCTGACTTCAAATATTTTATTTTTTCCTCTATATAAGATAAATGAAAGTTAAGGAAAAAATTTCCTATAACATAGCTGAAAAAAGCATCCAGTATATGATTTCAATCTAATCACAGCTAAAACAATCTAATACCAGCTGTGTGATTGTGACACTAGGGGAGTCCTTCACTGGGCTACCTGTGGAAGTCAAATAACTTTCTGGTTACTTTAGATTTAAAAATCCAAACTGTGGTGCAAGGCACTCTATTAACTCCTTCAATGGCAAAGCAGTTTTTTAAAAAATATGGGAAAATCATTCAGACTTATGATGAAAGATTTGCAGGTTCAGTAACTGTATACTAGAAGTGCAAAGAGGTCTTTCAGTCATCATTTATGTTGACTACCAGAAAAGCAACACAGGAATTGTTTTAAGGTACTAGCAATGGTAAGTAGTATGTGGCAAGCATAACTTGTATCTACCAGTATTGGATGGGGAAATTGAGATTAAAAGCTCTAAGCAGACTTTAAAACAAATAAATAAAACCTTGAAGTTTAAGAGATTCCTGAGGTCTAGAATGTGACTAACATATAACGCCTGCATTTGAGGGGTCAAGTAACATACTGGAAAACCTTACCCTGCACTGTTTGATGTCATTCAAGTGGAAAGTCTTAGAAGCTGTTTTAAAGTTTAAGTGAATTTTAATGGCCCAAATGAGAAAACACTTGGAAAAAATGTCCTATGATTAACTCTTTCCCTCTTGAATTCCAGACTAGTCCCATTGGCAGGCTGCAAAGCAGTATGAAAAGCCAAAAACATCCTTCCAGAATTGTGGAATTTCAGAAGAAAATTGTGTAAGAATGATGCTGGACATTACAAAGTACTGGCAGCTCTTCTGTTATCAGTGTTGTGGTGCTCTCAACAGAAGCCAGATAACAAAAATTCTATATTGAAAATGCCCAAAGTCTTTAAAGATACTAAAAAAATGAGGTATTTGTTTCATTAAAAAAAAAAACAAAACCTCCAGAAATGAAACAACTCAATATACTTGGTGGGAAGGAGGGAAACTTGGGGCCAACTTCAGAAAGGAAATTGGAACCATCAGTAAGCCTTACAGGTTATGAAGGGTCTCTGTAGTGTGAGATTTTAGGATCTATGGTGGAATCCAGGCTTTACATGTGTACTGTAATTGCCTCTGACAGTGCTTACAAAGCAAGGATTTCGAGGCTAAAAATCAATGAAAAGGCACAACAAATGCTGAGGCCTCCCTCACTGCAATTAGATACAGGAGATTCAGATCATTTAAGTTTCTGCTCATAAATTGCAGAACAGTCAGTTAGGAAGCTATAAAAGGTGGGAGCCAGTTTAAAGCATCGTATATAACGGGTGAGATTCCAGAGTGTGCTGCCCAGGAAAGACACTTTCAAGTGAACATAAAAATCCTTGAGGTGCTGATCCCAACATGCACAGCTGCAGCAGAGAAGGCAAACAGTGTTACTGCCAAAGGACTGCAGAGTAAATAAGGGAGCTGCCATTCTCGTTATCTGCGGGTTAAAGCATGAGCACAGGGTCTGCTCAGTGTATCTTTGACAGGAAATAGCCACTCTTAATGGGATATGAGGGAGATGAATCCAACTGGCACCATAAATCTGGGAGGTGTTAGTAAGTGTAAGGCAATTAGGATCCTTTTCACTGCAGAAAGGAGACAGTTTTATAGCTTCTTTTAAAGTGTATTTCTTTCCTAAGTGATATAGGTGCCTATTTTGAAACTGTTTCATTTAAATACAGGAATGAGTGAGGGAATGTGATCCGAACAGGATAAGCAATCTGAGGTTTTGAGTCAGCTCTTTTACACAAACCCTGATCCAAGCCAGCTGCATGATAGTTTTAAGTAATTTGAAGTAGGGTCTGGTGTGTTCACCCCTAGTGCAGAGTGCCAATTCAGGCTTGAGTGACAAAAGATTTGCTTGGTAGACAATAATTAACATCTCCAAACAGTGCATTCCCTCTTCCCCTGCTAATCTTGGCCTCCAGCATATCTCACTTGCCAAATCCAGTGGTCATCTTCTGGATGCAAGTGGCATCTCTTGGATTAAGTGCTCCTGGGTAGTGCATGCCTCTCCAGGCATTTTGGAATGGTGGTGGGAGAGAAGGCAGGTGGGAAGGGTAAGGATGGATACACCAGCTTTTGAAAACATTGGCAGAGCTGACATCTGCCTTTAGCTTAGAAGAACTTGGTTTCCAAACTTCAAACTCCTCCCCTCTGCAGGCCCAAGATCTGATGAAATGGCCAAAGGCAAGCTGAAAACTCTAATTAATAAGGCAGGTAAGGTGCTCTGCTAGACACCTCCTGTGCCAAGAGATGCCTGTCCTGGGGCTCTGTTGGTGTGTTTTGGTTTTTCTTTTTTTAAACAAGCTAGGTCCAGGCTCATTTGATGGGCAGTCCTGCTAGAACCTTTTACTGTATAAACTGGTACTCATTCTTTGTTTTCTAACATGCTCATCACCATGGTATCTGAGCACTTTGTTCTGCAATAGTAACTTAGGAGTGTCTGTTAATGCACACAATCATGGATTTTTCCATTACTTTTCCCAAAAGGCCATTACCTATTTTCCTGTACCAGCTGTGGACTTCACTACGGATTTAACTCCCACCCTACACCCCAGCTGGAGGAGATGGTTTATTCAGTTTTCTCTCTCTCAGAACTGTGCAAATCCCTCAATAAATGGGCTGTCACACTCATGTAGCATACAACAAAGTGGGTTTTTGTTCATATATCCAGACACAAATGTATTGGTATCTGCAAATTGTTTAAATTCTTCATGCCCTGCCTTTGGAAAGTCTATTTTAGGACTGTTTTTTATCAACTCTGTGCTATGGTTCTTAGTTTTTTCCTACTCTCTGTATTACAGCTTTACATGCAACCCAGATGTTGAACTATTATGGATATTTAGTCATGTATCAGTGGAAGAGCAATTTAATGTGGATGCTGAGTATTTTGTATTGCTGATTCCTGATCAGTTTTTCCTGAACCTAAGAATGAAAAGGATTTTTCCTACTATGCAAGAGCTTCAAATTCCCCTGAATCTGAAAAATGTTCCTTATTCACAATGCTAGTAGTGATTTCAGTAATTCCACTCTGATCTTAATAACACTTGTTCTTACTCTGCTGCCTGTGTATTTCTGATCCTTACTGCACCATCCTCAACGTTGATACAAACTCTGATGAGGAGCATCTATCCCTCTGAGCATGCCTGTAGGTATTGGAGATGTAAGTGTTGTCAATGAGGTACCCTGTGAAAAAATTATGACAGTTTCTCAAGGAAAAATAGTTCTATCCATGGGATTGTGCTATGTGAATCAGCTATTTTCTTTTGCAGAAGCTGTATGGAATGATCACACTGACAGCTCATTTGGCTGGGCTCTAGTCCTGATTCCTCACATAATCTTGCAGCGTGGTCAGTGGACAGAGCTTGGAGCTGCTCTCACCCTTCCTCGCATCTGATTAGGGCTCTCCCCCTGAGAAAACCAGGGTTATAAAACTCTTGCTTAAGCAAGAGTTTTACAAACCAGAAATGGAGACAACTGAGTAATAGAAGAATGACACCAAATTCCTCTATAACTTCAGGCAATCTCTGAGTGGAAAAATTCAGAAAATCAGAAGCCAGGGGTATCTGGCTTATGGTATTTTACTTTTTTTTAAGAAGAAGAAATGAAAAATTGCACTTAGGAAATGAAAGATTTGAAATACAGTAATACAGACTTTGGGAAATGATCAAATGGAAAATTGTCTGCAACAAATTGCTTTAATGATCAGCATAAATGTGTTTTAATTTGGATTAATTACAGCCTGGGAAGACTTTGTTCCTAAATAAACTTCAGGAAAATGTCATCCATAATGAATCTACTAAATAAACTTCTGTATAAATAAATGGGTCATGGCTCTCCTACCCACTGAAGACTTGCTGTGTTTATAAAATGTACACAAAGCCCTGCATATATACTGTACCTTAAGGTATTTACGTAATGACAAAAGATCACTTTTTCATTTTCCAACCATCACCAAGGGATTGCAAAGCAATCAAACTTTAACAGCCAATTAATCTCTCTAGATGATGTTTGTGTAGCACTTAACCAGTTTCAGTAAATTAGATCCCTGTGGGCTGGGCTGTTACATTGATAGAAATGTTACTGCTAGCTGGAGGCATTCATTTACTAGTTTGTAAGAACAGCAGTATTGAGAAATCCTGAGCATATGGAAACAAACTCTCTGCACCTTTTAAAAGGAAATGCTGTTTGTAAAGAATAGGAGGTTCTGGGACTTGCCCAGCATGGAGCCTCACTAAACTAACGCAGTTTGTCAGTTCTGTTGGATTGGAGAGACTGCTGTTAAATTCCCTGTGAGAAACAGAAGAAATCCATTGGGAGGCAGCTGTGGCTAAAGAAAGATAATTCATTGCAATGGCATCCACTTAAGCAAACAGTTAAAGGAACAGGTTTGTTTAAAGTATTTCTCCTGTGCATGTACAGAGGCAGTTTTTGGAAAAACCTCCAGGAGTGCAAATTTTTTGGTGTATGTAAGATAAAAACCTATCAGGAAAATATCATCTTGAAATTAGGCTGGAAACTTTTTCCATGTGTTGGTTCAAGACATCGACAGCAGCTCTCAGGCTCCCTCTGTGCCAGTTGCAGCCCACAAAGCCCAGCTGCAAATTTCCAAGGGGAGAGCTGCATGACTGATGTCTGTTTTACCCATGGCAATACAGCTGCAGTTGTGGGGTACTGGGTTCTCTGTGTGTTCCTCCAGGCTTTAATTGCTTCATGATTGCTGCACTAGGTTAATGTTAGGGTTCCCTTGTCCATTATGACTCCAGAGAAGGATTCTGGGGATGAATGGGTGAGTTCAGCTCTGCCCCTTGCTCTAGTCAAATCCAGCTGGAAACAAGGCAGATGAATGGTTCCTGCTTGCAGCTGCGCTGGTGTGGCATTCAGGATGCAAACCAGGAGAAAGGACGACTGGAAGTGTTTAATTAACAGTTTCCGATCCACAGAAATGTCAGGAGGGCTTGAGGGAGAAATTAATTCCTGGCAGGATGAAGGCATTTGGTAAAAGTCACAGTCTAGCTTGCTGCCCTTGAAGCAGGTGTGTAGAATTGGTGACATATGGCTGGTGTCACACACTGAAGTCAGCACAGGGGTTGTGGAAATTCTGTGTGTGGTTGGCTTTTCCTGATAAGGGTCAGGAAGGCTGTGATAAAAACTTGGTGTTACCTGGGAGATGTCAGCCCAGGAGTGTCATGGCCTGAACTGGGATGGCCAGTTGGAGTGGAAGCTGGTTTGTGTATATTTTGCTGTCTGGTGAATGTGCTCAGTGTAACTGAAGGCTTGCCTTGGAAAAGACAGGCTGCCCAAACCCTACTCAAGCTTGCAGTGGTACTTTGGTTCCCAAAATTAATTTGCTACAAGGTGTGTGTGAGTATTTGGTCTCTAAAAGCTGATCACCATTCTGTGGGTGTTTGCTGAGGAAAATCAGGGCTATGAGCACCTGCTGAGAGAGGCAGCACATAGGAGCTGGCTTCTTGGCCGTGACCTCCTGCTATGTTCCTGCTAATAACTTACATTGTCATGCAATGGCTCATGATGTGGCCTGGCCATATGGTGTTTAGCAGGAAAAGGTTTAATTAGCTCCTTTGACAGGTAGTACATACATTTGCAAGGCCAAAGAGATGATAAAGGAGGTCTGATCCTGTATCAGCAATGCTGCCATTGCTGAATTTTCTAATAGTGGCCTGGAAATTAAGGAATGGTTCAGGTACCTTCAGAGGTCACCTTGCTCAAGCCCTTTTTGCTCTCTTATTTATAATTGACCCTTATTCTACTGACCTCTTGTAGGTGTTGCTGTTCCAGTGCCTTTCAAACACTGCTCAGGACATATAATGGATACAGGGGTATGATAAGTTTTATCTACAGGTATCTTTACGTTTTTCCTTGGCCAGCTGGAAGGGTACTGGGGAAATGCCAGGTCTACTTAACATGGCAGCTTTCATAGAAGGAATGGGAGCTGCTAACCAGGTAAGTAGAAAGCAGCTGAGACCATATGGATACAGTAAGAGCAAATGTATAGACTCAGATTTCCAGCATTTCAGCAAAACTTATGCTGCTGATGTGTATATTTAGAAATTCTAGCGGAAAGCAAAATAGGAATTCCACTGTAACAACTGTGGGATGTGCAAGAGTGGACAGGAAGGTTTTTGAGTGTGGATATTGTGGTCAAAACATAGTTTAGAACATAAGGAAGCCTGTAGTATAAATGTGCTATTCATTATATTTTTTCAACAAAGATGTGATCTGAATGGCTGGTAATGAAATGCTTTCTTAGTGCAATGATTTTCCTTACTTGTTTAGATGCACAATGCACAAATTTGGATAGAGGCTTTTTTTTTTGAGAACAGAGAAATGACTTTGTGTATTGAGTAAAATTACAACTTCCTAAAATGACATGCTGAGAAAATAAATGTATCTAAGTGATACTTGGCTCTAGGGGTGAAATGAAAGAACAAAAAACTACAATACTTTCTCCAGCCAAGTGAAGTTCTGACAAGGTCATATAACAAAAGCATAATAATATCACTCTGGGTTTCTAGTTATCATTTCAGTATGTGCTCTGACCAGTGAAAGCATTGCTAATTTTGTTTTCCACAGCTGTCCTCCATGTCATGAGTTCGTATTTTTGTATTGTTGGATCTTACTGTCTTCCAGATATTCCTGTTTCTGGTTTCTTCCACAGTAATGAATAGTTTTGAGACTGTTAAAATAATTCTCTCAGTGTTTCTGCTAGAAGCAGTCAACAGAATATTTCTCTGCCATTTAGTATCTGGATATAACTTTGAAAGGTTGTATTGTGCATCTGCTAAATATCCTCACTCTGCAATGCAGGCAGGCAAATGCATTTGATTTTTTACACCATAGGTTATAATCAAGCACTGTCAAAACAGGAGTGAGTGGTGTAAAGATTCAGGAGGTGATGCTTCCTCCTGTGCAGACAGTAGACTTTGCAGAGCATGTTAATGGGGTGTGAAGCTGCAGAGGGAAAACCTTGTGACAGACACTTCACTGCCTCTTTGGGAGGTCGGTGACCTTGGAGACTGCCAGCCAGGAGAGCACAAGCTGGCCCACTGCTTCAGTCACCCCTGAGCCTCTTCCCACTGCTCCTCTCATCGGCACCCCTCCAATCCTCCCCCAGCCCAAACCTCAAATTTAATAAATGTCATGACTTGTGGAAGCCTTTAATAGCTTATTGTTATCCAAGGCAGGGCAGCTGGTGTCTCCTGGAAGAGGTCAGACATATAAAATTCAGGTGTATGGTGCAGGATGCCTTAGGGATAACTAGACTTGTGCTGAAGTTTGATCTGCAGGACCAGTCCTGGAGCAACAGGTTGGTAATGTCAAGCAACCTTTAGGCTATCCTTCTCAGTGCCTGAGTGAGAAAATAAATGTTATACCAGTATTTGAAGCATTTATTTTCCATTTTCTTGGGACTGGTATATTACAAAACAGAGCCTTGGAGCTGATTCTCCCATGAACTAGATCTCGGATAACAATTGCCATGTTCACACTAATGCTCGTCAGCTTCTATCTTTTTTTCTTTTATATGTTCTCGGTATTCTTCACACATATTTGTAGCACTGTAGCCTGTCGTATTAGTGACTAGCTTTCCCAGTACTTTTCCATGGCCTTTCCTTAAGCAGAAAGACAAAACAAATTCCAGAGCTCCAAGCCCCAGGAGGTACAAGGCTCTGTGCTATCTTGGTTCTTCCTGGGAACCAAGGCCAAGAACAACTCTTTGAGATACATTCTCATGGACAAAGCACAGCCAGTGCTGAGGGGGAGCTCCAGAGAAGGGGCTTGCCCTGGGGGGAATTGCATTCCCACTCGTCCTCCTAATTGGTGCTTTTTATCAATTATGCTAATTTCCTAAAACCTATAAATGTACTCACCCCTGGAGTGTGGGGAGGTGGGCTTTTGTGGACATCTTTCCATAATTGCCTCTGAAGGCCTTCAAATAAAGATCCCCTTTTAAAGAACCTCCTTACTAAAATGATCTTGAATTTCATTTCCAGTCTGGGAAAAAGGCAACATCACTCTTTATAACAGAGCAGAGCATTCAGTTCAGAATCAGTTTAGTTCTGGTGGGGTGTGTGCTTCCTTCATGGTCAATTCTTTTACACCAGTGGACAGAGGCTTTGGTCTCTGTCTGTGATAACTTTGTGGAGCACAGCTGTGTGTATCAGGAGCCTGTTTAGTAAAAAATATTGGACAGTTCCTGGCAGAAATCTTTGGTTTTAAATTTCAAAGAAGGAGGAGGCTCTTTGCATCAACTTACTTGTATGAAAAGCCTTCTGCAGTGGGTTAGGCCATATTATAGGGAAATATTGATTGTCTTCTGGGCTTCATTTGTAAGCCTGGTCTTGATGAGACTTGCTTGAAAATATGAAAACACATGTTCATCTTGGTTTGAATCTTCTGCCTAAGGCAGTGGAAGGAGTTAAATTAATTTTTAAAAAAGAGTTTTTTAAGAAGGCATAAATTTTTCTCATTCTCTTCTCCTTAGACTACATGGCCTCTACAGAGGAGGGGGGAGTGAGAAGGTACCCAACAGCCCTATGTTTTCTGGAATAAAAATTCTGCACTAGGAGAAAACACATTCAATCTCTTGTGCATATATGTGTGAACAAGCAGAATAACTCTGTGCCCCTGGGACTGGCTCCCATCCAGAGGCTTGCTCACACTGCGAGGGGGAGCAGGTGGCATCCTTGCACAATCTCCCGTTTCAGATTGCAGGTTATCTTGGGGGCAGCTTCAGCTTCTAGCCAGTGCTCTGTGGGAGCTTCTTGGCACACACCATCTGGTAGGAACACTGGCTCAGCCTGGGTCAGTCCTGTCCTCTGGCCAAGGTGATGGTGCTGAAAATAATGTACAATTCTGTTCTTCACTGCTGTGGGCCACATCAAATGACCTTTTGGCTGGGCCTGTAGCAATCTGGATCTGAACTGAGTCTTCAGAGTCGTGCCTTGAAGAAATGGTTTAAAACTGAGAAGTGTTTTAAGCTCCAAAACTATGATAGTTTATTCCCATCTAAAGCCCATTTTTTCCCGGTCTGAAAGAGTATCATAGTTCCAGTCTCTTTCAGTATTGACGACATTTTCTACCCATAATTTCCTTTTTTTTCTAGAATTTTCTTGTCCCTAGTGTTCTTTTGGGATTAGAAGCAAAGCTGAATACAGTTTAAAAAAGTGGAAAAAACTTTGAATGTCACCATCCAAGTTTATAATGACAGACACATGAAGATGTTAGATTTCATTCTCTGCTCCTTGAAGGATTGTTCCTGACTCATTTTTTCCTTTGTTGATGAACACTGAGCTGACACTTCCACAGGAGGGTTCACAGGTTTCTTTTCTGAGTGGCAATAGCTGATCTAATAACTGTGTATCATAGTTGGATTGATTTCCCCATCATGCCTGCAGAGCATGACTTTGAAGTTACTGATGTTGAATTCCATCAGATAAGGCCTCCTGGTCTCAGAAAGAACCTTTGAGGAGTGGCCAAGGAAACTTAGAAGTCACAAGTCAGGGAATAGAGTTATTTAGTATTTTGGGTTGTTGGCTTTTGCTGTACTGCTTTCATCTCTTCACACCTTTGGGTTATTAAAGGATTTGTTGAGAAGGAGTGGGGGGCAGACTAGATTAAACAGTGTTAGCTGTTCACTCCTTGGGGCTTCTAGGTGTGACTGTATTGGTGAAAAAAGTATGAATTTAACTCCTAAGCCTGGAGGAGGTCTGAGAATGTACTACTTTGGGGTAGTGTTCTACCCTAGTGTTATATAGGGCTTGGGGGAGAGCAAATGGTCCTCCAGCTTGTAAAGAAGATAGATCTAATACAACACAATATCTTGGCACTGACCCTCTTAGAAAAGCCTGACTTGCTCTACACAAGTGAAGGAAATTTATCTCATTGCATAAGTCTAGTGACTTCACTAGGTCTCACTGAAAACATAAGACAAAACAGCATGAAACTAAAAATTGCTAGTACTACTAATATGTTTTTAGAAGTTATTAATTTTGTTGTGCTTTCTCATTGTGCATGGTGCCTTGGCAAGCCAGTGCCACAGGCTAAGATATTCATTAGTATTCCTATTTATCTTCAGTAAAAATTAGTTACATTTGAAAAAGCATGTGCACAGGATACATATAAACTGTGTCCTGGTGTTGGCAATTCTATTGTTCATGCTTGTTAACTTTACTGTAGCCTTAAGGCTCTCATACTGACTCTGTTAAGCATAAAGTGCAGTAACTCAGAGTACTGTTTATGTGTTAGGCCTTTAAACTTAGCTTTACAAATATTTCTACTAGGTATACTGTGTTCTCTACCTTGCAGCAGTTCTGAGTGTTCAAACTAACACTCCTTCATTTCCTCCTTTTTCCCACTCTTCCTCTCTTTTTAAAATTTTAATAAAGCAATGGGAAACATCAAAAAGGAAGAGGTCTTATGCAAGGATGGTGAGGTTGGTAATGCCCATGTGTAAATTGTTTCAGCAATCTTGTTTTGGGGGAGGGAGACAAGTCTTAGAAACAGGACAAATATGTTATGGGGGTAGTGTATCACAGGTCCAGGAAGAGAAACTGAATCTGCTTCAGCTTCATTTCGGCAAAGCTGCTCTTAGGAGAAAATCCAAACTCAGCCTTTGTTAAATGCATTTAGACACTTTGTGTCAATTCTAAAGTGAAAGTGCATCAGTAACAGAAGTGTAACCAGTGCTCATTTGGGCCAGCTGCAGGGTGGGAATTCCAGCTCGCTTCACCTGCCTTCCGTGCAGGTTGGCGGGAGCTGTGGGTGCAAGAGTTCAGGAAATGTAAAAGCCTCCTGCTGCAGCTGCTGTGGCTCAGCCCTTGCAGGACACTTCCAACATGCTGCTGCTGCTGGCTCTGCATCACCCAGCCCCTGGCTGGGGTCTGGGCAGGGCACAGGGTAAGGATGGGCAGCAAGTGAAAGGCTTTGTGATGGGCTTGGACAACAGGCTGTGGTATTAGGACTGGAGGAAAAGGGATATGGCGTTGAGGCCATGACTGGGGAAGGCAAGGTGTGCCATCTGGGAAAGGAAGAGGCTGGAGCACAAGTCTGAGGATGAGGTTTGGGCAGACAGACCAGAGTTAATAGAAATAGCAGAGACACAGAGGGCATTTCTGTTTCTCTGCTCTATTTTTGACCTTTAATCTAAGACTAGTTCTGCTCCCAAATCTGTTATACTTATCTCTAGACAACAAGTGAAATAATATATCACTGATCGACTTCATTTTCAGCTCTTAGTATACTCATCAGAAAGTTTTAGGGAGTCTTTTATGGCCTATTACTTTAAAAGCCACCTAAATTTGCAGCACCCTGTGTTATACTGCATCTTCTGGAAGCTGATGTCAAAATGTCTTAGAGAACAGATTTTGTAATACCCTGTGGGTATGCCAGTTTTGCTGCTGGTACACTCCAGGACATTCAGCAACATGAATGACTGAGGTAGAAACCTTTGTTACTTGAATATTCAACTTTGACGTGGCTAACAGTTGTGATTTGAAGGATTAATGGAAAAAAAACGCAAAAAACATCACTAATATTTCCTTTCCCCTGCCTTAAAATAAATAATGCTTGGTAAGCCACCTTTAGAGGGACAGACAGTGACTGGGACTCGTGTCATCAGTTGATTTTGGAAAGCCCTGATTCCTAGTTCCTGAACTGACAGAATACTGAGTAAGTGAAATGCCTAACAAATATGAAAATGTCTGTCAGAAATATTGCAGCTTCCCCCTGTAGGAGGATGTTTTAAATGTGAAACTTCTCCTTTAAACATTCTGTGTGAAAGCTGCTTAAAAAAGAAAATGTTGAGGTAATGTTGCTGTCTATTTTGAACATTTTTTAACCTTTCAGCTCTTGGTGTGCTGTTATCTGTGTGAGATCAGCACTGTCTCTGAGAATGATGGTGGAAGGCTGAACGTGTGTCCATTTCTATGCATCTAAGGATTTAATCACAGGCAGCATAGACAGTTATGTAAAATACATCCTGAGGAAAAGAACTATGGTGTAACTCATGATGAAATTCTTGAAATAAAAATTTAAAATGTTTAGTTGAATTTTCTGGTGATAGTGAGCTCTGCCCCTCTTTCCATGAACTCCAGAATCCTTTAATCTTTTGCATTTGCTGCATTTGCACCTACTTCAAAGCATTGCTGCAGGCGTTGGAAAGGATCCTGGCACTCGGTGGGAATAGGGCGGGGATGTGAAATTCTGTCATCACTTGGAAACTGCAGCCATTTCTGAAGTGCCAGTGTGATCTATCTTTAAAAAAGGGCAGCAGAATTATGCAACTAAATTGGGAATATAAGGAAACGTGTCAGTATTGGCTGTAGTTTTAGAATGTTTTTTAAAAAAATCCCAAATCTTTATACTGAGCAGTACTTGCCAATCTAAGGAGAGAGCTGAATATAGTATGGTAATGATTGCTGGGCATCTCTGTGGGTAACTGCTAATTTACCTTGTGGTTTTGAAACCAGCTGTAAGATGAGGAACCCTGGATGCAATCCAGGGTTGCGAGGGTCTGGTGGCACTGGAATGTAACAGAGGGTACTGGAGATGAGCTGGAGATGTGGGGATGAGAGTGTTAATTTGAAGAGGCAGGGCTGCATTATTTTTAATAAAGAAGGTAGTCTGAGTTTTAGCTGTTATCACTTGTCTCTCAACTGGTATTTTAAGAAGTAAAATCTACTTTAGGGTATGTTGTTTTAGGTGAGCTGATAGTGTGGTGATGCTCTACAAGAAGCAGTCTTATGTTCCTGACACCAGTACCCCAAACTGTACCCCAAACCTTCTGCTGATTGCTGTGGGAATGACCAAACTTGTAATGCAAACAGTTGTCCTGTTCCAAGACTGATATATCTGTATGAATACTCCATAAAAGCATGTAATTCACAGATATCTTGGTTTCATATTGCTATATATTTGGAAAAAAGTTCAGTTGTAAGTCTGAATGATTAATGGCATCTGCTTACCCTGAGTTGTGCTTTAGCACATGCATCTGCTGCTTTGACTTGCAAAACTGCAAGATAGTGCTTTTCATTCAAAGAATTTAATTGTGGAAGAAGCTGCAAGGTTTTTATGGTTTATCATGTTTTATTCTAAAGGCCATATAAGAACATTCTACAATTAAGTTTCAAAAACAATTAGACACTATAATGTGTTTTAAACTTCTGCTGTGGTAAAGAATTACAGTTCTTGGATTATACAAGATGACTAAAATGTTCCTAAAAGTGAATCCGGGTGAAGTATAGCTTTTTGTTTTTCAGTGCACTTAAGTGATGAATTCACATGATGCTGGGAACAGAAGGCAATTTCCAAGGTGCTTCCAAGGCTGGAGAAATACATTTAGATTTTTATACTCAATGAGTTTTCAAATAACCTGGGTCTCTCAGTACATCTGAATCAGTTGGAAGAATGTATTTTGAGGATAAAATGCATTTTAAAATGATTGGACCTCTAAGTTTTTACTGTATTACTGCAGAAGGTCTGTTAGGTCTTAACACAGAGCTACATGTCCACACTCCCAATTAACAAACATCCTAATGCCAAGGAAAGAACAGGACTCTCCAAGTAGGAGCTGGGAGAAATATGGGTCCAAGTGGCCTGAAGTTGTGTTTTTAAATTGGACTGGCACATTCAGTGATTGCAAAAATAACCTATCTTACTCAAAATAATTTTCTCTAGAAATTTTCCTCCAGTCTTTAATTGCTGTTTGAAAGGGAAGAAGTAGGCTGCACTTTGATCTGTAGTTAATAAACTTGATCTTGATTTACACTTCCTTCAGTTATGGAAGATCAAAGGACAGTTAAAGCTGAGACCTTGGATACTGCCTGTGTAATGTGATGTTATTTTGTGTTTGGTGTTGGAGGCAGTGCTGTTTCTTCAAGGCAATAAGCTGGGAAGAGGTGGCTGCTGTTGAGCCTTTGTGATAATCACTCTGTTCGTGTTATGGATGCCCAAACAGAATATAGTGCGTTCATACCTTATGAATTCTCTTATCCCAGTTATGTTGGCAAAGATCAAACAAACAACAACAAAAAACCCAGCAGAAAACCAGCTTATATATTGCTTAATGTTTTATTTTTATAAAATCTCTCTACAGCTATTGTATAATCAACAGACAATATATAGTAATTGCAGTCAAAAAATTGTACATCCTTTTTCTGAAAAAAAAAATCATGATACAACATGGCCCATGCTGACATGAATTAATTTGCATATAGTATTAGACATGGCATCGTTCATGAGGAACACGTGTTCCTTCTAATTAATCTTGAATATTGCACAGACTCTGACATGCCCAGGCAAGAACAGATTGAGAATTATTGTACATCTGTACAGTAAGAGATCAGAATATCATATTCATTCCAGTTTTCTAGCTTTCTGTGTGGATGCATTTTACAAGTATTGTAATTGCAATATTACTGAAGACTTTTTAATTGCATGATTTAATCAGCAAACTTTATTCCACAGACATTCTGCTGGGTAACCATATGCAACATAACCTCAATTTTGTTGCATGGCTGTATGAGACATGGAACTAGTAAGTGAAGGATTCTATAATCAACAATAAGGACATGGAGGAATCAAAACATGCAAAAATTAGAGTTCTTAGATTATATCTATCTATCTTCGCCATCCTCTGGTTTTTAACTCAGTACATGCACTTCACCTTCAATCATTTTGGGTCTGCCCATTGGCATCTGTTTTTTAATGTTCCCTGCATTTATCACTTTGTCTGGTATGATTTCATAAAAAACTAGTTGGTTGGAGATGGGTGCTATACTACATCATTAGAGGAGAAGATTGCAAATACAATTTTACCACCGGTTTATATCTGGTTTTTCCTTTTCTGTTTTAATTCCCTGGATTGTTGTACCATGGTAAGAATTGCTTGCTTTCTTTCCTGAAAGCTGCTAAAGCTGATCTTGTTGGAATGAATGTAAGCAGAGCATTGAATGAATCTAAGAAATATCAGTGCTGTAGGATTTGCTGGTTTTACACTCTGCCAACAGAACATGGAATGTGATGGGCTCAGCAGCCCCAAAGTAGGAAAGGTTTGGCTGTGAGACCCCCTGGGCATCCTGGGCACAAACCCTTGGCAAATATTCCACCACAGATGCTGAATGAGCAGAAAAGCTTCTCTTGGTGCCATTGCCGCCACTGAGCTGGCAGAGAGGAGTGACACCCAAAAATCAGCATTTCCTGCAGTGAGAGCTTGCTGCAGATCTGTGCTGAGCACATCTAGGAAGCAGAATTTATTATCTGTCCACGAAAGTAAAAATTTCTTGAGAAAAGTGAAAAGAATTTCCATTTTTCTCTGTCTCAAGGGGCAATGTAGGAACAGCTGTTACGAGGACATGGAGAAATGTGGACCCTCTGGCTGAGAATAAAAGACTGGAACTTTGGGTTTTGCCAGTTCCAGCTTAATGAGGGGTTTTGAAGCAGAGTTGTTCTGGGGAAGGGCTGTTAGTATAAAAATGTATCTGGTAGGTTTGTTTTTGTTGTAAATTGTTAATAGGAAAAAGAAGAAATGTTAGCACTGCAAGACTGCTGGGATTTTCCATCTCTTGACTATCTTAGCAATTTGAACAAATATTCTCTTCTGAATGTCTGGCATTCCTAATTATTGCTGTAGCTAATTTGTCTTGTCTTTTTCATATTATTTTATTACTTTGTCTGGTAAAGTGTGTTCTTGTATTTGAAAATAGTGATGCATAGCTTTTTATCATTCACTTTTTAATGACATTTTTTGCAGATTTACCTGGTGATTAGTGCCAAGAAAATAATTTTTCCCAGCTATTTTCCTACAGTTGAGTGGTATCTCTCCTCTCTGGATACTTTGTGAGCTCAGGAGATCTTTATTGTTTTCTCAGAAGGTCTGGAAGGCAAAGATTGAATTTCACTAAGGTCTAATCAGATTTTCGTAAAGTTGAGCTAGAAAACGAGGTTGTTTCTGTCTTCAGTTTGCTCTTTATTTTCTTAAATTGCATCTCTGACTTCCCTGCTCTGGTGATCACACACCAGAGTCACAATATTGCCTCCTCAACGGAGACCAGAGCTGCAGAGAGGGCTACTGAGCAGCTCAGTGCACTGGCAGAGTTCCTGCTCCTGCTCTGATATTTTTGTGGCACCTTTCCAGTCTGAACTGGGAGAGCAGGGGAAGTGAATTCTTGACTGCTGTTGCTGATTTTCCTGGTACCACTGTGGCCATGCCCTGTTAGCATCTCTGGAGAAAGCAGTGGGAGGGGAGCAGGGTGTGATCACTGATGTGCTCACCCATGATGTGCTCAGCTCTCTCCCAGCTGCTGGGGCACTTCTGCAGCCCTGCAGGAGTCCATGCAGCTTCTCTGGGCTCAGCACTGCCAGGGCTGTGCTCTGGGAGAGCTCAGAGTGTGAGTGCAAGGCCCCACAGCACCGACAGAAGCTGCTGCTCTCCAGCTGGCACTTACCTGACACTGTAGGGAACGAATTTGTTGATTGCTCACTAGAAATGCTTTCCATTTTACAGTTTTCTTCAGTCCTACTCTTTGGAACTGAGATAACAGGTAAGAAGTGTGAGGTGCTGCTTTTCTGGTATCCATGGCACAACTCCTACCTCCTTCAATGGAGCTAACTAAGTTCTCTTTCTTCCTTGTCCTTCTATTTTTCCACTTGTTTTTTTTTTGAGTTTCTCCCCTGCTTTCTGCTGAAGGATCTTTCCAATGCAGGCAGAAAAGGGTGGTATTGTGCATTTTCTCAGGGTATTTATTAGATGTAACAGTGATGAATAAATTGGCCATGAGAACCAAGTCTATAATAAATAAATTGTAATGTAACTTTAATACAACGTAATAATTTTAATTTTAATAATTTTATTTAATAAATGGTAAGATATTTTTAAATTGTAATTTAATTATATATATAAATTATAATATAATTGTTATAATTTTAATTTATTTAGCTACATGGGATTTTGGGTGGACAGATAAAAAGGATGCTCAACAAGAGCAACAGGAGCAGAGAATGGAGGTGGGAGAAGAAACCAATGGTTTTTTACAAAGACTATTCTTGCCCTGGTGATTTATGGAAAAGCAAATCAATAGGATAAATTTGTCACTAAGTCTATGAATGTCCTTAAAGGCAAACATGTCTAAACATAAGGAGGAAGAATTTAAAGATCTATTTTGTAATGCTGAGGCCAAAAGTCCACCTGTATGCTATGTGCTAGTGCTCAGTACTGAAGTATTCACCCCATTGATGTATGAGAGCCAAATTTTCTTTACAGATTTTACCCATTTAAACCCAAGAACCAGCAGCTTTTCTGGGCTGAATTGTCACATCTGTGCCCTCGGGTGACAAGTGTGTCAGCAGCAGGCTGCTTGTGCCCTACACAGCTGCTGTGCTGTGAGATCCTGTGTGCTCCTGACATCCCTCCTGCTTTCTGCTGAGTGCATCCCTGGGAGCAGCTTGCATGGATACCTGACCTGCATCTTTGTGTTTCTTTCCATCCTCACTCTTCAAACACTGTAGAATTAAAATTATGAACAAACCAGCCTGGCAAATTTGGCAGATTCTCACTTTATTCATGAAGGCAGATCTAATGTTCCCTGACAAATTGTTCCAGAGAAACTGTCTTGTAAAATACAGGATCTGCCAGTTCCTTCATACCAAACCATATTTCTATCAGGACACAGTGTTAATGGTTCACTGGAAAGTACAATGCTTGGTGCAGAGTGAATCTGAAATCATTTAGCATACTTGATTGTTAACTGAGCTAACTATCCTGTGAGTGCATCAGCTGCCATCTGTCCATTTACTTGACAGCCTTGGAGGGGGGATAATCTTGAGAGCTGGCACCTGTCCAGTTTGCCACAGGTCTGCTTTCTAGTGTTTTTGTAGCAGATGTTGTGCCACATGCCCAAAGCTGCTGCCTCTAAGCTGCTGTGTGCTCAAATTTTTAATTTTGTAGAGGTGTCTGACTGTCTTTGACACAAGATTTGCATTTATCTTAGCAGCTTCTTATGGAACACCTTTGTTATAAATGATAATCTGATGAAAGAGCCAGAGCCAAAACCTTGAGGCCTCTGTCACAGGGTTTCTGAAGGGTCCAGTGGACACTGGATTGGACCCTGACTTGACAGCTGATAATGAATTTTTTATCCTTTTAGTGGTGTGTACTTGAAAGTATGGCACTTAAAAGACATTTAGTATGGAATAGGGGAGCCCTCAAGTTTGCTCTGTGCTTTTAAGAAATTCAATAGTCCTTACTTATCTAAAATGCTCCAAAACTATTTAAATACACAGATCCTTGCCTGTTATGCACAGAGAAACTAGAAGTTAGACTGAATTTTTCCTCCTCTCTTATCTGCTATAGATAACATTATTCTGCTGAAAGCCAGTTGATTCTAAATTAATGTAAATCAACCAAGGTAAGGTGAAGCTTTAGGAACTGCTGTGTTTTTCAATTCCATGATTAAAATGCTTTGCTCTTCCTGTGCAGCTTGGTGGTTGTCAGCAGAGTAGCAGGAGGGAATTATCATCTTGCTGCAGCAACCCCTGCTGCTGCTGATAGGGAAGATTTCTTCTTCTCTCATGCCTTGCTTTTCATTAAGAAAAAGCAAAAGGGGGGAAAAAAAGTCAATTAGGTAACACAACATGATGGATCTCAGTGCATTTTCTACATGCCATCCATTTCAAGAGGGTTGCTATATGAAACTGGTAACTGATGGGTTATCCACAGCATCTTTCTTCCCTCCTGGTCTGTATTTCCGCTTGATCACTTTGTTCTGGACTGCCTGGATGGGTTCTTGGAGGATGACAAATGATATGACTGTACCTGTTCAGCTCTAAAGCAACCGCCCATAGATTTGCTTCTGACTTTGTATTGAAATAAAATATAGTACAAGAAGTGACCTATTTTATGTGTTAGGCATGGGAAGCTTTCCAATCTCAGTAATTAGTTTATCAGTTTTCAGAGGAAAACTTGTGGGTTGTCTTTTCAGCATTTAGCTTAATTTGCCTTTGTACAGTGTCCAGGCTTCTTTGAGTGTAAAGTATTTCAGGGTCTCTGCTTTTGAAAATAATAAAGGTGTATAAAATAAAAATGTGATTACAATGCTCAATCTTCCTAATTAGTTTCTATTGTTCAGTTTGTTAAATGCCATTTGCCTGTTAGGGAAATGCATCTCACGTGTAGGGAACGCTGCTGGAGTGCTGCAGAAGTGATAGGTTTTGAATATCTTGAGTTTTGGGAAAGGCCTTTGTAATATCTCTAACTAGAATACTGACTAGGTAGTTAATCATAATCTAGGATCTCAGGCTGAGAAATGCTCCTAGTTCGTGCTGTGTGTGCAGACATCTGTTACTCAGCAACAAATGTCACTCTCTTTCCAGATGAGTTATTAGCAAATGTTAAAAAGACAGGTATACAGTAAAAGTTTAATGCCTATGAAATGACCTGTGAGGCTGCAAATGCCTTAGCATATGGAATATAATTCTGAGTAATAAAGAGATGAGCAATCCAGAGTATTTATGATGATTAAAAAGAAAAAAAGAAAAATACTGCTGCCATGTAAAAATGAATCAAAGAATTCAATTTACTGTTCCAACAATGCATGCTTTACAAATGTACACTATAGTTTATGGAGGCATTTAGCTGAACCAGGCAACAAATGTTTTCTGGGAAATAATATAAGGCAATGTATTTTTCTACAGCTGAAAGTGTGTAGTGGTTTCCTTAAGGACTGGAAGCAATCTTTCTAAAACAGAACAAGAAATTTTTACAATATCAAAGAGCCAGTAGAGAGTGGACAGAAAAACTTCATTTAAGTAAGGTGAAGATATGACATTTATTGATCTTATAAGGTAAAATACTTCACTTTTCCGTAACTGCTAGCATGAGAATAGAGTTCAAGCAAGCTCTAGCTATCACTAGATAGAAGTGTTGTATTCCCCATACAATGCATAGTTTAAGTTATATAAAAACAAAGATCTGCAGTATTTCTCTAAAATATAGGCATTAAATTCTATAGTATTTGCATCAGGACAGCTTCTGCTCTTACCTGTTAAATCCAGAGACAGATGTTGGCAGTTCTGGTGCGCAAATGCTTGTGCCAGTGCTCCAGGGTGCAGCACCTCTCTTTGAGCTGGTGGGCATTGGGATAGATAAGGAATGGTACAAGTAGTTTGGAAGGCAGGCAATAAAAACAAAGAACTTGAAAGTTTTTATAAATAAAACTATGCAGAAGCCTTACTTTATCTTCTATCCATCCTCCTAATCCTAAAGTCAGGCACTCTCCCTCTCCGTCTTTTTTCCATTGCTTAGCAACACTCATGGGTGAACTTACTTAAAGCAGAGCTTTGTTCCCAGATGTGATTTCAGTAATATTTGCAGGCTGAGCAGTTCTGAGATGTGAAAATCAGCCCCCTTCCTCCCCATCAACATTAGTCTACTTCACTAAATAGTCTTTCTTGTTCTCTCCTGCACCCCAGGCTTGTTTCGGTTTTTGTCTCTACTGTTTTGATCTAACCAAGAGAGTTGTGGAAAGAGGGGGGAGGTTCAAGTAAAGCTTTAATTATGGAGGACACACATACAATGTGCACAACGAAGCTGTGTGTTGGGAATAGAATTGAAGAGTAAATGCATAATGGTCAAGAAAAGAACTGTTATTTCTCTCAACTCAATTTGATTTTTTTGAAGTTGAGATTGAATAAATAGCATTTTTCATGCCAGCATTTACATGCTGAATTGTTATGACCAACTGCATATTACAATATAGCCTTGAACAATCATTTTAAGTAGGGAGAAGCTACAGTAGCTAATTGCTTCCTACAGTTTTTCTAATTTTGGCAGTACAGTGGCATATCAGCACTTCCTAGAAATGTTCAGTTTGCCAGGCTAATCTGCATTTGTATTTAGTCCTGTTTCTGGAGGATGATCTGGTTTATGCATTCTGTTTCCTCTTGTTTTCCCTGGCTGTATTTCTGTAGTTCACTACACTTTGAGTTATGGGTGGGTTTTGTGTGTGTTTTCTTCTGCAAGCCAGAAGATGTTAATGCACATCTCTTTGATCTTCAAGACAACCTAGATCACTCACCAAGGAGACCTGTGTTGAAATTCAAATATTTCCATTGAAGCCTCTCTCAATTTATCTGCAGAGCTCTATGTTTATATGTAAAAGCTGGTGGTAAGTCTTCAAGAGTTCTATTGCTTCAACAGTGCTGTAACTACCTTGCTGATATTCCATTGAAAGTTCCTGTGTTTTGGAATGGAGGACTTCCCAGGCGTGGAAAACCTTGGAGCTTTAGCCAGGCAGAATACTCTTATGTCAAGTCTTTTATGTTTAGGCCTCTCTCGTGGATTTTGAGGTTGACACTCCAGCTGAATTACCAGCCTCGTGAAATCAATAATTCTGGAGGGGCTGTTGCCCAGAGGGGATGAAGTGCATGCTCATGTGTTCCCTCAGCTCTAAGACAGCTAATGAAATAAGTCACTTAAAAGCATATAAACTGCAGTGGCAAATCCTCTAGCATTTTTTTTTAAGATAGTCACAAAGCAGATTCTGGGAAAAGGCTGCAGAATTTTTCTTTGATTTAGAGAATTGTAATTAATCTGTAATCTGCTTCATTTAATTCAAATTCAATTTGTTTGGATAGAAATCAAATGAAATTATCAGTTACATTCTGAGTGCATTCTCCCAATGCCTTGTGCCACTGAGCTTTGCTGTAGGATCCTGTCCTTTCAATAGGAAGATGAATTGACAAAGAGCTATGTATCCCTATGTGAAGTATTTATAAGATTAGAGGATGCCTGAAAGCATTTATGACAAGAGCACTGAAGAACTTCGTAATTCTTTACTCTGGCTCCTGTGTGCTAGCTAGTGAGTTCCTTATGCTGCATCTTGTTTCTCCAAGGAGAGTGCTATTTCCTTTATAATCTTCCATGGTAGTTGTGTGGGGTTTTTTATTCAAAATATTGGTTGTTATGAGGAAAAGCCAAACAAAAAAAAGGAAAATAAAAAGTATTGAGAAGGTGAGTTGATTCTCTTGTTTGAGAAAAGCAAGAAAGCAAGTCATCTCAGTATCATCCTTAATATGTGAAATTAATACAAATAAGCTTTTTGGCTGACACTTTAGTTTAAGTGTGTACCTAGGAGTTGTTACAGATTGTGAGGTTCTTTAGGCGTGTTCTCCTACTTACCACAGGTGGTGGTTCAAACATTTGCCAGGTGTTGTATTTGCACAGGATGTCTGCTATGGGGATACCGTGGCAGTTCCAGTCTCTTTCCCTGTGTTTTCTTTCATCTCCAAGTTTTTCTCTTGATGACAGACTGCTACTTTTCTTGGTGCACTTCTTTGTATTGCATCCTTAAGGTGGGGTGTCCTTCTCCCCCAAATCACCACCACCACCTCCCCATGCCCATCCACCAAAGAGAAGGGAGCAAAAAAAAACCCCAAATATTGAGGGATATATTTTTAAACAGCATAATAAAACAGCAGGCCAATTTCTTGGTGTAATATGAGATGAATATGATTGTTACAAGTGCAAAATGCTCACTTCCTCAGTAAGTGCAGAAACCTGCATAGTCCTGGCAGTTCTGTTTGCTGTACTTATCATGTGTGCTGAGGCATTTTGATGCACTGCAGAGCTGAGTTGAGTTTTCTATCCTTTTGTCTTAGAGTAAGTATATAGTTAGAAGCCAGAAGTGCTAGCCTCTGAATGAAGAAAAATCATGCATTTTTAAAATACAGTATAATTGTACTATGTTTCCTGATCAATGAATGTGCAGCAAAATGTCTGAATCTTTCTCCCCTGTCATCCTTAACGTGAACGCTGCTTTTTCCAGAGTTAATTGAAGACTGAAGATACTCTTGCAATGTATTTGTACTGTTGTCCAGATCTGGTGTAACAGTGATGGATAAGTAAAACAGCTGCTCTGTGTTGTTCTCACAAGATTTTGGTAGAAGTGGTTTTCAAAGGGAGACGTTAAACAGTCTTTGGGTTAGTGTCCTCTAATCTACCTAAACTGCTGTAGGAGTTACAATGTTTGTAGCTGAAACCTCATAAATGCAAAGGGACCTGTTAATTGCTTGTGTGCTGTCACAGCTGCTGATGCTTTGAAAGTGAAATATTACAATTACTGTTAATGGTTTTAAAATTTTTTTTCATTAGGTACTGATTAAACTTTTAGCCAGAATTCATTAGGAATTGCACAGCTATGCTGATGTGAATGAAGAGTAGAACGTTTTTACAAATATCTACCCAGCAATCAATTGTTGCTTGCTTGAAAGCAGATAGAGGGGTTGGGGTGTTGCTGGAACCAGTCCTCCCTTATCACAGCCCCTTGAAACACCAAAGTTCCCCGAGTAAGCTGCCTTGCACCGTTAGGTAGGATGAGGCACGGTGGTGGTGATGAGGCTGAAGATAAAACAATTAAGTTATGCTTTTCATGTTCAAAGCACTTTAAAGACAGCATCAAATTAATCTGTACCACAATCTGATTAAATATTCCAAGTGGTTCTCCAGCTTGGTTGCTGTCATCATCAGCACTTTCCAGGTGATGGGATACTTTGCCTTTACTCTTCAAATTCCTGCTGCACTTTGTCAAAATCCTGCTGACTTCGCCATTCTGGCAGAAACCCTGAAAAACACCTCTTTTATCTGGAATAAAACGAAGTGCTTGACTTTGAGCATGTACAAAAAACAGTGTGGAAAACCAGGGTTGGAAAAGTGGGGAAACTTGAGTGCTGTTCCCTGAGTGCAGCCTCGAAGATTGCAGTGCATATCCCTTGTATCCCTTTTGCTCTTTGTGCTAAGAGCCTGGATTAAGTTGATGATAATGGTAAACCAAGATTATTCTACTTCTTGAGGAAGCATCCTAAACACCTGGAGTGTAAACTACAGTTGTCATATCAGGTGTTTCCAAAATATATGTTTGTGTGTCCCCCATAATCTTACACCTGCTCCCCTGTCACTATTTTTTTAATGAAAAATCATTCCATGAGTTTGCAAATTGGTTTGAAAAGACAAAGACATGGGCTTGTTTTGTTTGGCTTATTTTCTTTTCCTCCAGAGAAGGCATTATGCATCTGGAACATTTTGCTGCATTGAGGGACTGTCATGTTGTTAACTTTCCAACTCTCTGACCCTTGTGATTTCAGTATGTTTCATATCTTGCCTTATCTCTGTTGTTGGACTTCATGGATAAAGTGTGTAATGTTTGTGTGCAGCTGAGGACAGAGGGTGGACTTGGACTGAGCACAGACTTAAATGCTGCTCGGTTACAAACAATACATAATAATTGCAAAGGAGAATTGCTCTTAGACGTCAGCCTTGGTGTTGCACTGGGAGAGTCTCCTGGATGACATCTAAAAGGGAAATGCCCCCCTGCTTTTGCAGGCAGCTCTAGGTGAAGGCAGGCAAGGACGCTGATCTTTGCTGTGCTGTAACACTGACGAACCAGTCAGCGTAACGTGGGAAATACCTCAGTAATTTCTCTGATTCACTGCGGTGAAAACGATTTTAAACTCCTTCTCAATGGAGCTTTCGTGTGTTGTTTAAACACCCCTGCTTAGGCAGCAGTGCCATTTGCCGTCGGAAGCGCTGGCTTTGGCTGCGGGCAGGGAGCGCCGGGCCGGCCCCCGCACAGCCCGGGCAGTGACACTGCCGCTGTCCCCGCCGCGATCCCGCTCGGAACCACCCCAGCACCCCACAGCACCTGCCGAGAAAGGTGTCGCAGAATTCGGATCATTTCCCTGTCAGGAAGTTAGTGGAGATAAATTCTGCGCCTTCGTGCGTGCTTTGCTCGTGCTTGCGTTGCACTGCTCCTTGTGGCTCTGCGGAGGCAGGTAAAGAGACACTAAAACCCAGCCTACAATTTGGGTTCCCATCCTGAAAGGTCTTAGGAATTTGCCAAACTTCAGTAGTAGACGGTTGTATTTATCCTATTCTGCTAACTAGATTTTGAGTCCAAGCATTCCTAAAAATTGGGGTTCCAAGGGATGTTGTTCTACTGTAATAGATGTTTTTGTCAGTCTTTAGTGGGAACAAGTGTTAAACTTAAGCAGGTGAGAGGTTTTTTTCCTAAAATGGTTGCTTTAATAAGGACATATTGTCTCATTAATTTTTGAGCTAAACTCCCTATAGAAATCAAAGGAGTGTTCTGCTGAAAAATCAGTTGTGCAGTCTGACCCATAGTTACTGCCTGTCAAATGAGACTGAACTGTTCTCTTTGTAATATGGCCTCCATCACCCTCTTTTTCTAAATTATTTTTTATATGAAAGCAAAGCCTGTGAATCTCTTTGGAACATGCACTGAGGCAAAGCCATCTGATGGCTGAAACAGCTTCATTTCCTTTGGCTGTGGAGGATAAGTTAGCTCCCTGTGAAGCTTTACCTCCTGCAGACATCAGAATAGTATGTGAAATATTTAACATTTTAATTGTGTGAGGCTTCATTGAAAACCTCATTTTCCTTGCTTTGTGTCATTTAGAGAGGCAGTGCTGAAGTACTGCTGAAAATGGGAGCCCTGGCAGACAAGGGAGTATGGTGCTTGTTTAACAAAGAACAGCATGCAAACTCCATAATGCTTAAGGCTATATAATTCCATTTTCTTCTGTAGATTCTGTTTCATTGCTTTAGTGTCTGCAACACACACAAGATTTCAGTATTCGAGAAAAAAATTCAAAGCCTGCCTAGTGCAATGTCATGTGTTGAATAACTTAGGTTTTTCACAATAGATGTTTGTTTTTTAACATAAATGTGATACACAAAGCATATAGAACTCTTACACACCCCCAACCCCAAAATACTAAAATCCTTCCATTTTCATGTTTCATGTTGTCAATGTCTGTATAAAAAAAGTATGTTTTCAAGGGTTTCATAGTAGTTTTTTAAAAACTTCTAATCTAAAGAAAAATTATCTGTCCACATAAAACCTGTTATAAGTTCAATAGCTGTTGTTTTTTATGACAGAATGAAAAAAAATGCATCCTCCAGGCAAAATCATTCATTTCTGCTTAATCACCATATTGGGAAAATTGGACTCTTTCACATGGGTGAAAAATGACTTTTCATGGCAAATGTGCTTCTTGTACTCCACCCTCTCTTTTAGTCACAAAAAATTGCTAGAAAAAGAAGATCTATACGCTTTGTGTAAATTAAATTTTGTATCGCTCCAGCTAATAGCTCATATCAGGTGTCCCGAAAGCATTCATCCATATAAAAATCTACAATAGCTTAATTATCCAAAAATGTGGTTTTGTGGGATTTTTTGCCTTGTAATTTACTCTCCATGCCAGCCCTCCTGCCCTTTGAGTCCCCGAGTCTATGGCTGGGATTCTCATTCTTTGCAGGGACCATTGCATACTGCAGTTATGTGTTCTAGGTAAATAAACCCTGGTATGTTGACCGTGAAATTAGCACATAGCTTCTTTATCCCAAATCCAAAATGTTTCTGTAACTTTCCTTTTTGGTTTTTTTTTTCCTGGGTCTTACACTGCAGTTTCCAGCCCCAGCAGTGATTAGAAGAAAAAATATCAAAAATCTAAATAAGATTCCTAGTATTTCTCACCTGGATGGAATGCTAAGAGAGGAGTTGAGACTGGCAGATGATATTTCTATGTTCACCCCAATTTCAGATTCATGTGGTTTTGTATAAAGTTCAAATAAGGCCCTTTGTGAATTGAACTTGAAGCTCTTCTGAGATTCAACCATCATCACTAATTCCCTTTCATACTTTGACATGCTTATAATTCATTTTGTATCCTGTACAGTTTATAAGTGCAAGCCTCTTAACTCATTCTGACTAGGTAGAAATTACAGGGTAAAAATAAACTTTACCTGTGTTCCAGCAAGAATAATGATGCAGCATTTATGAATGAGAATGTCAGGATATATCCATCACAAATAGGAATTTTCTCCAGTGATGACTTATTCATAGCTGTAAACTATATAAAAATATATGTTTAGGTCCACAGCTAAGGTAGAATGTGGTTTAACAAAGAACGTGGTTTGGAAAAAAAAGATGTGGTTTGGAAAATTTAAAATTGCTTTGAACAGTGTTTTGGTACAGATTGGGCCAACTTGTCTGGCATGAACACTTCAAAATAAATTTTTTGCTCCTTTCCTGTGCAAGTTGGGATGACAATAACTAAGCACCTTCCTTTCTAGTCAAATAACCCAAACCATACTTTTTTTCCATGCTGCGAGTAATCTTTTGGCATGACTACAGGTAAACTCAATGGCACAGGGAAAAGAACAATTCTGTGTCTGTGCAAAAACTTGGTTATGTTCCCTCTGACTCTGGTTAAACTAAGAGGAATCAAGCATCCAAGTAAATTAGAATCTTAAAACTGTCCATGAGGTGTGACAAATGCAAATATCTATTTAAAATAATAGGTAGATATCTACAGGTGAGGGTGGTTTGGTTTTGTTTTAATGGAAAAGGAATATCCAGAAAGCACCAAGAAATGTGTTAATATTCCTCAAAAGGGAAAGACCACAGGTGCAGCTCATGCAGCAAAATTCTTGTCAGTGTAGTCAAAACACACCAGAATATTCTTATTAAAGACTCCTATGCTGTTTACAAGAGCCCTGTTGTCCATCAGGGCAGAGCTTCACCTGCCTTCCCCTGGAACTGGACAGAACTTGCACAAAGCCTGCCACATCCATTGGTGCTGAAGGAATTAATCTCCAGAGCTGTGGCCATGGGTGGGAGTCTGGGGGCACTGCACCTTCTGCTCATGCTCTCTTCCTCTCTGCCTGAGCATGTGCAGGGGGGCTGAGGTGTACCTTGAGCATCAGGCTGCACCTCTCTTTTGCTAAAAGAACCCACGTGGGGTTTTATTTTTTTGTTTATTTAGGAAAGGGGAGAGCAGCCTGGGTGAAATATTTTAAGTTCTTCAAGAACTTAAAATGGTTTTGTGTGAAACAGGACGTAGCAAGAAAGCTTTTGTCTACTTTCAGATAGGTGTCCACTGCTGGTAGCTTTGTCCAAGAGGTTCTGTGGACTTGGGACTGCCAGCTCAGCTCCTCTGAGGCAGTTGGTATTTGGGCCAAATAAGGAAAATTCTGAACTGCTGTTTTTGTAATTATGAGTTTTTCAATCCAAAGAGTATCTTAACCATCAGGAGAGGAAAGAGGCAGTTTGGTAGCAAGTGACCTTCTGTGTTTCTGCTGTCATGTTACCAAACATAGCCAGGATTCTCAGGGATATCAGGCTGGCAATTATCCTTATAATGTTCAAGAGTTTCTCTTGTATTATCATCTCAGTGATTTATTTCCCCCCCCTCATCCTGGCAAGCACATAACTTAGGAGAAAAAGAAAAGTCACAGCCCTTTTGTAGTCTTCAAAGTCCTTCTCCTTGTACTTTTGTGGTAAATTAACTGTGGGGGCTGTCATGCTGTGTATCAGGCTCTTATTTCTGGAGCAAATTATTCAAAGTTCTTTAAAGTACCACATAGTTCCAGCCTTTCCTAATGTGTCAGACTTTATGCTATGATTAGAGTGATAACATAAAAAGAAATCAAAATACTGTTTTTGAAACTTTGAAATGGTTTGTAGATTTGAAGAGTTACTCTGTTCAAATCAAACAAGTCAGGAGCCTGCCTGAGTTCCAGAAGTGTTTGGATGACACTTTCAGGCACATTGTATGAGTGATGGGGTGCTCTTTGCAGGGCCAGGAGTTTCACTGGGTGATCCTGATGAGTCCCTTCATGCTCAGCAAAATCTATGATTTCTATCATTTCACTTTCTGGTCATCAGTAGCTCAGTAACTTATTTTTACCCTGATCAGTGTCTGTATTTTGCTTTTGGCCTTGCAAATGGTTCTGGGGCTATTGCTACTTTTGTTAATCTCTTCTACCATGAAACTCTATATACTGGTGGTCTTTGATAAAATATTTTTGTAGTCCAAGATGAGTGATGTGATCCGGCTTGCATTTTGATTCAGCATTTGAGTTTAGACTAGAGTCTGGTTTCAGCAGCTGAAGGGGCAGAATGCGCATTGCAGTCAGTAGAGGCTGACAGGCTTGGGATTTCTGAAAATTAGGCAGCTCCTTTTTTCTTACATCTCTACTTTAGTGACTTGTCAAAAGTGCTCGAGTTCAAAAAGTGTTGGTTGAACTTTTTCAAAAAAGTTATCTCTGTGTGAAAACATCACAAGAAGTTAAGGGAAATGGGATGCAGTAATCCCATGAGTGGAGGTATTATTTTTTCCAACAAACAAATGCATTGGCAAGGAACTTTTGGGTAGAGAAAGTTGGCAGGACTAAAATAGATGTAAAGATTAATCTTTTGCACAATGTGGTTAGAGGTGAAATGCCTGTAGAAGCATATCAGAATAACAAAGCATTGATTATAAGCCTGGAGAGAACACAGCATTTTATAGGGAAATTACCTCCCTGGTTTGGAGGACAAGGAAGGAGAAGGAACAAGAGAGGAAGTGAGACTCAAAAGGAAAAAAAAAAAAATCTGTCAAACAGAAGTAAATTAATCCAAAGGGTTTAAATATTAAAAAAAAAACCCCAAAGCCCTTCTCTCTCAGTGCTCAGTAGTTTTCTGCTTTGTTTGAAATAGCCTCTGTGATAGTATCTCTGAGTACTATGAAAGGTTTATGTGTAGTAACCAGCTAGCTCATGGGATTTCCAGAATGACAGGAAGTCATCTGTGTAAATATCCCTGTTATGTGAGGTGCCTTATCAGCTCCCACGGCTGGGGAGGTTCACACTGAACTTGTGCCTTGCCTTGCCAGAACCTTCCAGAGTGTGAACTGTGTAGCTGTGTGTCAGTAACTGTGCAGCATCCCCACCTTCCAGGGAGGAGATGATTTGATTTGTGATTGACACGAGCGGTAACAGCGATAACTGGAACAGGAGCTCCGAAGAGTTTATGCATATATGTATACACTTCAAACATGCAAATCAAAGAATAATTATCCTAACACTTTGGAAACAGAAGAGAGAGCTCCACATAACACATTAATGCACATGTTTCAGCAAGATGTGTAAAACATCTGCAATTATGAATGAATGGACTCGTTATTCTACCATGTGCTCACTGTGCTGTACAGAAAGCAAAAATAAATCTTTGAGACACTGCTATCATTTCCTTTCTCGTCAAGAATTTACATCTGGAATCCTCATGGGATCTTTCAGAATACCCAGTGATGTAAAATGATCTGCCTGACTAATACAGCTATTATGTTACACTGGTCATGGCTTTCTTATGGTTTAATTGTTGTAGCCTCTGAAATGTTAGCCACTGGAATGGGGAGATACTGATCTCTGTCAGGTGACAGATATTAACCTTTTGTTAACCTGGATCCTTGTCTTCTAAAGAAGGTCCTTTCTGTTAAAGAAATGAGGCTTCTGTTACTAAAGATCTCAAACTGAAGTATTTTTTGCGTTTTTGTTTTTTAGCTAACAAATTATACGGATTTATGCTTTTGCATATTAAATACTCCTGAAAAAACATAAAGGTGTTATGTTATTTTATAGATCTGCTACATTTTCTTCTTGAAATCCTGTTTAACATTGAGCCACATGGATAATCCTGAAATAGCTTTCTCTGCTTCCCGTCAGACACATGCTTTCATTCTGCAGAAAGCAGCAGGAGGCCTTTTGCTTGTTTGGAGTAGTGCTCATAAATATAAAATTGAACTGTACACTGGAGTTTCAGAGCAAAGGATGAATGTTAATAGATCACACACAAATTGGTCTCTGGAAGCAACAGAGTCCATGGCATGAGGTCTGCCAATTGCCAGGCAAAGAGCTGTACCATGGTGTAAGGCTTTTTTGACAATGTAGATGTTTCATGCAAGTGTAGTACTAAGCAAAAGTTTCCAAAGTGCTTGATGGCAAATTGGTGGGTGGGTTCTTCCACAGAATTGAGGGGTTATCTTGAGATTTAAGACTCCAATGCTTATTTGTTCAGTACTTTGTATTGAGATCTCGGCAGGGGTTTGAATAATTCCTTCATGTTACTCAATCTGGTATGTCTTAAAAATAATACATTTCTCTCAGTACTGAGACTCATGATATGCAGACTTACCAGGGGCTGAACTGTAGGTACTGATTTAAACTTGTATTTTGGAAATCAAGATAAAGTTTATATATTTAAGGCAAATTACATCTTTTGCTGTTTCTTGGTTTGAAGAACTGTATATGCTGAGCATTGTGGCAGAGACCCTATGAAGTCTACCAGATGACTGTTACTGCTCATAAAAATTATATTAACTATTGTTTCCTTCAGTTTTTCAACCTGAAAACTTTCTCATCTGATAGTGAAAAGTCTGGTGTGAAAGTAGTAAGCATGTAGAAGTGTATGTGAAATGCTTCTATGAGAACCGTAAAGAAGGAAGAGATATGTAAGGGAAAATAAGCTTTAAATACTAAAGATTTGAAAAGAAGAAAGGAAGATATTGGAATGATGCTATTTTATAGCTAGCCTACCTGTTAGATTGTAGAAAGGAATAGCCTTAGACCAAGATCAATTCAAGAGGACAGCAAATTGGACTGTACATATTAACAGAGCCTCTCTGGTGGAAACAAATCTCCAGAGGAAAGTATTACTTGGAAAATTTTCACCCTTTAACAAGATAAAAAGATAATTAGGAAGTGTTTCAAATTGAAATAAGGTGACATGTGGAACTGTGGTCATGCAGTGAGAAATTAAAGCCCTGTGAGAGAATTGTGCCCAAAGTCCAAATTTTAATGAGAATTTTTTGACACTTGGGAAGACCTTCCCTGCTTTCAGATTCCATGAAAGAGTTCTGATCAAACAGGACTTAGATGGGGTTTGTCCTGAAGAACAGAACAGGTAGATGAGATTAGGCTGCTCCTTCAAAGAGCTCTAGAATTATCTCAATATGTGTTGAGTTTTTGCAAAGCCTTTGCAATTTAGGTAAAAGGCCCTTATTAAGGTAATACACCTAACAGATGATACAATAAATATTTTGATGTCAAATCTAAATTCATCATGAGCACAGATGAATCATTACCTTGTTTTTTTGAGGAAGGTCTCATTTAACCAGTTTTTGCCTACGTAAAACTGTGTGGAAAGCCTTTACAAAACAAAACATGATTGGAATCATTTTGCCATGTGGTTTGCCTGTGTCTGAGATCTGATATGCTCCTTGAGTTGAGGATACACCCACACTGCTTTTCCTGAGTTTACTTCTGATGTGTGCTTTTAATACTGTTGTACCTGGTTATTCAGGAGGCCTAATAGATGATAGAGCTGGCATTCTTTACTATTTTAAAGTAATTATTTTAATCTTAAGACCAGCTTTCTTTTACAACTGCAATATACAGCATCAAAGATGCTGTGGTTTAGAATCTGAAAACACTTATGCACATTGTCACTATTCATTGAAGTGTCTTGTATATGCCCTTCAATTGTCTTTTTGCATATCATTTTATTAAGATGCATAGATATTTTTGTATAAGTTAATTTGCCTTTGTGGCAAATGTTTAATAAGTTCATGAGTAAAAAGGTTTCTTCCAAAAATGTGGCAGGAGTTAAAAGATGAATAGTTCTATGGATCTTTCAGGATAATTAAATTTTGTGGTAGTTTAAAACAAACTGTGCAGTAATCTGTAGAGAAAGAAGAGAACTATTCATGCAGGTCCATCTGAAGGAATAGTAGGACCAGCAAGACCTGTAAGATTGAACTCCAGAAAAAAGCATTCACCAAAGGCCTGACCTGAAGTCTGCTAATTCAGTTAAAAGGTTCCTAATAATTAAAATGTGTAACAGATGGTGGATACTGACGAAAAGTGAAGGAAATACATATGACTGCAGGCCAGATTTGTGGTCCCAAATGCTGAAACTGAGGATTGATCCAGCCTGTTTGCTGACACAGGAGAGATGTGTCTGACTGGGTTATGTGCACAGCTGTCTCTGACCACAGCAAACAGAGAAGACATGCATTTTGGGGGAATTTTTTGGCTTAGTTTGGAGTTTTTTCTTTGCCTTCTGTAGGGCAGAGAAAGAAGAAACAAAGCTGAAATCATAAAGGCTCTGTTAGAGAAGTGATGTGCTTTGTTAGAAGTAAGGTTTAAATTTGTTTGGTTAAAAGTGCTTGTTAGATTAAATGAAAATCCTTTTCCAGCCTCTTAGATAATTGTGCATACCTCTATGATAGACCTAACAGGAAAATTGTCTTTTTCCAGCAATTAAGTATCCACTTAAATTCAGGTCTAAGTTCTAGCTCAGAAATCTGCTGAGTTGTGTCTTATGGCTCACTTTATTCACTTCAATTTCACTAAAATCCCTATGCTCTCTCAGGTATTTCTTATGCTGAGGTAAGGGGGAAAGACTGGAGTGAAATTTGGGCCCAATGAGCCTGTGCCTAAGACAAAACAAGGAAATTGTGTTCCCAAGAGGGTCGAGCTTGCATGGTGCGTGCTGAAATTTCTGGAGTGGTTACAGCACTTGAGGGGAGGGGCAGGACTTGCAGAGGGAAATCCCCCATCAGTTCCTGTGTCCTCATCCAAGTGCCTTCATCCCTGCAAGGTTTCTAAATGCACCAGCTGGCCTTGGATCTAATGCTACTTCATAATGTAGCTTCCCAGTTGGAAAGGGTGACTCTTGAAGAAGTACTCCATGAAAAAAAATTATATTTAATGTATGTACAAACCAGTCAAAAATCTCCCATGAGAATACCTCCTAATGTCTTAAGCACAGGAATTAGACTGGAACACATTTGTTCTGAAACAAAAACAAGCCAAGCCTGTGTTGTCCTCCTTATGTGTATTTATAGCAGGTGCACTATGAAAGATTTCCTTGTGAATTTATTTTCCCATTGGTTCTGTTCATTTTTGTGCTGCAGCATCAGAGTTGAACAGGTAATTTTAGTGTTGTGCTGTCTATGGATGAGATGGGCATCTATTTTGATTTCAGTGAGGCAGAAAAGGTGCTGTATTTGTTGGCAAATAAGCAATATTTATGCATCTCTGTCACCCTTCAGACCAGGAAAAATGATGAACTATGACTAAAGACCATATAATATTCAGTTATTCTGTACTAGAATAGTTTGTCACAGTGTCCCAGTTTTAGTCCTTTACATGTGACTGAAGACATTTTTTCTCCTGATTAATGAATCCACATTAAACTTTGAGCACTTGCCAGGGCTCCTGGGGGACTTTGTAATGTGTCTGGGAGCTCTCACTTCTTCTCTGGACACAAGGAGCTGGTCACTTGCCTGGCACTGAAAATTAGTCCAGGATAGATTCCTTGGACAAGGAGAGCAATGCAGGGGAAGAAGAAAGGGGAGAACATGAATAAATGTTGTAGCTTTACACCTTAATGTGCTTCCAGTGCATTCATTGTAGAGAAACAGAGAAACTCTGTTTACTGAGGTGATGTACATTCAAGGCCAAGCTCCCTTCCTCTGCTTCACTCTTCATGGAGGTACAAATTATCCTGTGAAAAATTCAGATCAGAAATGGAATGGTTTAGCTTTAAAATGTTAAATAATAGTGTGGAGTTTTCCTGTCTGTTTCTGCCTTACACAGGTGAGCACAAAGTAGAATATTGGCCTGAATGTATGTACAGTACTAGACGAGACTGGAAAAGAGGAGGCCAATCTGGCTAAGATTGAACCTGTCCTGTGATTGATTGATTGATTTATTTATTCTCCCTGGGGTTTTTTTCTTCCTCTGGTTGCAGAGAGATCCCCAAACAGTTGCTTCTTTCTCAGCACTTTTTTTTCACAAGCACATATCTGCCATTTTCCACTCTGTGAAATAATGTGTAGGAGAAAAATGGATGCTTGCTTTCCTTTAACTTTGGCTGTGATAAATATTAGTGTGTGCAACATTAGCAGCCTAAATGTGGAGGTGGCAGCTGCCTCGAGTGGCTGTGGATCACCACTGTGTCTGTGTGGTGTAACACAAATATCTTCAGCATTAACTCTCTCTTCTGAACATGATGCAGTCTCCTCCAGCAGAATGAAGGTGGGTGCAGAAAGTGAGACAGTGAAAGAGGCAAAAGGAGTAAAGCAGAGCTGTGCTGAGCCAGCATATTAGACTAGAATTCCTAAAATTAAATCATATTCAAGATTTTTTTACCAGGGATGACTATGAAAGACAAAATCTTTTTGAAATGGTTATTGATGCTTATTGGGAGGATTCAATACTTAAAAGGGAGGACTCGGAATCCAGGGGAAATACTGGAAGGCAGCTCTTAAACTTATCAGCTTGCCCTATATTGTGAGGTAGAAATAAACCTTAGAGTTTTTTGTTAAGTAATATTTTTTTAATATCCTTTCCCAATATTTTTGGAAAGGAAATGGCAAAAAGCCAGAGGAAGTGACTTGAAAACACAAAGGAAGCAAAAGACACACTGCTAAGATTTAAGCAACTGAAATGTACAGAAAATTACAGCAGAATCCTTGAAATCTCACAAGTGACTTACAAGTTAGAATCAAGAAATGCTTTGGATAAGTCGAATTAGTCACACAGGAAATTTTGCATGCTGTCATCTTTTTATCATTGGCTTCTATGAAACCCACTGGGTAGCATATCAAACAAAAACAACTTTTTTGCTGTAATGTTTTTAAAATCATTGAGGCTAACAAACCACAGCAAGATGATCTCTATTCCACACATGCCCAAGCAATGGCATAGCACTCTGAATATTCAATAAGTGAGTTGTCTCTTTAATAGTTATTATGCTTAGTATCAATGCCTGACAACTGCTGTCACCCCATCGGATTGTGCTAAATCCTCCTAAACAAGACACCCTTGCAATAAAGCTTGACTTGTAATATTTTTTGGCAAGCATATCTTTACAATTATTATTATTATTCTAACTGCTCACACTCGCATATGGCACGAGGCTCCAATGTTTGCAGTTCCAGACATTAAAGATGTGGTGATAGAGAAGGTGAACCCTTATTAATTCTGAGAGATTTGCTTAATTGGGACACAATGTAAAGATCCTCAACAATAATAAAAGATTATGGGGAATAAATAGGCATGGTAGGAGAGAGGCAGTTTCTAGTGTGAATTTCCCTTTGCTTCTGTTTAATTGCATTACATAGTGTGGGAAGTATCTGGAATATGCGTCTTCTAGTTAATTTTTCTTGACTGCTTCCATCTAGCTACTGCTCCTGGACATTTTATTGTTTGATAATACTCTATTTGCATATGACTACACATCAATAGCTGTCATTAGAACCAATTTACATACATGATTTGCTTCTTGAAGTGTCAAAGCCTGAATTTTATCTAGAGACAGAAATAAGGTCAGGAAAGTTTAATTGTTTGTATAATGCAATTGAAAAGGCTGGCAGGAGTCTAGGGCAATTTTGGAACATCTGTCTTTAAGTCATCAAAAATAAAGCACATAACAGCTGTGATAACAGCAGGATTATGATTAGATATACAGGATTCACCATCAGCTTCAACAAGGACTGCAAAACAAAAAGAAGGTAAATAAGTCAGTTCTTGTAATAATATTAAAAGAATTTTTAATGGGTCTTTGGGATTTTAATTTTTAAATTTTTATGTAAATACATAGACAAAAATATAAATAAAATTTCTTTTTTTCCTTACAAAAGCTTCTATTTATTCTTTAAAAGTAGAACTTACAGCCCAATAGCATGGTAGCTAAATGTTGCTTCCTACTCTACTATGTTGTGTGTTATATTAGCAAATCCTGCTTTAAAATTGCAGCTACTTGGTCTTGTTCATGATTTCTGCTTAAGAAACATTTGTGACTCTTTTTCATTATAACATTAAATCATCTTTACCTGCTTCTCTATTATATCTTTGTTTGTCTGTTATGAATAGATGTATAGTGGAAACAATTCCTCTGGAAATAGTGAACTCTATCATGTGCTTTAAACATGGGCTTCTGTATAGTTTTTAATAATTTTTTAGTTTCTATTATTTTGTCCTGCTGGGTACTTGAGTTTCAGCTATTTTGTGTGTGAATGTTGCCTGGCTTGAGACTGACATTGTTTTAGTGTATGAATTACTACCTAGTTCATACTATAGACTCCTAAGGAGTACTTTAGTACTTCTAAAAATCAAGTGAATTGTTTGCAATCTGAACTTGCTTCTTAATTTCAGGACTGATCATAACACATGAGGAAGTGTTAGCTACTCACATGATGGATTACTTTATATAATTTCTAGTTAAGTTCGTAATTTGATGAAAGCTGAAAATATAAAAAAATATAGCTACACACGCTTAGTTTAGAATTTTGCATCTGTAACTTTTGGATGCCATTCAGCTAAACTTGACTGTGTCTTTACAGGCAGAACTGAAATGCATTTTACATTTTGTATTCAACATATGAAAGAAGAATAAATCTGAAGGAAAACGCTCAGTTCAGCATTCATTTATGTCATCTACTTAAACTAATTCATGAGCTTTGGATACATGAGTAATGACACTTCCAAAATTAAAACACTGGTTTGTTCTTCTGTCAGCATGAAAAGTCATTATGCTGCAGCAACACAGGGGAAACTACAGAAAGCTTGTGAAAATATTCAGCCCAGAGCTGCTTTCTTGTCCATAGATGATTGTTGGGTTAACAAATTCATTTCAGTATCAAACCAGAAGTCTGCCAGCAGTGGAGCTGTTGGGATGTTCTGTGGCTGTCTAACGCCACACTTGGCTTTGCAAGAGCATTTTTGTTGCTGAGATGTCTCAGCAGCTGCCCCATGTGGTACAAGGGAACTTGGAGCCTTGGAAGCTGTCATTTATTTCAGATACCCAAATTGCTGCTTCATTTATAAGCAGATTTTGGCATAGAAAAACACCAACTGCAGAGAAGTATGTGCTTTATGCCAACTAATTTTTTCCCCCCATAAGTGTCAGTGTACTAACAATCATGTCAGAATCTGCATTTAGGAGATGCACTATTGTTTTAATTCCCGCAGGCTCCATAGAGTTTTCTCTCAAATCTGTCAGATCTCTCATTTACTGCAGCAAGTGCACATAAAATTTCTGCAAGGAAAAAAGGCTGCTTTACTGATAGCCAATGAAAGTAATTATCTAATCAGTGTTCTTCAAAAAGTACTGAGGCAGTGTAGCTGTGACTCATTGAAGGCTTTGGATTGAGAGGGCCCTAAAAGAGCCAATTCAACCCCTCTGCCATGGGCAGGGCCACCTTGCACTAGACCAGGTTGCCCAAAGCTTCTGATCAAGGATGCTTCCAGGGGTAGGGGCATCCACTCAACAGCCAACCAGACAATGCTGTATCAGACAATAATGTGACAAGGCACTCTGAAACCCCCTCTTGCTTAATTTTGATTGCAGTGATGAAAATCTGTAGGTTTTTGACTGATCTGTCATATGCCAGCCAGGAGTTGTTTTCTAGTTTGTTTTCTCACCTACCTTAAGACTGCTCTGATTCTGAACTACAGCAAAAAGACTAGTGAACCCTTCATTTTTGAAATGAAAATGAAACAGCATGTGGGAAGATGTAAAGTATGCTCATGAATTTTGCCTGTAGACCTAACATCATGCCAGCCAATGCTGACATCAGCAACTTGCCTCCACAACATAAGGATGTTGTATGAGTTCATTTCCCTTAATGATAATGGTTAACAGCTTGGGGAAAATGTCTGAGGGAAAGGCAATTTATTCTAACTTAGATTAGCCCCAGTCTGATTTTTTTTTTCCACAATGAACTAAAATATTACTATCTAATTGAGTAAAGGTATCCACACAATTTATATTCATGTAAGTACAGCAAATGTGTGCTTTCCCTGAAGTAGAAATGGTAGTAAACTGCCCAAACTAGGAAGTACCTGGGATACAAAAATTGGGAAAAAGCCTAATCACAAGGTCTGAGATGTAGCAGCATTTTTCTCACCAGTTTCTGTCTTCAGGTCTTCTTACATGTTAGAACTTGTGTGGAGCTAAAACCAAGGATGTCCTGGAACACGAGGGGTAGAAAACAGCTGACCTAGCACATGCTGCAAAGCCTGCTGTGAGTCTGCAATGACATGTCATGACACAAATAAAGACACAGAAAGAAGAGATGGTTTTGAAGGTTGAGCTGAAAAACCTTGGGAGTAGAAGGAACTAATGCAGAACATCAAAGTGTTTGCAGCTGGGGCTGAAGCAGAACTCGGAGTTGGTAGGAGGTGACTGGTGCATAGCATGAGGGAAAGTGAGGACGTGTTTGAGGAGATGTGGCTTCACTGGCAGGGCCTCAGCAAGGACAATGACTTCTAAAGAGGAAAAGTGCTGTGTTTCCTGCAAATCTAGAGCAATTTAGTCGCTTCATCTCCCAAGTAAGAAACTGCAACTTCAGCTTGTTTCCCTGGTCTGTACCTCAGGATTCTATGCCAGCTGGGATCACACAACACTGCCTTAAAGCTGGTTTCCAAACTCTCCCTTCTTGCAGTGTGGCTCTGTGCAAACTGAACAGCAATGGCTGTTCCCAGGACCCAGCAATGTTGAGGGTTCTGTTGTGTCGATGTAATCAATATCTGTTTGGCTGGGGTTAAAATTTTCAGGCACTTTTTGGCAATGCTTTCAGAATGGAAGTCTCTACTTGTTGCAGGGGTCTGGTGTATGAAGTGGTCAGAGGAACTGTATCACTCTGCTTTTCCAAGTTGATGTTGTGTCTTTAGCTAAAGTCAGACTTCATAAAAGAATGCCTTAATTTCTTTACAAAGGATTTGAAGGTTAGCTCTCTTCAACTTATCAAGCACACATGATAGACAGATAATAAAATTATTTCGATTTTATTTTGTAAGTCTTGGGAAAGGCTTGTCTAACTCCTAAGTATCATTGACAGCTCTCTTCAAAACACAGCAGTTTTGATTCAAATCAAGCCTCTTAAAAGATGGTCATGCTCTTGGCAGAAGGATAAGACAATAGAATGAACAATTATTTTGCCTGTGATATTTCTGGGCACACGAGACAGTTGTAATCTTCTTTTCCTTGGAGAGAACAAGGAAAACACTTAAGGTGATACAGCTGCAGCTGGGGAGAATCTTACTGCTCAGGTAGCTGAAAGCACAGATGGGCTGTAGAGGGTTTGGGGTTTTTCTTATATGGTTTTTTTTCCCTAAGATCTTTATCTTATGAGTGAACTTGCATCCTTTTAGAGAAGCTACTGCATCAAAGCAGTATAGTAGTTTTACATACTCAGGTTGTCATACATGACTTATTTGGCTTCCACAGAAAAATCAAAAGTTTTAAAGTTGGCATTGTCCTATTTTATTAAACCATGAATGTGAGTGTGATGTTGGTGTCCTGGGTCTTTTTTTGTGCCAGCATAACTGTGAGCCTCGAGGCAATCTAATGTACAAGTTTATAGCAACACCAGAACCCATTTTTTGAAACAAGCAATGTCAATTTTTGCTCTAAGATAGATATGATGGTGTGGTGACCTCAGCTTGCTGCCAGAGCTGGTTGTTCTCTTGATCCAGTTCCTCCATGGGTCAGGAAGATAAAAGATGGACAAGCTCGAGGGTTGAGATAAAAGCAGTCTAATGAGAAAAGGAAAGGCTGCATAGAAAACCAAAGCAAAAAGAGGATATTTATTCTCCACTTCCTATCACCAGGCAGATGTCCAGTCACTTCCTGGGAAGCAGGGCCCCAGTATGTGTAATGCTTGCTTTGGAAGACATGTGCCCGAACCACAAATTTCCCCCACACTTCCACCCCTCAGATTTTTATTGCTGAGTGAAATATCACGTTAAGGAATGCCTCTGCTCTGTCTGGGTCAGCTGCCCAAGCTATCCTGCCTTTCCATCCCCTTGCACTGAAGCTGCTTGCTGGCATTTGGGAGGTGGAGCTGAGGCTGGAGAGAAAGCCCTGCTGCTGAGTGAGCTGCTCAGCAATTGCCACAGCACTGGTGCATGATCAATGGTACAAATGCATGAGCTGCCATGAGGAGAGTTAACTCCATCCCAGCCAGACCCACAGCCTGTATTGAAAGAAAACTGCTGAATCTGAAAGTTCCTGCTAACCAGCATTCATTTTCTTCTCCCTTCCTTGCATCCACTGTAATGTTACTGATTTCCTCATAAATTTAATCTATACTAATGTCTCATGGCCCTGAGGAGAAGAGTGGGCCTGGAGAAGAAGAGGAAATGTCAGGAAGCCCACTCTGCTTCCCTGTCCATGCTGACATGCTGGAGCAGTTCTGAGAATATGGCAAATTGTAGTTGTGAGTAACCCAATCCACGGTGAGACCAGCACAGCTTAACAGTGACTTTTCCTAGATGTATTAGGCAGCACTGCCTTGAAGTCAAAACCCAGATACTCTGCTGGGACGTGTAACTGGAAACAATGTGTGTGATGATGAGTTTGTATGCATGGCTTTCTCATGAATACATATGATGCATATGTATGAATCTTTCCAAGTTGTTGAAAGTTTGGAAATACAGATACAAATTAAAACAGTTCAAGGTGTGCTGTCTGGCTTGACTAGAAATTCATCCATGAATTTTGTTCACAAATTGTGTTGGCAAGTAGACTTATTATTCACTTAGTGCATTTGGTGGGTTTTAGCTCTGAATATTTCCTTATGCAAACTCATGCAGGTTATGCACTCAGTTTTTTTGTTGAGCTTGAAAACGCAAGGCTTCTAAAAGGATTAAAATGTTTTGGAATGAGTTTCTCCAGTCACTGTAGCACTAGTCCCTAAGAGCTCTCCTGCATTTATGAAGATTAAAGCATCTACTGATTAGTGCAACACTTTGAAAATTGCATAAAACTGGTTGTGAAGGACTCTTGCAGATTGAGAGTCTGATCCAACAACTGCTGAAATTGATGTAAAGACGAGCATTAGCAAATGCCACTTTTAAGTGCTTTAGCAGAGGAACAGTTCATTAAAATCAGAGGTTTTTTCCACAATTTGAATGCACTGAAACAGGATAATTTTGTCTGCTTTTACATAACTTTGTGTGGGGAAGAGATTTGGCAAGGAACACTCAGCAACAAGCTGCTCTCTTCTGTCTGTAGCTGAAGCCAGATATATTCTTCTTGCCCTCTGAGGACCAAAGATATTATTCTGAATATATGGTGGGATTGATTTTCATAGAGAGAAAAGAAGAAAATACCTGAATAAGAGTTACAATTTGAATTCCATTTTCTCCAAGTATTTCTTTGACAGAGGGATGCTCCTAAGCAAGACACATCATCTAGTAGGTAGGAACACTACCTAATAACTAGGAGAACTCAAGCTGTGCAGTGCAGAAGATGCTTTGTTAGCTCTCACATGAGCTGTTCCAGTTGTCTTTTGTTGTGGTTTACCCCCACCAGTGACTAAGCACTACACAGCCATTCACTCACTCCCCCTGCACTGGGATGGGGGAGAAAATCATGAGTGTAAAAGTGAGAACTCGTGGGTTGAGATAAAGACAGTTTAATGGGTAAAGCAGAAGCTGTGCATGCAAAGTGAAATGAGGAATTCATTCAGCACATCCTGTGGGCAGGCAGGTGTTCACCATCTCCAGGAGAGCAGGGCTCCTTCACACATAATGGTTACTTGGGAAGGCAAACACATCCCTCCCTCTTCCTTCTTTCCCCAGTTTATATGCTGAGCATTATGTCCCAGGGCTCAGCTGGGGTCAGCAGTGTCCCCTCCCAAATGCACCCCCAGTCTCCTCACAGCAGAACAGGCCCTGGCTCTGTGCAAGCTCTGCCCAGAAGTATCAAAAACATCCCTGTGCATCAATACTGTTATCAACACAAATCCAGAAACAGCCCCATTCCAGCTGCTGTGAAGAAAATTAACTCCAAACCAGCCACAACCAGCACATCCTTCCATGAAATCACACCCGGGTGTCTGAAAGACAGCGGAGCAAAAAGAGTAACTTCAATGCCATGTGTATGAAATCTGGATAGGAGCACTAGAGTCTCAGACCCTCAAATGCAGTATTTTTCCCAGCTGGAGTGCCAAATCTCTCTTGATTACCAGGCTCTTGAAAGCCTGCAGATGAGGGGCAGAATGCACTTGGCTTTTGAAAAAAAAAAAAAAAAGGGAGCTAAGCCATCTCTTCTCCTTTAGTGCTCTCTCAGATGCTCTCAGACTACATGGATGCTGTGCCTGAAATTTTGATCTTGTTTTAAAATATTTATTTCCTGAAACACTGCTTAGGCATTTATTATTTGACAACAGAGGAGATATTTTGAAACCGAAAATTCTACAGTGTCAGGTTTTCACTCATAAAAATTCAGTCCAAATCTTAAAAAACGTCTGAAGATATATAAAATGTTCTGTTTGAAAATGGGAGGGGGAGAAGAGCAATTAAAAATGTAAGAATAGAAGCTAATTATGAGCAATTCAGGCAGAGCTTTGTTTAGAAAATGTATCAGTATAAAATGGATAGGTGAATAGATTAACGCTGATTGCAGTTTTTACATATAATAGTCTCTTTTTCATGAGTAATCATTAGCAATTATAATGTAGGCTTTAAATCAGCTTGAGATGGGACTGCACTGTAATATGAATACTAAATAATTGTATGTTCCCAGACAGAAGAACAACATAACTTTGTGATTTGGTGTTTAAATCCACAGCGCAAGTATTTCCTTGGACTGTGTCATGTGCTCTCTTTATTTCTGCTCTGAGTTCATTTATGTCACCATTGAGCACCAAGGTTCATCACACAAATGATTGTTACCTTGTGTTAGCTGGGAGTGCAAATTGCAACTATGCTTTTAAAGAAGTATAACTTCGTGTAGTAATTGCTAGCATTAATAATTGTTAAGAGGAAAAAAAAAATTATCCAGGAGATCAAATGACCAAAAGTAATGGTGTAACAGGCTACGTGGCTGTAACAGTGTAAATGTATTTGGAGATCGTGTGCCAATTGATCAATGGCAATTTTCTTCCTGAGCTGAAGGTTCTGAGCATCAATAATTGTGCAGGACTGCATGAGAAGACCTTGTTGATGGTGCCTGCTAACACCTGGAGAATGGCTTCCTTGGTTGCTAGTTGAGATTTTTAGGGATGCTATGGGCAGTGAAACACTTATCCTGATTTGTATCTGCATTTCTGTTCAGGAGTGTGACCTTGTTTTTTCTGGTTCTTTATCCTTTCCTGAAAAGTTCACATTTCTAAAGGGTGCATACCTGATTGAGAGTGAATTAAGTAGTTCAAGTAAAAGCAGCCAAGTCATCTGTGAGAATTACAGGCCCAGACTTAGTTTCCTGTTTTCCTGATTTTGTTAAAAATGTGGAGTATTTTTGTTTGCTTTTTTAATGGAAATAACTTGGGATTTTTTTCTGTCCTACTGCTAGATCCTGGCCCCACATCCTACCTGGCTAATTTTAATTGGGCTGAACAAATGTGTAAAGGACTTTAAGAAGATAAGCTTCCATGAGCTTTGTGTAAATTGGTGGCCGACCTGCATCTTTATTCTCTTAGTAAAGAGGAGAGAAAAATGGTGGAAGGGGAAGGAATATTGAGCAGAAAATTGTAGTATTAGACATCAACAAAGATGAAAAAGAAAAGGCTCTGCACTGTAATGACTGATATCCAGGCTTAAAAATATTTTTTGCCTAGGAGGACAGGAGTCCTGGTTTGACACTCTACTAATGTCATCTTGATGCTGTTTTAGCACATTTCTGGTTCCAGTTAAGAATCAGCTTTTTATCCTGAGTTCTTAAGAATATCTTGGATACATGAAGCTGCTCAGCTCTGTAGGCCCAGAGTAATTAGATGTAATTACTGGAGGTAATCTGATAGAAAATTTACATAAATGTCCAAGCTGATATCCAGAAGTCTTCTAACTGGATGGACTTCTCAGAGGTGCAGAGGTTTCATTGCCTTGAAAAGAAGGAATCCTCTTGCAGATGAAAGCAAGGCAGGTGCAGGTTCCCTGTTGGCTGGGACAAACATCCCTGCCCTCTCTGCTTGGAGCAGGTTTTCCTGCTCCCAGGGTTGTCCCCCAGCATCCTTGTCCTGTATCTGCATCTGTTCTGTTGGCAGCACTGTAAAGACAAGTGGACAAAGACAAGCTGTTCCTCCCCTCTGATGGTTTGTAGACAGGTTTGTCTTGCTGAAAAAACAAAGACAGAATTTTGAGCTCGGTCCTTCTGTGTTGAGTTGGGCTTTACAGGGTGTCAGCTACCAAAACTGCAAGCACACGCATTTCACAAGTTTAGACCCACAAATTTAGGTAACAGCTTTTGGGAGCATGCACATATTTTATAGAAATATAGACTGGTACGTTTTTTTCTTCCTTCCAATTATGTTAGGGGAAAAAATTAAGTTGCAGCTTTAATAGCCATAAGAAACAATGTAAGGTACCAAAACAAATGGAACAAATGGGGTGAAAAAACCTCAATGAGACAAAAACTCAGGGGTCCTATGTGTGTGTGGTCTGTCCCTTCAAGCAGAGAAAGAAGGTTATTGCTTAAAATACATGCAATCAGGTATCTGTGTATTTGTCTCCCCTTTTGAAAGGGAAGTAGCCTGTCAGTGCCTCCATGATTTGATTCTTTGGGGGTCTTTGTTATCCCTTTCTTCCCTGGGGAAGACTAACTTCCAGATATATGGGAGAGGGAGGGAGATGGTACACTGCAAAAATCTGCATTCTAATGTTGGCTGTGCCCTGAGGAAATGCCCTGCAGGTATGAAAGCACTGCACACATTATACTTGGCCAGTCCAAAATGACTACCATTTCTCCTAACAAGGTCCCCTTTCACACAAGTCTTACAGGTTTCTATAAATAACTGTGTTTTTAATAGCCCTACCAACACACTCAAAAAAAATGTTTTGGGAAATATGGAATTAATTGCCTTCCTTCTCCCTATTTAGATATTTCTAGGACTGCTTTTTGCACATCCTTATGAGTGGGACATGCTGTCATTCTTTACCCTGTAAGGACTGATTTAGCCCCCATTTTTGCATCAACTTGGCAATTAGAACTGTGTTAATATTTGACTGCAAAAAAAGTAATCTTATTTTTGATTGAGCTAAAACTTAAAAAAGTGTAAAACCATTAAACTTTAAACAAATCTCATCTGAAGGCAAATGGTTTGTTCCAGTTTTCATTAGTCATTTTTATACTTAAAAGTAACCCTTTTCTTTTGGTAATGCCTGAAATCTTAGAAAGAATTGAAGTGAAGCAATTCATCCATCCTCTGGCACTGAATATTCCTCTTGACTGCAGTGTTTCAGAAAGTTGTGAATTATTCTGGTGTTTAAACTGCTGTGGCTGTAAATGCCCAAACATCTCTTGGATGAGCCCTTGAGGGAGGTGGCATCAGGGTAGCCCCAGCTGCTGGCTCCTCTGGAGTTTCTGTGCATTTAATTATGCTCCATGGTCACCTTTCCAAGCCTCTCCTGTCCTCATGGAATGAGCTTTTGGAGTGCTCAGCTGGCTGCGTCCTTCTCTCTGTACCTGCCTGCCCCCACTGCCACTGGGTGTTGGCAGATATGTTCCAGTTCTGGAGAAACAGGTCCAGGTGCCCTCAGTTTAGTCTGACAGCTCCCCACTCTTCAGATATCCCAGGACACAGGAGCAGGACTGGAGAAGTCAGGTGAAAATTGCTGGGCTCTGACTGCTTGCCCATGCTGGTTCTGAGAGCTGCATCTGTGTAATAAATTAATTGACTCACTGTGGGATTTGCAGTTTCAATTCTGAGTCTTTCCCCTTTCCATTTGCTTTAAAGGAATTTGTGTCCATTCTTAATTTTTTGGGTTTTTTTGCACTGTGTGCAAGTGCTTCAGTACTTGATGCAGGGATGCTGAAGTGAAAGAAATAAGCTGGTATGGAGTGAGATTGAGTAAAGAGCTTTCCCCCTGCCTTCCCCCAGATGCCTGCACCGATGTCAGCAGTGCATTCCTCACCACCCCCCGAGCAGCTCTACAGTCTGTGAGCAGCCACAGGCAGGCATTTAAGTATGAAAGAATTGATAGATCAGGTGCTGAAGGAAAGGTTAAAATGTCTGTTAGTCTCAAGTCAGATAATAGTGTATATGTTAGGGATAAACAGATGCACAGCTGTACTTAATCTTTCACCATTCTGTTTATATACAGAAATAAATGTGTTTCCTCAAATGTAAGGTTACTGTACTCATTTAAACAAACATTATGTGTATATGGGAAACTTCAGCCTTTATCTAGTCCATAAAGATATTTTATTTTCTCCTACTATAGAGGAGCTTCTGGAAGAATGATCTCTTAGCCTCCCTTTAAGATTTTACACTGTCCCTTGAATAACCTTGTGAAGAGCTGAAACAAATGGAGATTCCTGTGTGAGCAAATAGCAATATGCAGCAATATGGGGACTAAACAGAATTCATGTATCTTCCCCAGTAATAGATTGCCATTAAGGAATGTGAGTAACAAGGCAAGCTCTCTGCCTGCCCCGAATCAAAGAAGTTGTGCCTGCCCTGACCCTCCAACACTTTTTAACCAGGGGGTTGAATTTCAATTTCCAGATATGATTGAGGTTTTTGACAGCTGGAATTTCTGTAGTGCTGGATCTAAACACCTCTGAGAGTGCTCTAGTTTGCACCCCTGCTGTACATGCTTGCAGACAGGTTTTTTTTTGTACTTGAATTCCCCTCACCTCCACATCTGGCTTGTCTGTGTTGAGCTGATAAGATACCAGCATATCTAAGCAAGGAGCACGTGAATGATCTCTTCTTGCTCTATTCTTCCCCTCCCGTGATTTGTAAGTGTTAAAGCACTCATCTGTTCTGGCAGTAAATGCATGCAGCCTCTCAATAGCTAATATCCTGTCATAGGCAGCACAAACCGGCTTCATCTGGTTCCCTGCTTTAGCAAGTAGTTGAGAAAATATAGGTGAAATGAAGAACTCAGCTACTGGCTGGGAGACTGGTGCCTGCCCTGCTGCAGAGTGAAGCAGGGAGATTGCACAGAAGATTGTGCTGCTAACAAAGATCTGCACTTTGTTGCTCACAACACATCGGCTGTAGCTCTTTGTCCCGCTGTGGCTCTGAGGTCTGTTCCTTTCAATGTGGACACTTCTGTTTGAGGATTTAAAATGCAGATGCATAAAATCTGCAATGAATTGTAACTTGGCAGAGATGACCAATAACGGGGAGAAAAATTGATTTTTGCATCTGCAGAATCCATCATTCTACATTTTTGGAAGTCTGATTCATTTGCTTTGGTAATAATAAAAAAAAAAATTAGTCATTTGGGCTCCAAATGCTTTTCTGCCCCGATAAGCTGAGGAAGGAGTTAATAAAAACAATTCAAAACCCAGGCTCTCCCAGAACTGAACAAAATCTCTTGCACCTACAGACAATCTGGCAGAACTAAGCTCTGTCATTTTACTGTCAGCTGTGCCTTTTCCTCTGCGTTCCCCTTAACGTTTTCACAACTTTCCCTCCCACATTACCTCGTGCTTTAACAATACAAAGAAGAAGAAATGAGTGCAAACCCGGATGAAGCTATGCTTTAAAGTTCAGAATCTTGCTTTGATCTTGTCATCCTCAGGGTTTTGTTTAATGATGCGCCCTAAGTTCCAGAGTGTCTTATGGGTACAGTGGGACCTGCAAGTGACTGGAACTGGAAGTGACTTGTAATGCATTTCTTGGCTCCCCTGGAAAAAGCTGTAAGAAGTGCTTTTAGGAGCTGCTGTTAGCTCCAGGTCTTGCTGTGCCAGTCAGTGACTTTTTTGGGGGAGAGATGGATAGTGGAAATCTTCAGAAAGACTGGAGCAAAGCAAGAGTAAGATTCTTTACCTCTTTAAGGGGCCAGATAGGATTTTAAAACTTAAGAGATGGGGACAAGGCCAGAGGCTCAATGGACAGCAACCTCTCTGAATAAACTTCTTCCATTAGGAGGGATTTTTGCAATATCTGGAGCAGCTCAGCAGCTCAGCTGTGTGCTTTGGGAAAGCCCTAAGGCTGTGACAATGCTATTTTTATTTTAACTTAAATTCTGTTCAATCTTGTCTCAGATGTATGATGGTGATAATCTTAACATCCTTTCTGCGTCTTTTTATACAATAAAAATGTTGGCATCAGACCTAACTGTAGCTTCAGTGGTAAGAGTTAAAAGCCAGAATCTCTGACACTGCCAGAGTCTCAGAGCTGGCTGCTTTAGGGATCGAATGCCTGGGGGAGTTCACAGGGCCAATAACAGGCATGGATGGATGACAGCTCTGCCTCCTGACTCTTCACAGATCACTCTGGGGGAAGTTATTTCAGAGCTTGTGTGCCCTATAGCTGTGATTCTGGAGCTTTTGATTGTTAATAATACTCTGAAGCTACCATCTGAAAAGTGATATCTGTTGCTCCAGAGTCAGATCTCATTAAGACCTTGGCAGACCCACTTGGTTCTTGTACCCATGGAGACAAGCCAGATGTTCTTTGCTGTCTCAAGGAGCTAAATTCAGTCACCTTGCCCCCTGGTGCTTACTTAAGTTTTGTGTTTCTTTTTTTGTTTTCTGCCTAGGATAATAGTTCTCTGCTGCTGCCAACAGCTCTGTTTAGTCTTGTGGAGCCGTGGTAAGTATGCAGTGTGATAGACCTTTGTCAGTAATCAGCTGCCTTTTGTTCCATGGTACCCCAGAGTGCTGAGCACACACCAGAGGGTGGAATAAAGATGATATAAGTTTATCTGAAGCTGAATTCCCCAGCTTGAGCGAGTGTGATATTGTAAATATGACACAGTAAATAACATCAGAGTAATGTTTTGTTGTTAAACTTACAAACAGGGTTCCTTCCAATTTGTGGACTTTCCTATAAGACTAAGATTTTTACACTGATCTCCTTTTAATGCTCACACTTCCTCATTATTGTTTTGCTTAGGGAGTGCTCTCTCAGCATGAGTTTCATAAAATACTACACCCCAACAAAGCAACTGGTCTGGCAGTCATCTGAATCTTGTTCTGCAGAAGAGTTGATTAGGTCTGTAATATTTTCTGAGCTAGAGGAATAGCCTATAGATGATAGAAATGAAGATATATCAATAATGTATAAATCAATGATAAATAAAATAATTTCCTTGCTGGTAACTTTAATCTTGAACAATGATTTCAACAGGGTAGTTACTTTAAAAAATGATGCCTTGTGAAAGTGAGCAGCTCTTCAGTGGAAAGCTTCCAGAGAGACATGGTTCTCAGCCTTTGAAATCTGTGCCACTTCAATCTGCTGCAGCTCCTCTGTGTGCTTGGCCATGCTACATACCAAAGGTCCTCACACCTTTCCTGTGTAAAGGCACACCTTGGAGCTAGGGGAGGTGGCTGCTTTCAAGTTGACAGTAAGGAACTCTTTGTTCTCTATAAAAGCTCTTAGAGAAGCCTGATATGCATTTCACTTTCTCTCTTTATGTTTAGTCACAATATGCAATTTTAAGAACTCTTGTTACCAAAAAGTTCTCTCTGTAGCAGGGAAAAGTGGGGATTATCGACTGCTGCTGATTTTTCTGTCTTCTGCTGCTGCTGTTGGCTTAGAGTATAGTAAATATAAGCTGAACTGAGCTGTCAAACCCTATCAGGTATAAATCTTCATGTGGTAACCAAGTATAAAAGCTGAACAAGGTGTTATAGGTCACTCTTTGGTCATTTTCTGATCTCACCCATCATTCATAATCTTATTGTGGTGATGATAGAGAGGGTGAGGGGAAAAAACATAGAACAATGGAGCTTCTGCTTCACTGTAATTTAAAACTTTTATACTTATTGAATGCTTTTTTCAGTTTGCTAAATACTTGTGCTTTTCTGGTTGGCTGATATAGGACAGATGGCAGGGGAGCAAAAGATGCATTTGGTGATGTGGGTTTGTGTTAACTTTTGGGGGGCTCCTGAGAGACGGTGTCATCACAGAAATCAAACATTGGAATCAAGTGGTCACTGCTGATGAGTTTGCCTCACTTTATCTGTATATTCTAGCCTGAAATGCAATTTCTGACCACAACTTTGTTTATTCTTCTCAGTCACTAAACAACAGCTTATGTGTGGCTCCTACAGCTGCTTTGACAAAAGTTTGGGGAATACTTGTAGGCAGGCACAATCTGTTTCCATTAAAGGATTTTTATTTTGGGGAAATGCAATTAAAGCAGAGTTCATAGGGTAGTGTAGCTGCTTAGGGATTATTAGACACTAATGTTAGGTAACAACTAAGCAGGGAGATGTATTCACCCCAATGGCTTTTCTGTCACCATGTAATTTAGGGGAGCTGTTGTCATTCAAAGGTGGAACTTTAAGTTCTGCTGATGGCATCTGCCTGTGGGGATGGGTGCTGGGCACTTCTGTCTTTCACAGACTTCCTGAGGTGTGAAAAGCTGTAGAGGTTTCTCAGCCACAGGTACTCCTTTCTATTGATTTCTCCTGCTGAACTCAGGTGGCCACACATGAGAATCTCTGAGCTGAGTGAGGAGACAGATACTGAGGTGCCTCAGTGCAGGTAATAAAAGGACCATGTGGAACAGTGCAAATGGACACTGCTCTGTGGAACAAACATGTCTTGCTCTGTAAAGCCCCCCTGGTACACAGTGGGAATGGGGAGCTCAGTGTGCCCACAGCTTTGCATCCCTCCCTCTTAATAAGCAGGGAAAGTGCCTAGAAAGAGAAAAATCTGTGTGCTCAATAGGAGACATGTAACCCCCCTTTGCTGTGACAGACAGTATTTGTGGTTTTATGACTTTCTTTAAAATTCATATTCCTTACAGAACAAAGGAGCTGGTTGATCAGGTGGAGTTTCTGGAAGGAATGTGCTGCTTCTTGAGAGTGGTTGGGAAAGTGCAGCTTTTCAGGCCTCAGGCAGGGCATGGAATGGGAAAGGCACAGCTGGAGCCAGAAGCCTGGAATATGGCAGAGATGGTGTAATATGGACCAGTCAGCCAGACTTCAGGGGTATTGCATTGAGTGTTCTGCTGCAGCTCAGTCACCAGGCTAACCAAAAATAAACCTGGAATGAAGAGCCTGCCTGGAGGAACTGCACAGGTGGAAGATTTGCTAAAAGCCCTTAAAACACTTCTGTTGTCCTTTGTACAATGAAATGAAAGGAATGCTTGTGCTCCACATGGATGGTCAAGAGTTTTTAAAGGATTAAAATTTAACTGCTGTCATCTTTGGGCATAGATACAGTTTCTAGTTTAATTGTCTGTATTTAAGTAGCCCACATTTATTTGCAAGGTCAGATTGTTGATTTCTGTTCCAGACTAAACCTTTTGAAACTTCTGGACATTCCTATGCTCCTTTGTTTTTTCTGTGTGGGCTTGTTCTCTAAAATGAAATTTAAAAAGCTGGAATCTTCGGTTTCTCACACCTGAATCAGTGATATCAAACTGCTGCAGTAACTCACTGAAGAAAGGGAGAGAGTTTGTACTTGCATCTCTTGTTTTGCTGAATCTTCAGAGGTGGCTGCTCTGCTCTGGGTGCAGCTGAATTTTGTGACACAAGCTGAATGCATGGGCCAGTGTTGCAGTCCACAAACAAGAGGCAGAATGTGGAATTTGTTTGCAGGAATTTTAGAGTCAATGAATAAGACTTAATAGAAGCAATTTTTTCCAGTCCTTTCTATGTGCAAAGGCTTTTGTTGAATTTCTGCAGAGCATTTACACATGTCATAGCCTGTGACCTTGTGATGTAAAACACTTTGATTCCCTCCTGAGGAAGTGGTCTCATTAGGAGTCAGACCAAGCACAGATGAAAACACAATAATTCCCAGAGTCTGACTCCAGCTGTTGCTTAGTTAAAAAGCCACTTTCCTGGCATTACAAATGTGACAAAACAAGACAAAGAAAAAGAGAAATCCAGGACATTCAAATTTGACTGAGTTACTCTTTCAGTTGAAATAAGTATTTTGTCAATCAAATGTGAATGTTTGTAACTTTTAAAATAAATTTTTTGTTAAATTTTTTTTTCCTATAAGAGACAATCTCATTTCCCAGTCCAGCCTGACAGATTTGAAGTGTGATTTCCTAGTCAGACTACCTCTCCTCCAACCCCCTGAAATCACTGGCAATTTTTCTTGGTAACTGCAGTATTTATCTCCTAAAACACATCCATTGTTAAGGCTTAAACGCCGGTGGTGTGGAAAGCAGCATTTAGGTTTTGTGGAAATGAGGCCTTAAAAATCAGTCCCTAAAATTTGTTGTAATTACTGCTGGGCTAAGTAGTTTGGCAGGACAGAGGAGGTGCTCTCACCCTGCAAAGGAGCCTTCTGCATCTCTCCTTTTGTGCTGTGAAATCACCAGGTGTCTAAGCAAAAGACAAGTCAATGTTTATTTTAAGTTCATCTTGTACGTCCTAAACATCCCTTCCTGGACTTTTAAGCTGTAAAAGTAGACATCAAGGCAAAACAGGAGCAAATTTGAAGTGAAACAAAGGTTTTAAGCTGCTTTTTTTGTTTAAGTTAGATGTTGGACTAAGTTTGTGCTTGATGATTTAACCATCTCCTCTGTGTTAGGCCTGTGCCTCGCCTGTGACCCAGGGGAGCAGTGAGCCTCAGCCTGTGCTGAAACTCATTGTGTGCGATAATCTCTGCTCCTTGCTTTGCAAAAAGCCTTCTCCAGGTGATGTGATGGAGTGTGAGGAGATTTCAGTTCTAACTGAGGCCGCTGCCCGAGCTTTTTGTGTTGCTGTGACTCCTCATCCTCCCATGGTTTGCAGAACTGGGTCCCACCCGCTCTCAGGAACCTGTTGAACTTTCCAGACTGTCACCTGCCCTTCAGACACACTGACAGAGTGTTCTTTCATCATAGATATTCTTTGAGCAAAATGAAGGAAGGATTCATTATCACACAAAACCAGGAATATTTGAGGGAGAGAATCATAGATTGAATTTCTTAGAAACATAGGTTGTGTGAAAGGGAGAAAAAACCCAGTCTTTTTTTTTTTTTTCAATTGGGTATTTCTAAAATACCATCTCCATTTTTCCAGCAATTGAAGTCAGTGGGTGGTCAGTCCCTGTGGCTTTGGGTGCTGCGTTGCCACCTGATGTTGAGGCAGGTATGGAGTGGTGCCACCTCCCTGGCTGTGTTGTGGCACTGGCAGGAGGAGGGAATGGAGCAAAAATGGCCAGAAAAGCACTTGTCTCCTGTGACTGGGTCATAAATATTAAAAGTAGTGGCTTCCTACTTTTGGAAGGCACTTGTTGGTCTTCCAAAATCAATACCAGATGATCACCACTGATCATCCATTTGAATACTTCGTTTGAACTCTTTAATCCTCCTGGGTTTGAATTTTGTGCAGAGCAACTGACTTTGCAACAGCTAGCTTGAGGGAATCAGTGCATCCTTCATCTATAAATGCCTGGCTGGGGTACCACCAACTTCCTGTTTTCTGTAAAAATGCAGGCACAAGAGTATAGCCTAATAGTCTAAGATATTTCTAATGCTGTGTTCCCATAAAAATATTTTTAAAATTATAAACTGCCCATATACTTGAAATCTATCTAACTGAAAGGACCATTTGCCTTAGTACTGTATTTCTAAATTAAATGTATTCTGGATTTAAAGACCTGAAATCAAACCTTCAGCATCATCTACCACTGAAAGTATATTTTGACATTTCTACAACTTGCAAGCACACACTTCACAGGTTCTGGCAAATCATGCAAATGAGCACAGCCCTTTGGCTGATTTTCTGCTTGTTTAAATATTTTCTATGAGTGTATAATATACCTGTCAGGTGCTCATGGTAATGACCATTCAGAGGTGCTCAGAGGTTTCAGTGGTAGGGTTAGTGTTACCAGCCCCCAAAAGTAAGAATTCTAAGAATTTGTACATATTCTGAAAAGCTTTATGCTTGCAAAATCCAGTGTATCTTTTCTACCTTCCACTAATTATTTCTCTGATACTGCATGGAGCTGCTCCTGCCAGGGCTGAGGAGACAAGTCCAGGCCTGGGCCACAGCAGCTTGGTGGTTCACTGGAGGAAACTTCCCCTTCTCTGCTCTTTCTTGCTGTGGTGGGAAAGAAGGGTCCAAGCAGAAGGAGAGAAGGATATATTTTTCACATGTCTAAAGTTTGCATAGAGTTTGTGTGCTGCCTGTATCTCTTCCTTTTGGAGAATCAGAACAACCTCTTCACAGTTAAAAGTAGTGTGGGAGAAAACCAAGTCTGCATCAGAGAGATCTCTTGCTGAATAAACTTCAGATACCTCAGCTTGCTATGGCTTGGCACAGGGCTGATATTGTATTTTGCCAGCAAAATACAGTGTCTTGTGTACTAATCACTCTTTTTCTAATTTTGAGGGTAATATTGCGGTATATTTTTCTCTCTTAGATATAAACCCTGCATAGTTAAATTCAGAGGATTTAATCACAATTTTGAGTGCAGTCAGGGTGTTTTCTTCCAGCTTCATTGTAGTCCTACTATTTGAAATGTAATATGGTGGATTCTAGGTTGTTTGTCTTACTGTATATATTCAGATACATTGTATGATAATTTCTTGCATGGAAAATTTGTATATTCAGCTATGCTGTTGGAAAAAAAAATGCTTATTTTCTAAAAGCAAAGGCTGTGCACAGCCTCAGATTTAAGCAGCTTTTTCTCCATTTGATAATGGGATTTATTTTGGAGTAAAAAGACTGTATTTGGAGGTGATACTATTCCCACTGCAAGGCAGATAAGTAAGTAAAATCCAGGGTTGTAATTCCAGAGCACTGCATTACTCAGGTTTTTGTCCAGGCAATTCAAATTTTCTTCCGTAATTTATACATGGGTCATGATTTATACATTAAAAAAGTGTTTTCTTGCAGTTGCTTATCAGACTTGGCAGATGCTACTGCACAGAAGAATGTAGTGCTATTGTTTTGTCACGCAGATACTCTGCTGTATGGAATTATATTTCTTTTCTGTCTGCAGTGCATTTGTTATCATCACTGAAAGATTTTTAACATAAGGTAAATACCACATTTACTGGAAAGCTAAAGGCAAATTTAGATTTTATTAAAAGAAGCCTCCTTGGCTATCAGCTGTACAGTAGAGGAATTTCAATGCATAATCTGCTGGGCAGCTATCCTGCTCTAAAATAGATTTTTTCTTAATTACATGCTGAGAAGGATCTTATTCCCAAGTAAATGTCTTTTCCTTGTATGTGAACCAAAGGGTAAAAGTTGCATGCTTTGGCAGAATCCAGACACAGACACAGGTTACAAGTTCCCATTTAAAACAAGAAGTCTGCTTCTGTGAGGGATTTAGAGTATTTGTAGAGCCTTAGAGGACAGTTGCCTTGGTTGCCATGTTTTTTTAAATATAACAGAGTATTTTTCCTTTTCTTAGAAGAAAAGGTACATATCAGTGAAAAAGATATTGGTGGGCGTTAGGTTTTCCTGGGGATGAAAAAAAGAAAATGAATGTTTTCCCTTACCTCCCACTGTGCCCTAACTTTTTAGCCAAGGGATCCCAGAAAGGACACTTCTAAGGATCTGAGATATGACGGCTTTGTTGCACTGAGAGCTTTTTTTGACAGTCCTCGTGCTGTTTGGAGTGCATTGGAGAATGACAAGGCAGGAAAATCCTGGCAAAGTGCCCATTCACTATCCCAGAGTTGCTGGTAGATCTAGCTACTTTCAGCTAATGCTTGAAAGGGAGTATTCAGATATTTTTCTTAGGCAGAATGCATTTCTGCTGTAAATTAAACACACTCCCAGGTGGCTGATGGGCTGTGCGAGCTCATGATCAGCAAGAAGTTTTGAGGATATGGGGTTTGGAACTAGAAAGGTGGTGGTCTGGGAAATCAGTGCCTTGTGCACTCTTACAGCAGCATGGTCTTTCTAACACTGTGTAAGGTGAAAACTGCACATGATGGACAGCAATTACTGTCACAGATAAAAAATGATCCATGGAAATAAGCATACCTAAATCCACTCTGGGGAGTGGAGCCAATTATCATCTCTGAAAAGCTAAAAGCCCTGAGCACTTGAGGGAAAAGCACTCCCCAGATGTACAAGGTTCTGTATCCTTCATGAAAACTCTTAAAAGCGTGCTCTTGATGGGCCACCTGTACCTGTGTCTGAGGCTTGTGCTTTAACCTGACCGAGAGCTTTATGGAAGCTGGTTCCACAGCAGATTCATTTTTGCCTTCCACTGAAAATCATACCCATGCTACTGGTCCAGTAACTGTGCCTGCAGAATGTGCATGTGATGACAACAAAAATGTCTACTTTTTAAAAATTATTAGTTATGCTTTTTTTTTGGGAGGGGGGGGGAGGGTGGTGGGGCTGTACTGTTAAAATTTTTTTATTTAATTTTTTTGTTCTACATTTTATTTTTAGTTCTTCCCCTGTCTGATCTTTGTGGGTGGAGAAAGGAGTTGCCAGATTGCAATGGACCCAGACTTGCTCCTGCAGCCATGCCTGAATGTTGGGAGCACAATGTGCCCCCCAAACCCTCCCTGGGAAGGATGAGGTGCCCAGGGAGGGGCTGCTGGAAAAGCTAGTTGGTGGAAAGGGTTGTGGTAGAGGTGCCCTGTTTGGGTTCTGCAAATGCCTTGGCCAGACATTCCTGAGCTGGGGTGCCAAAAAGGGGCAGGAGCAGCCAGTTCTGCTCCTGGAAGGAATGTGCTGCTGCTTTGAACAGGTACGGAGCACTTTCTGATGCTGCAAAGTTTTAACATGCCTTCTGCTGCTCTTTGACAGAAAAGCATCCCAGGGATGAGGTTCAGACAATTATCTGAGTTTGGGATATTTAAAAAAATACATAAGAAATGTGGGGTAATTTCTTCTTCAGTGAGTCTGAAACTAACATAATTTACAGCTTTTAGTTTTTATTTCTTAGATAGCTACCAAAAGCTTGATGCTGTTGTATTATACATCAAAAAAATCTGTAGAGGAGTTTGTGGAAATGGGCTTATTTTTCCTTTTGTTTTATTACTTGTGTTTTACATGAGGTAAGCTCAGAAATATGCTCTATTTAATGAAATGTTAGTGATTTCCCACTGTGGAAAAGACTGGCTTATCTGAGCCCGTCACACTTGCCAGATATTAATTGATTAAATATTCATTTGCTAATTTTGAATCCTATGGCTCTGTGAGCACACTGAACAGCCTGCAGAGGTCACAGCCATTGCTGCTGGAGCAGGAACATCCAGGGGAGAGGGGAAAGAACTGGTGTCCATCTGGCAGCAATCCCCCCCAAAAGGGCCTTTTGTGCTCCTCTGTGCTGTGTCCTGGGCTCTGCACTGGGGCTTCTGCCCTGCTTGTTCTGTCCAGCCACAGCTGCCCTGCTGTGCAGCCTCCCCTCAGGCATCCCCCAGGAAATTGGGTCCTGTTCCTGCTCCCAGTTCCCTCCCAGTCACAGACCCAGAGCCTTGCCCCCAGTAGTGAGGGATCTTCCCATGTCCCCTGTCCCCTGTCCCCAGGCACGGTCTCCTCACAGGCTGCCCAGGTTCTGGCTGTGCTTTTAAACAATTGATGCTCTGGTACCAGTTAATTCCTTGTACTGAACTGCAGTGCATATCCTTAGGAATGAGACCTGTGTGAAAAAGTGGCAGCACTGCCAGGAAAATGGGCTTGCAATTAGATTTCTGCTACACAGGGAAAGGAGACAATAGCATTTTCTTCTTTTTATTCAGCCTGATTCCTTTAAAAACCATATTAAAATGCATCAGAAGTGCCAGCCATCATAAAAATCTGAGATACCAGGCAAATGAGGTAAGTAAAATTAGTGGCAATTGTGCTCAGACTACGTTCTACTGAGAAATATTAGCAAGATGGCTCCCTGGAGACAGCCTGGCTTTTAGAGGAAGCACTGAGACTGTTGTAGTGAGCTGATGAGGTCTCATGACTTAGTTATGAGACATCAGGTTTTTATTTTAAGACTTACATTATCAGAATTTCAATATTTTGTGTGCCACTTCAGGTATTGTCTTAAGGTTCTACTCTTGTTGCTGATTTTTGCTCAGCCCTACTTGAAAAGTGAGCCTGAATTTTTATAGACATTGGAAGCATTGCTTTTCATTGGACACTGTGAGGGAACATTGCTGTCAGAACCAAACCAAAAATCTTTGTCCAAATAGATCTCAAAGACTGATAAAGCAGGGCACAAATAAGCAATGCATTGAAACAAGGGAGGTTTGGTACATTTGTGGAGTTGAGAACCAGGTTCAGCATCCTTCCTCTGTCTAATGTAGATGAGTATTGACATCATTTGGAGAAGAGTTTGGGGGTTTTGGTTTTTGTATCTCAATTAAAATATACAAGATTTTTAAAAATGCATAATGAAAAACTTGTACCTGTCCTTTTCTGATTCTTGAACAGAAATGTTATTTCAAGACAGGCATGTGGTGCCAGTAAGCAAAGATTAGGCTGAGGGAGCCGTGTTTTTAAGGTATCTGAGCAGTGATGGAGGGAACCCCAGGGTGATGAGGGGAATGGTGACCAGGGATGGCTCTGAGGATGTTGCTCCTGGATTTGGAGCCAGCAGTTTCTGGCTGCCCTGAGCTTGGCTTTTTGTGCCTGTTCCCTGGATTTTGGGGTATGGTGCTTTTATAGGGAAGAGGTTTTGGTGGGGGAATGGTTAAATGCCTGAAAATAAAATTATGCATCTGTCTCTTCCCTCATCTCCTTTGCATAGTTTCCTATTTCTGGGAAACTTGTAGAATTTTAATACTCTAAAAGTGCAAATAGAGCTCAAATTGGTCAGTGTGTTGAAAAGCTGCTGGGAAAACAGATAGGCAATCATAGTACACATGTGTGCTTGTCCAGCTAAGACTTATTTCTTTTCGGGGATTAGACAGGAAAATCTACTTTGGTCAGAAGCTTTCAAATATGGGATGCTGTGCCTGTTCATTGTATATGCATGAAACTTCATTTAGCATTAACTAACATCAAAGGGGAGAGTAGTTTCCTATAATATTAGTTATGGGATTCAACTCTTGTTTCCTGGCTTTTTGAGAAAGCAAGCATTTGTGAGAATTTATGGATTATAGAAATTTTTAAAAAAAGTGATGAATGTTGTGGAGTTCTTGTTTAGTATTTGTGCTCAGCAGTGTCTGATGGTTGTTTTCACAAAGTCTAGTTATCTCTTAAAGTAATAAGCCAGGTTGGTTTGTTTATACCATGAATTTTTGTATGCAGCATTTGGCTATAATGGACTGGTCAGGTGTGAGACTGAGGGGTTTTTATCTCTTAAGTGTGAGGTTTTATAATATGAGCTGGGCTGTGCTTGCAGAGAATTCATCAGTCTGTGGCTAAGGTCAAGAGAAACAAATGCTGAGTGACTGCATTTTCTGAGCTGGTAAGTTAACAGACACAGTGCTTTGATTGACTCCAAACTGTTCATAATATATTGTTCATGGAAGAACCTTCTGTTTGAAGAATACTGCCAAGCTCTGACTATAATCTGATTTTCTCCTCCATCTTTTTTACAATGTGCAATAAATAATGATAAAGGAAGTCGAGCCTTGAAAGCACGGAGATGAGCCGTTAGGAAAGCTGCTGATTTTTGAATTACAGGAGCTTCAGCACTGTTCACTAACAAATTATTACAGCCAAATTTGTCCATGTTGGCTGGCACTGTTGGAACCAGAGAGTTTACAGTAGTTACTGTGTGGGTTGCTGGTTTCAACAGAGCAGCCGTGAGCACCAGATAACCTCTACTGAATGATGGATTGGTGTATGACTGTAATGCTTCACTGATCAATCTCCTGCTGATCCTGCCTCCCAGGATCAATGCTGGCATGAGAAAATTGAAGAGGCTGCCAGTATTTATACAGCAGAATTGACCATCTCATAGAATATAACAGAAAATTATTTTCACTGCTTCTTAAATGCAGAGTGTTTCCATGAGTATTCCTGTAGACTTTACCAACACTCAAATAACTTCTGTGACCTACCATCTAGTACAGGAAATGCTGCTAATCACAGCCTTTGTGCCTCACTATTCTGCTACATCTCCACTGCCTGTGTCTTCACTTCCTTTTGGTTGTCTGGATTTAATAAACAAGCTGGAAATGATGTAATTTGAAATTAATAATGTGACTCTTGGTAGAAGAAAAGGAGATAAATTAGTCTAAATAGGTTTTATTGAGTTCACATGCTCTCTGATTACTTTGCAGAATTCTGATATTGATTATTTGTTAAATTGATAGCTTTCTTGCAGGCATGTTGCTAAATTTTCTTAATGTGCCTAATCCATCCATACACACCCACTTATTAAAATAAGGATCTTCTTTCCCCTTGTGTCTGAACAGGCTGTCAACAAAATCCTACTGGAAGGATGGATGGATTTTCAGAACTGATGTGTTTGTCAGAAGAACCTGACTTGGAAGCAACAATTCTTGAGTCAAAAGTATTCTAACATCTTGCTGCTTTGTACAAGATGAAATTAGCACAGAAATGCTTAATGCCAGTGAAAACTGAAGGTGCCTGAGCCTCCTATGGCCTTATGAGGCCAAGTGCTCACAAGCACCCTTTTGCCCCATGCCTGGCTAACTTCCCACGTTAGTATTTCTGAATTCATCTTGCAAATATCTAATACAATAGGAAAAAATAACTTTGAGAAACAGAGCCATTAATTCTGCCTATCCAATTTAAATGCCCTAAAATAACACAGTTATTTCTTGACAAGTAATGCTCAGTTGTGTGTTCTTGGGCAAACAATGCTTCAGAGAGCTCTCTTTCCATTGCTGATTGCAAAACACAATCAACAGCGCTCTTCACCATGAGACCTTTGCTGAGACTGGAGATTCTTTCAACTTAAATGATAGAATTACCCAATCGTTAAAAAAAAAAATTACCCTTGTAAAGATTATAAGTAAATGAGCTTCTTTTATTTGTTTCTGAGTTGAAACTAACAGTATTAGAAAGTTTCTCTGTATTGCTGAGCTTGGCCTCTGCTGTAATTGGGAAATCTGTTCATTTGAAGAGACAAGTGCATTTTCTGGTTTTTAAATTTACTTTGTGAGCAGCAAATTGCTATTAGCAAGTTCTACATATTGGCTGTATCCAAAACATTTGCATTAGAGCAGGAAGAGGGAACGTTTCCTTTGTTCACAACTAGGAAAACCTTTGAAACACATTTGTTGTTTGGCTAAAATTGTGCTAATTCCAGAGAGATTTAGAAAAGCTTATCTATTTTCTTATCCCACCTCTTGAAAATCGAGAAATTTGTCAAGAAAAATAATTCTTCTGAGAGCATTTTTTGGTAATTCTTTCTTAGGCTGCAGAAATCCGTAATCTTGTTGCTATTTCAGATTTTTCTGGTAGGGTGAACAGATCAAAGAGGAGAGGTGATGCAGCCAAGTTAATAGTTTTGCAACATGTGAGAGATGCATCTAACTGAAATCATTGTTATGTCACATCACTTTCAGAGTCAAGATTTTATTTCATTACAGGTGCTCATTTAAGAGGGCTCTGTGAGGTTGTTTGGGACCTCTGAAAGAGCCTTTGTTTAACATGTCAATTCATGTATAGTTTTAGTATAAACTGCAAAATGAATTTCTCAGCCCTTTCCCTTCTCTGGTAGCATTGTCAACTCCCAAAGCATGGATACTTGGAGCAATTTGTGATTGAAACTAAACTGGTGATGGTCTGTCTCAGTGACACAATAACATGGTCCTTTTCCTCTTGTGCTCCTTCCTGATCAAGTTAAAAACAATTTTCTGGTCAGCCTTAAATACAATATTGTTGAGTATATGTATTAATTTTTAGGTATGGAGACTAATTTTTATCTTAAAGTCACATTTTGCCTGTAAAATTTCTCTTCTCTGTTTCCATTTCCTATCTGCCACTGCTATCATAGGTGTTTTTTTTATGCACTTGTGCAGCAATCTCATGTTCTGTAATTAACATCTACAAGCTATTTGATATTCGTACTGTAAAATATTTTTTATTAGTTCAACAAATATATATTAATGAATTTTAAATCATTACCTGGAAAGTATGTCTCCATTGGTTATTGATTTAACTGGAAATTAATCTGACAGGTCATCCAGAGTAAAACCAATTTCTTGCACTGATGGGAAAACAACATTTATGTTTTAAATCTTAGATATCTGAAAAGGCTTCTTGTGTGTTTAGCTAATAAGACTCTGTATGAGCTGCTTGCAGTCAAGGCAAGTGTAAGACAGGCTGTCACTAATTAGTATGCACTGCCAGACTTTGATTATACCAGCTCTTTGACCTATTTTTAACAGAAACTAGGGCAGTCCTTTGGATTGCCTTTCCCTGTCCCTGGACACCCTGCTGCATTATGTGCTTCATATTTGACATTATAACATTCAGCTGCGGTGCCAAACTGCAGAATATCCCCTGGGAGTTTTCATTGTAACAGATGTAACAGATGTCTGCCCACTCTGAAGTGCACGGTGGTTTCTGATGGCAGTCACACAGCAAAAGATTTTTCTGCATTGTTTAGTAAAGATTGCTTTAGTCCACAGCACCTTTTGGAGCATGCTGTGTCGAAGGTTATTTAGGAAATAATTTTCGGACTGATCTGAAAGATCCTCTCTCTCCCCACCTTGTTCATTTGCACCTCAGGCTATGGCTAATGACTTAATAGCCATTTGGATAACTCAGAGATCAGAGCATCAACTGTTCAACTATTGGACACGTGGACACATACTGGGAGATAAAAAAAAATCTCTAAAAGCTACTGTCAGGAAATTCAGTAATGCATGGCTTTGCTAAGGATACATTTTGAGGTGCTTTAAAACAATTGCAGCACTGCAGACTTCAAATGCTTCAGGACAAGACCAAACCCTTTTTATTTTGCTCTATTTCAGTCTGTTTCCTAATGTCTCTCTGTACCTTTGGGGAACTGGGAGTGTGCGAGAGGCAGTTTCTGCAGGAGCCAAACAGGCAGATGAACTGAACAGTGCTGAAAGAGGGGAAGTGAGAGGTTGGCTGTGGATGTGAGAGTGGGCAGAGGAAGAGGAGGAGGAAAAGCAGCAAGAGCTGAGAATTGTGCCTAAGCAGGGATGTGTGGAACAGATGCTTGGGGCTGGAGTGGATATTTGCTTCATAAGGAGTTGTCTGGCCTGGATACTGAAATGAAGGACAAGAAGAATGAGGGAGGAACAGAAGGCTTGGATAGCAGAAACAAAATCACCTGTTTGCCTGGGTTTCTTTGTGGTATTCAGAAAAATCCAGACAGTCTACACAGAGGGACTGTGTGACTGATTCTCCAGGGAGTTTTCACCTCTGTCTATGCCTAATCCTCAGGAGTTGGCCTCCTTTCCTCTTTCAACCTTTGATGGATGCCATCCACCCCTCCCTGTGTGTGCTGCTCCTGTCAGAAGCCATTCCCTACTCTGCTGGTGGAATTCTGTCCTCGATGGTGCTGCACCTTTCCCTCGCTTTCATCCTCCCTGCGCCACCTCCTTGCAGCACTGGCACACAGCCTTGGTGCTGGGTAAAATGGGTCAGCAAATGGTACTTGATTGCCCATGCACAGACCAGCTGAGGATTAAAAGGATAAAATGGTCTTTGTGATTGAGTGAATGAGAAAAAGACTTTTGCTCCACTCTTGGTGTGAAATCTTGGTGTTTCTCTTCAGGAAAGCGAAACAAGGCCAAAGAAAGAATGAGGGCCAAGCAGGCAGGTGTTGCTGTTTCCTACACAAACTGTGTAACTTCAGAGACTCCTCTGAGTGTGAGGCTGTGGCTCCCTGAGAACTTGCTCAGAGTTTGAATGTTTCTGAAAATCCCACTTGATTTGCTTGCCTGAGTCAGGAAAGGTTTCTTTCACTGCTACACTGAAAGTGTCTGTCTCTCGTGGGTTATGATAACACACTCATTACTGAAGTTGTATCTGATTGCTGCACAAAAACATTACTTGATTTTTAAATCAACATATTTGATTTTTTTTCTGTCATGCTTTATTAATAACATTGTATTCTAGTTGGAAAATTAATTCCAACCATCATGCACAGTGTTAGCCTAGCAAGCATGAACACTTCATGCATATGTAATACTCTTACCGAGTCATAATTTTTTATATTTTGCCACTTCAATGGAGTAATGATAGAACTTGTTCTACTTTTAGAAATATATTTCAGTGCTCAAAAAGGTAAATCACTGCATAGTTGACTTAAGTAATCTGGAGATGATTTCTAAACCTCCTCATGCTTGGATGCATTTGCTTGCTTAGATCTGTGAGTTCAGTGAAGTCCCCTTGGAGTGCCTGGGGGATCCCATTCTATTGCATGGATTCATCTGAAGAAGTTTTGCAGGATGGAAATTTTGAGGGTGGTGGAGGGGCCAGCCAGGCTCCTTCTGAGCACCAAGGAGGTAGAGCAGCTGCTGGAACTAGACTACACAATGCCATAACAATATTTATGTTTCAGTCTCTTGGTGCTTCCTAAGGTAGAATGGTTCTTACTGTTCCTAATGAACAGAAAGGAAATGAAATTTTAGCTGAAACACCAAATCTGTTGAAGACATCTGGGAAGTTAAAGCACTGAGAAGAGGTAATTTGTAGGTTCCTAGTACAGCAACTGACATAGCGCTGACCCTGATCCTGAGAAATTGCTCTTTACACAGCTTCAAAGCTATTGCCCTTGGTTCTTTGTGCCACACTTGTGGAAGTGTCCTGTGCCCTTGTGAGATCCCTGAAATTGTGCTGGGCTCTGTTCCCTCAGTGACCAACCATCCTGCAAATGGCTGCAAGCCCTGGCAGGGCAAAGGTCAGTGCTGGCGCTCTGTTTGCAACACAGCTCCCACCCAGGGGCTGTAAAAGCACATTAAACTCGGGCCCTGCAGGCTGCTTAGGAAACAGAGCAGGGGATGTGGAAGCAAAACTTAGCGTCGAATTGGAATCTTATGATAGAAATCACTGGATAGTACATGCTGTCCAAAGTCTACAGGAGCCACATGGTCCAATGTTCTGTGTTTAGATTTACTGCTAAGAAACTGTTCCAGATAACAAAAGCAGTTGTCTTTACATTTAATGAAGAAAATAAGTTCTTGGTGCAATTTTTTTTGAGAACTGGAGGGCCTGCCTAGGTTTTATGTGTCTTTGATTTAGATCTCTTCAGATGAAGTCCGAGGACTGTAGACAATTTCTTAGTGAAGTAAATCTAGCTGCTTTTGAAATTCACTGATGGCACATACTTTCCTTGGGTCCTAATCTTGATTAGGTCAGAGTGACAATAAAGGTCTTTAGGTATAAATTATACAGGCTGTTGTTTTATCTAATATGGAAGTGTTGATTTCATGGTGTTGATACATACTTGATCCAACAATGTCTCTAAGACAACAACAGTCCCCAGATTTTGGAAAGCATAGAATATAAAGGGTGGTAATGAAAGTAAGTAGAAAATATGCTGAAAGGCATTGGTTGTTGCAGTTATGAATTATGTAGAACTTCTTCAATGCTTCTAGCCCAAGCAGCTGCACTGAGACTCTGTACATAGCATTTATCAATTGTAAGAAGAGGCTACAGGTATTTGATTTTTTAAATGTTCCATTTTGTTTGCAGACTGCGTTGTGCTTCTATGTAGAAATACTGATGCTGACATGATATGGAAGAACATTTTGTTATTTGTAACCAAGAAATAAGTCAGAAATCTGTGACAGTCAAATATGTAATTTTTGTCTCATTTTGTTTTAAACCCCTGTTTACATCCATTTTACCTATAGAGGGAATGTACTTCATTGGTCTGAAAAATATCTTATATTCTAAACAGATTTGCAGCATGTGCCAAATGCTTTGGGTGTTCTTTCAGAAATTCATGCAAATGAAAAATGATGTTATGAAGTGCAGCCTGTTTCCTGATCTTAACCTGTAATGCAGTTTATTGGTCCTGGTCCTGCTGAAATGTGCATTCTTAACTGAATCTCAAACGTCTATTTTTAAAATTTTTTTTTTCCTACCAAGGGCACATTGCTTTAAGAAGGTAAAAAAGAGCTGCACACAACATAATAAATAAATTAAGACTGGCAAGTTAAGACCAGGAATTTTGGGACAGAAAAGACATAATTCACTTTCTTCTTTTTCATTGCTGCGTTTTCTGGTAATTTCTTCAGCACTGAAGTGGGACTGTGTGCCTGAGATTCTCATGTGGAAAACTGGTGAAACTCCCTTACCTTCTGCCTGTCCACTCTGGGTATCCAGTGGTAAACCATGACTAAGTGTATAATTACCCCATGTTTTATTTCACTTTTTAAGTGTATTTTTTTCAATAGTGTTTTGGGGTTTATTTTAATCACATAAAACAGCATGCCTTGAAAAAGTTATTAGCAGAAAACAGTAAGATAGCTGAATTTGAGACGGTAATACCTATGGTGTCTGTCTGTACCTTGAAATATTTTCCTTGCAAATAATATATATAGTGCAAATAATATATATTATATATATA
>VWYI01025856.1:136-19097 GCA_013399455.1 Anthoscopus minutus | reverse complement strand
ATCTGGAGATTATCCTGGACAACTGGCTCCAGGTGAACCTGGTTATGAAAGGGGGTTGGCCTAGGTGATCCCCAGAGATACCTTCATATCCTCACCATTCTGCAATTCTGTGATGTAAAGGGTTTTTTTTTTGACAAACTCTTCCTTTTATTCACAAGTACTATTCCACTTAAATATTGTGACATTCTTTAAAATCACATTTTTTTTCTTTACTGTTTTTACCATGAAGAATGATTTGAAGTTGTTGTCATATCACGGAAAGTTAAGTTCACAAAATGTTCTCCTGAGTCTAATCTAGTGTCTATTTACAACATTTATGGTGTTTTGAAGTTACTTGCAGGGGCTTTTGTGCAAGCTTGTTAATAATTGAAACTTTAACAGTAATAGTGTTCTACAAGTTTGTTTATTCTTTTTCAGTCCTATCATTTCAACATGAATTGACATTAGCAATGGAATTATTTTCATTTAGTACAGTCAAATACACTCTATAAAATGGTTTGTTTTTATTTTGGTTTTTATTTTAATGAGACTTTGGTTTTAATGAGACATTTTAGTTTTTATTTTAATGAGACTTGTAAGAATATGTAGCTTATATGTAGCTTATATGAAATCAGAAGTAGAAGGTGAGGTGTGCATAACATCATAAAATTTCTAGTGAAAGTTATATACCATTACTGTCAGTTGTGAAAAAACATTTAGCATGTTTAAGAGCCAATGACTTTTCTAAAGCAATGTCTTCTACACTGCTGCCACTAGTACAAATGTCTTTTTAGGATGACTCTACCATCTTCAGGAAGCAAGACGAAAAACAAAGAAAAACAAAAAGAAGCAACAAAAAAAACCCAACCCAAACAAAAACAACAACACCATCACCACCAACAACAAACAACAAAGCAAAAAAAAACCCACCCCAAAACCAGTCTTCACAGCTTCTAGGAGCTGGTGATCTAAAAAGTGATCTTTCATGAGCTGGTGATCTAAAAAGTGATCTTTCACAGTCAGATATTACCTTAAGGAGAAAAACATGTTTGAAGCTTGTCTCTCTTGCAAAACATGACCCCAGTTCTAGTGAATTTTTTGTTTCCTGAAGAGTTTTAAAAAATTAATAGAAGACAAAATAGTAACACTTAAAAAAATTTTTAAACATTAAAAAACATACCCATATCTTTTTAATTGGAAGGAATTTAAAACAGTCGAAATTACATCAACTGATTTTTAAGAATTCTTACAGAAACTTACTAAGAAATTAATAATTACAGTAAATAAAATTGTTTATATTAAAAGAATGATCAGAATGTTTATTAAAAAAGGGTATTTTTATCATACTGAATGGAATTCAAAGATAATAACAAGCTTGCTAAAAGCTGTTAAAAAGAAGAGTAAAAAATTATTATGTCTTTCAAGTAATGGCAACCAACAATTTGACTCAACATTTGAGTAATGGTAGAACTATTTGAACTAGGAAAAAACTTACTCCAGAAAACTCTAAAAGACCTGAAATGTTTAAGGTATTGCAATTTGTGTGTACTGGAATTCAAAGCACAATCTTGTCACTGGACATGATAGCTCTTTCCAGCTTCTTTGTAGGTGTAAGGGCCAAGATAAGGGTAAGTGAGGATTACAGATGACTCAGGTGAGTTTCTTGGCATATGGGAAGGAGGTGCTATTGCTTACTTGTTATCTGTTATTTGGGGGTTAGGCATAATTTTTTATTTTTCTGGTATTATTTTTTCATCCTGTAACAGTCCTGTCCAACAGTTTTGATGGATAATCAAATATGAAAACTTGGGAGAAAAAGTTTAATTTGTCTCATGGAATATTTTTTTTGTCTGTGATGTGAGCTATGTCACTACTTGGCACTGTATTATAGGTACAGATATAACTTTTTTTGGTTTTATGTTATGAGGTGAACCTATGACTCAGATAATATCTTTTGCATTATTTATACTGTGTGTTTATTTTCAAAGTTAAACTGTTGACTTGCTTAAATAAAACAACCAAAAACTAGAAGTACAGATTTACTTTTGGAGCTCTGAAAAGAAGGATATGGGTTGACAAATGTAGAATTAAACCACATTTACTTCTGATGCATTCTCTGCATTTAGTTGGAGTAAGTGGTTTCTGTTTCCAGGAAATAATTTATCATTTTCAAATAGAAAACAAACAAAATGAGCAAAATATACAAACATATTAAAAAAGTTCTATAAGTTATTCTAGAGTAAAGTTGTTCTTTTTATACTTGCTAGATTAGTAAGCACTAGTTAAATGAACTTCCCAAGAACATGGAATCTTGTTTTACAGAAGTCATCCAATATCCTTAACCAGCCTGCTCAACTTTGTATTCTTTCCTGAGTTAATTGAAGGAATAATTTTGACCAGAAATGTAGATATATTCTAGGTAAAAATGACATTACCTCATTAAACACCAAAAGGAAGTGTCATAGACACACACACAGTGATGTCACTTGCAATGCAAGACATGCTGAGTAAAAGGAATCACAATTCCCAGAGGGGGCAATGTACACAGTATTCAATGGGAACACTGCACACCAATTCTGAAACATGGAGGGGACCTGACAGCACTAACAGCTTTGACAGCAGAAGATGCAGCTCCAGTGGATGACATCTGACCTTTAGAAAAGAAAATCTATCTCCCTAGCTATTAAATACAAAGAATAAAAAGTGCTTGTCAGAATGGGATGACTGAGTCAATGTTTCTTTCAGCATGACCAAATCCAGGGCAGAATAGGACACAAATATGTGCATATATACTAGAGTTTCATTTTCTGTCCTTCCAGGGGTGGCAATTTATATTATTACATGTCAAATAAACATTATACAGAGAAACAGTATGTTTAAAAAAATGATAAAATTTTATATACTTTATAAAACAATAAATTAAAATCAGTTTATATTTTGCATAACCACACTAGCAGCTATGTCTTATTCACATAATGGTCTTTTAGGAAGTTAGATTTATAGCAATAAAACCAATGAACAAGAGAACAATTTGTATAGCAGAGGAGAGTATCTTCATTGTTATTGAAAGGTCCTGAAAAGATATCTAAAGGCAATGGGACAAAATAATAAAATTGTGTGTCTAAGACATAATTTTCCTATTGTGTCATGAATATGTAGCAATTTTCAGTTTGTCATTGAGAGGTTACATACATGACTTTCAGATGATTTTCACTGTAAATCACTTCAAAAATACTTTTGTGTAAAAAGTAGTTTAACTATTACATCAAATTAATGCATAAACTATAGGAGCAGCTCATTGAAAGAGAAGAGAACGAAGAATCAGAATGAAAAATGAAAAGTGGACCACCATTCTTTACCTTCTGGCTAATTTAATAACTTTCATTCTATATATAGCAGGTTGTACTTGTTTTACATTTCTATAATAAATATTTTCCCTAGATAAACAAAATGTTTTAGCTTGTCACTTACTTTCTAACTTAGTTTGACCACCTAAGTCCAGTTTTTAATTACTGGAGTTTTTAAAATTGATTTATTTTCTAATGTCCCAGTGGGGAAGAAAATGGAGTTACTGATGAAAATAGCAACTTAGAGTCATGAAAATGACGCAAAATTTTATGAGTGCAAGGCAGCGTTTTAAATAAATAAAAGTGGAATCTATGAGATGTAGCAGTACCTAAATAATCTGAATTTACTCTAACACACCTTATTTTAGTTTTCGTGCAAATTTTTGATAATTTCAGTTATAAAATACCTACATATATAAATTGGTTTCTTCCAGAAAATCTACTCTGATAAATTTAGTTTACATTTGATTCTTTCTCCTCAATTCTAGTAGACTTCATCTACTGTATACTGCACACAAACTCTGTCTCTTTTCTCCAGTTTGGGGAGGTATTTTGAATTCTAATGAATATGCAGACCAAGACAATTGGCCTTTAAAATGGAAAGAAGCTATGAAACTCAATTATGACAATTTGCCTTTAAAAAAACCCATATAGTTTTGACTGAAATTGAATTTTGATTTAGAAATCTCTATGCATTTTACTGCATAAAGATTGATAGTTACCTGGATTTATTGAGATGTATACAGAGTCATGATACAGTTATTTTGAATCCAAAAAAATTTTCTGGAGGAATGTTATGTAAGTGCATTATACTCCTGGAGGAAATTGGTGACATTCTGCATTTCTAACTGGTGAAATTTACACTTTCACTGCTACTTACTGTGCTCTGGCTAGAAGCAGCATTGCTATGCAAAGTATTTAATGCACTAAGATAGTTTCAAGATGGTTCTACAAATGGGAAACAGAAGAATGGCATCACTGTCTCCATTGAACACTAATGTTAGGGGCATATTAATGAGACTCTGAATTTTTCTGATTTCGAAGAGATTCTCATCTTTGTCTAAAAGTACAGAACATATGATGATACCAAACATCTGCACTTGCAGTCCTAGTCTGCAGGAATAACTTGACAACAATGTAAGCAGCCATCATAATTTACAGGAGCTCAACAGCTGCTTATAAATGGTATGCACATGTTGAGAATGATGTCTTAATGAACAAGATTCTCTTTGCTTCATTATTATGTTTCTTCACATCTTAAACCAGATTACATCAGAAACCAGAAGGACACCATACTGTCCATCATAAAGGCTGGGCGTGAAGAGGACTCCTTATTCTAAGAAATAAAAAAATCCAAGAAATAATCTAAGAAAGTAGACATTTTTATATTAATAAAGTTCACATAGATATTCTTTGATATTACTGGAGTGAACAAATTCATATGATTATTTTCAATATCCAGGAATAGGATACAGATAGTTCCTAAGATAATACCAACTTAAATCATGAATTTGAGTAAAATAAAAGGAAATACAATCACTGTGTGGTAAAGAAATTAAATTCTGAGCCTGTTTCTTGTTTCTAGCTAAATAAACATTTTCCTACAAAAACACAAAGATGCAGTTTAGACACCAAAATTATTCAGATATATTAAAGACTGATATATCCTTAATAAACATCATAGACTGGCAAGATCCTAAATAATATTTGATTTCAAAATGGTAATAAATTTCAAAAATTCTCATCATTTGCCTGTACTGATAGTACTTGGGGTGATTATTTTCTTTTCTTTTTGGTCTTATATTCGATTATTTTTAAGGAATACTTTTGAGATCTGTGTTGATTGGCCTACTTAGGCTTCAAATTTTGTTTATGGCTGAATGCATCAGCCACAGTGATATGCACAAATCACTGTGCAGAAATCTGCAGAAATCTGTCTGTTTCACAATTGAAAATGTGCATCAGTGGATTTTAAGTACTTTAATTCCTAGATAGAAATATAATCCAATGTATTAGACAACTGAGCTCCTTAGAATATTTTCTGTTTATTACATTCTCTTGCCACAGTAGGTCTCTTTTACTGCTTCCTGCCTCTTGCATTCCTGTTTGTTCGGCTTAGTGTCAGTAAGAAAAAAAATTCCATAAGAATAATTTTTTCTAGAATGCTCTTTGGCCTAATGTTTGGGACACCCTTCAGTAGTGTAGGAAATGGGATTTTAGTTCCTATGTGATTGAGCAGAACTGAGAATCAGAGAAAGGGAGCTTGTCTTTTATTTTATGGCATTTATCTCAGTTTCCATTGATGACTATAGAGGTTCATCCAATGGATTACAGATAATGGAAATAGAAGGATGGAATTCAGTCTATCTGACAGAGGTAGTGGGTCCATTATATATTCTATGGTTTGACCAAGAAAGACAATTTAGTTAAATGAGTGGCATTTTCTTGGAAATACCAGGAAAATACAGAAATCCAGTACCTAGAATAACTTGCAATAGTATTCATTTGTTATGCTAGAAATGTCCCTGTCTATCTGCCTGGGTTTTGTTTGGTGGTTTGTGGGGTTGATTGTAAAATTACTTTGAACTCTATGTGAATATATAAGCCTCATTATGTTTTTTCACAATCCACAGATTATTTATGTTGCTTTGAAAACATCCCTGACTATGCCCTATGTGACCCCTTTGCTTTTGCAAAATGACCCCATTACTTTGATACTAGTACACTGGCCTTGCTCTGGATTTTACCTCATGATGTTGCCAAAGGAACAACATTCTTTGACAAAGTAAAATAAAAAAGGTAGACTGATGTAGCTGAAATACTACCTATTTACATCAGCAGAAAATTTGGTCAATTTTTTCAGCCATTTATGTTGCAATCTTTGTTAAGGAATGCAAGGTTATTGACTCCTTCACTTCATCAGATGATGAACTAAAGCCCCAATGCAGTTAATAATTATATTAGTTGCCAGTTTACCTACAATGGGTGTTGGTCTGAGGCCTTGAATCCATGAAGAATACCTGCTAGCAATACTCAGCAAAATGGAACTTCCTAGTAGAGGGATTTCCCACCAGAGCAGTTTTCAGCGCAGCTATTCATCACTATGTACAATCAGCTACTTTGCAGCTTCCCTCTTTTGCATAAAAGGAAATGTTGCATTTCTCCCCCTGAGAAACAGCGCTAAATATCAACAAAGTCTTTGTGATGTCCATAAGTTCTTTATGAATATATGAACATGAATCTATTCTATTTTCTTTTTTAAAATTATGGAATTTTCCTATAAAAAAATCAAATTAAAAATACACATTGAAATAATTCAGCATTTAAATGTTAAATTGTCCCTAAGCCTAAAGTGGATGTGTATTCATTTCTAAAAAAATATTGCTTCTCCTTCATTAAAAGAAAACATTAAGCACTATGAAGAATAAATCTTCAGTTTACACACTCATTTTCACATCTATTTTCCATTTTTGTTGCAAAGAACTGTTGAAATTTTAAGTGTGGCTTTAGAATTTGACTTATGAGAATTTGTTACTGATCTCTGCTTTTGGACAATATACCTACTCAAAACAGTTTTGAGTAATTTAGTGTTGTGGCAATTGAGAAAAAAATGACACAATATAGTAAAATTATCAAAAAAACTACTTGGAAACTAAAAATAGTTTTTTAGGCTGCAATATGAAAAAAAATTGCAGGATTAGACTAACATCTAAAATGGATATATAGGTATTATTTTCCCCCTCCCATCCCCAAGAATGTTTTACGTAAAGAGATCTTCCACTGATTGTTCTAATACATAAAATGCCTTTATAACCATATCAAAATATTCTAAGTGTCCAAGTCAAATAAATTGCATGATTTTGTATAAACATTGTGAGTAAAATCCTGACCTGACAAAAACCAACAACAAAATATTTTGGTGTACTAAATAAAACCCATTTAAAATTTACTGAAGTTATATTTACTTAGTGTCTACTGAAATGATGCTATTGCTACTATTACTAATGTAATATAGTTTTACTTAAATTGTAGTATTTTCGTTCTAGGTACACAGATTTCCATTATCAAAGAAAATTGAATTTGGTATCTTAAAGATCCAAGATTCATGCACAACGCATTCTAGCTGTTGGCAGTAAAGCATATTGCTCTTTCTCACAAACACTAAGCATCATTAAATTCTACCTCCTGTTCTTCAGATATAAGTGCTGTAAATGTTATTTTCTATTTTTGTGAGATTTGGAAGTGCAATTCTTTTTTTTGTGTATAAACTTTATAAATTCTTGCTGTATGTGTTCCGCTAATAATTCAGTCAGAAGTTAATCCTTTAGATGATCTGTTTTTTAAGCCCAAAATTCTACTTTCTTTTTGTGCTTTGTACCCTTCTATATAAGACTTAGACTCACAATATTCTTAGGGATGACAGACAATATCATGTTTCATAGTTATTACAGAACTGATTGAGAATCTTTTGAGAAAGTGGAGGGAATAATTTTTTCTTTGGCTTCTCTAATCAGAAATTTTTTGTTGGTTTTGTATTTGGTTTTAGAGAGTGGGTTTGTTTGTTTGTGGGGGGTTATCTCTTTATGGTTCTGGGGTTTTTTGTCTGTTTTGGTTAGCTGGTTTGGGGGGTTTTTTTGGGTTTTGTGTATATGCTTTTTTTTTCTCTTGGGATTTAGGTGTGTTTTTTTGGGGGGAGTGGTGTTGTTTTTTGGTTTTTTGTGATTTTTTGGGGGGGGGTTGTGTTTTTATTTCTGTAATCCTAGTATTTAGACTAAATTTATGCTAAGGAATGTGGGCAAACTTTGGTGGTATCATATATTTCTGGTCCCTTTAGGTAGCACTTGCCTTTAAGATTAATAACACTTTATTCCTGTGAGACTTACAGAAATAATACCTGTCTCTGTTAGAAAATGCACAGCCACAGAGCCTTAGACTTTCTCTCTCCTAAAATCTCATTTTAGACAGGCAGTCAGAGGCTAATGAAAGGGAGATAGCAGAGGCACATTGTGAAAGGAGAAATGGATGATAATTTATTTGAAGAGAAGTCATTCTTAGGAGGATATTCTAGTGGAAAAAAGCAAGAAATAGACGAAGTATGATAGCTGAAGTGAATGTGCTAAAGAAGGACAGCTAAGAAAAATTAAAATGGGGCAGAAAATTTACAAAAATACAAAGACATCTTATTCAAAATTCTGTTTCAAAAACTGCTTATAATTTGCATCCCCAAATATGATTTCTACATACCTGCATCTACTAGTCTGCCTTCTGTATTTTCTTTGCCTTCCTGGAACAAGCTTAGGACCAAGGACAATGTCATTTAAAGTCATTAAATATGGGGAGACATTTAGTAGCTTGCCTCAAGAGAATGTCAGTGGGACAAGAGTCTCTAGGCAGTGTAACATTTCGTTTGGTTGTTGTGCTCTGACCAGTTTCAGCTAGTCCTCATCTTCAGTCTTTTCTCTGTGTGCAGTGTTTAGTTTGTAGACTTACCTAAATTTATCATTATCATGCCTAAATAGCATTGGAATGTAATGGAATAACATAATATGGAAAGGTGAGCTAGCTACTGCATGTTACCAAACCAGATAAAAAGACAAAGTGTCATTCTGTTTGATACAGATGGCTTATCAATTTTTCAGTGTTGTATTAAATATTTTCTATTTAAATGTTTATAAAACATGGCTTCCACTGAAACTCAGTGCTTCTTGTATATAACAATACTTGACAAAGGAAGAAAGAAGATACTATTTTGTAAACACATTGTAAAAAAACAACAGGTGAAGAAAGATCACACAAAATCACACAGAATTTGCTGAACTGGAAGGGACCCATCATGGAGTTCAGCTCCTGGCCCTGCACAGAGCCACCACAAAAATCAGACCATGTGTCCAAGAGCGTCTCCAAACGCCTCTTCAACTGTGTCAGGTTTGGTGCTGTGACCACTTCCCTGGGGAGCCTGTTCCAGCACCCAACCACCTTCTAGAGGAAGAACCTTTTTCTAATATCCTGCCTAAACCTTCCTTGACACAACATCAGGCCATTTCCTTGGGTTCTGTCTCTGATCACCACAGAGCAGAGATCAGTGCCTGCCCCTCTGCTTCCCCTCACAAGGAAGCTGTAACTGCACTGAGGTCTCCTCTCAGTCTCCTCCAGGCTGAAAGACCAAGTGATCTCAGCTTCTCCTCATAAAGGCTTCCCCTCAAGGCCTTTCACCATCTTTGTTTCCCTCCTTTGGACACTCTCTAGTAGTTCAATATCTTCCTTATGTTGTGGCACCCAGAACTGCCCCCAGCACTGGAGGTGAGGCTGCCCCAGCCCAGAGCAGTGCAGGACAATCCCTCCCTTGCCTACCTGGCCGTGCTGTGCCCGATGCCCCCAGGACAGGGTTGGCTCTCCTGGCTGCCAGGACCCTGCTAGTTCATATTTAACTTTCTGTTGACCAGGACCCCCAGGTCCCTCTCTGCAGAGCTGTTCTCTAGCATCATTTCCCAGTCTGTACATCCAGGGTTGCCCCATTTCAAGTGCACAGTCTGACATTTCACTTGTTAAACAATATATGGTTGGTGATTGCCCTCTCTGCAGGGCCTCCCTCCCTGCCTTTGAAGGAGCCAACACCTCCACATAATATTGTACTGCCTGTGAACTTAGTGTCTCTTCCAGTCCTGCATCCAAGGCATGAAGATGAAGAGCACAGGGCTGAGGATGGAGCACTGCAGAATCCCACTGGTCTGATGTCCCACTAGTCACCAGTCTGATGTCACCCCATTCCTTGTATCCCTTTGTGCCTGATCTGTGGGCCAGTTGCTCTCCCATCACACGATGTGTTTATTGAGAAAGATACAAGTTCTTTGTTCTTCTAACAGTAATATATATCCTTTTTTTTTCACTGAAGAACAATTTAATAAATTTTCTTTCTCATGTTGAGATTTTTCTTCTCTGTTTAAAAGATTGCTTCTGTTTCCTTGTACAGTTACACATAATTAATTTTTATAAGAAATCAAGTACACAGAGAAGCTTAAAGACTTTGCCATTTCTCTTATTTGCATATATTTTTTTCATAAAATATATAATAATTAATAATTTATAGGTGACTTCTAAGAGTCTCCTGTGGAAAAATAGTTTTACAAAGATAATGTGAGAATACCACAATATCTCTCCCACCATATGTTTTTTAAAAGTCCTGCCAATTTTACATTCATTTAATCTTTGATGTAATCTAGCTTTGTGTAATGATTTCACTCTGAGAGCACAATACAATGAATCAGAGGGCATTGGTAATGCTTTGTTTTTTGTGGAAGTCAGTCAAACACAGAAATAATCTGACCATGAGTATTTGTGAGTGATTAGGTAGGAAATAAAGTGGGAACTGAAATAAGCATTTTTACAAGAGAAAATAAACAGACTAAGAGCAAAATTACATCCAAGCTTGAAGACCTCTAATAGTGGATGTGGAATGACATCCAAATGTCATTACTGTTAAGTGTATATATTGTCTAGTGTCAGTTAAGGCTTGAACAAGATATATTGCTTACAATGGCCTGTGTATATAGCATAAATAATCTTCTAGCACTGAGCACAGCAGGTTTACCAACAATCTCAGAAAAGCATCTCTTTCTTTTAGTAACATTTATTTCCAGGTTTGAAATGCATGAACGATTTTTTGGGACAAATTTGTATTTCCATCTTCATAAATGAGACAACTTGTGTCCATATAAGTGTAAATTTAAAGTGAAGGTAAAAAACCAACAACTGTAATGGAATAGCCCCACTCCTTTTCAAGGTAATGAGCCTGCAGAAGGAGCTATTTTAAAAGTACTGAAGAGTTCTTTATAATCAACATCCAGTCAATCTTTGGGCAGACATATTTAGCTTCTTGCTTCTTAGCTATTAAATACGAAGAACTTCAATTTTCCTCAAGGGTTTTTTTTTTGCTTGCATTTCTTCTTTTCTCCTTTTTCCACACATCATATGGACACTCAGCAATTCCTGCATATCTAGTCATGATGATAAGAAAACAATGTCTTTATAGCACTGATTATACAGCATGCTACTCTACCACTTGTTTTCTTGTGTAGCAGACAGGAATGTGAAAGGTACATCATTCAAAATGTATATATATATACACATATATATCAATTAAAACCGCCAATCCAGTGCAGGAGTTTGTGAGAGCTTGGAAGATCCTGTATAAAACTCATTGTATAAATTCTACATTTATGACTGCAGATGCTCATACAGCACTTGTGTATTTTCACTCTACCATCCACTTCAGAAATTTGAATCATCTAGTAGTAATCCCTTGCTGTTAACTGAAACACAGAAGAACTAAAACAAAGACTAGTAACTCTTATTCCAACTAAAAAAAATCAGCAGAACTATCATTAGGCAGCTTCCATTGACTGACTACAAGAAAAAGCTAGATGATAAGATTCAGCAAGGTTCTTAACCTTAGTAAAGTTAGATGAAGAGAAATCCTATTCTTAAAATCTTCCCTGAAGCCTCTAAGTTTGGTTAAGCTCTTATAATACCTTAATACCTTCGTCTGAGCTTAGCTAGACACATCATTTTCATCACTGAGTATTTTGAGGCCCACTGTAGAGAAGAGAATTCAACTCTGTGTCCTCATTTCTTGCTGCTCTGTGTATGTTCAGACAGGATCATAAGAAAAGTCATAAGCAGAAAGGATGGTCAAAATCTGAAAAATAGACAATTGAAGACATAACATTTCCAAACTGATTTTAACTTTCTGTGTTAAAAATTCTGGAAATGAAACAGAAAAGTACTTTCCAAAATGGCAAAACACATCATAACTGTATTCAAAGTTTGAAATTACTCATATTTTTCAACATTCAAGGCAAGAAAAGAATTTTCCAGTCTTTATGGGGCTTTGAATTGACATTGACATTTTGATGCATGATGTTTGGGTTTTTTGACTCCTGTGTCTTCTGTTGATGGCTGAAGAGACATTTAAAATACTTAGTGCTCTACATAATGCCAGAGAACAATCTTTTAAAGCTCTAATGTCATTTTTAATGGAATAGTCCTGTGCTAATAATAGGATAACTCTTTATCAATAGATAATTCTATGTAGTCCCCGTGCATAGTTCATATTACTAGTACTTATGATCCTTAATTTTTTTATTCACAGTTTTAAATGAAGCTCTCATTTGTTTTAAGGAAGTTTATCCTGAATGAGAACTACTGCATCTGTTATTTTGTTTATTCTATCCAAGTTCTCTTGAGTCAATGGGCATCTTTGTAGAGACTTACATGCATGTGGGATTTACACCGCTGAAGAGTGCCCTTTCAGTGAAGCTTGAGAGAATGGGGCTCACTTCCAAAGATTTGCAGACTTAAGCTTGATCTTGGATTTACTCACATAAGGATCCAAAGTTCAATTTTGTTGTGTTGCACGGTTATGTCTCTCTGCTTTTTCTGTAACAGAGGGATGATTACAATTTCTCTCACAAATTGCTCAGCTTATCTGTCTGAAGTCTAGGGATGCAATTTAAAGCAGGTAAGTATTAATATTAATGGCTAACTGCTGTTTTTGAAATCCTTATTCAGGTAAGGTAATCCTTTAAGATGCAAGATCTCTTTCAGTTCTCAATAAAAAGCTATTCACAGAGAGGGTTTCCTAGATCATTTAATACTCAGAAACTAGCCTTCCATGAGAATAAGTTGGAGGGAGAGAGACACATGTGAAAAACTCCCATGAAAGGCCACTAAAAGCTGTCCAATGACAGTGCCTATTGCCTCAAAGTCCAGTTTATAATATCCCATCTACTCTTTACTTCTGCATCCTTTTGAGAGCCAAAGCAAATTAAATCATGATGGCTAAAATGGTACGTTTTGTAATTTAGGTGATGCTTTAATACTGCTGTGGATGAGAGGACATTCTTCCATCTTGTCCCCTTTGCCCATAACTCAGATCTGGACAATAAGTAATTCATCGTGGTTTTCCACTCATGAGGAGTAGTTTTGCAAGTTTTCCTTGGAATTTTGAGGGATATAGTCCTCATCTATAATGGGATCTGTACAAATCCCTCAATGTGTTGTTAGTAATTTTAATAACTTTTGGATGATTTGTTTATAGTTATTGCTCTTATTAGAGTTTGCTTCGAAAATGATGATTTTATACTGACTTTCCCATTGACTCTCTTCTGTTTAGAGCTGATCATGGCAACTTAGTAAATCACAAATGTCTTTATGTTAAATGTAAATTATATGTATATATTTATTTATATATANTGTATTTTGCATTGGTATATTATGATTGCAGAATTTCTTTGGAATTTTCATTTAATATTAACATTACTTTTTATGAACTTTCAAGTTTGGGTCATTTTCTCAGGAATAATTATCCTTTAATTCCTGTGATCTCATTTACTTACCTGTGAAACTTTTTAGACTGAAAAAGTTTACTCTGATAGGAATGTTGTGCTTTGATGCTTCTCCTGAGGTCTGATAGGTTTGGTTACTGCTGGAAGCGCCGTTTGTTAGCCCTCCTTTGGTTTGATAGACAGGCTGCCATTTGGGGGAGATGCTTTTCCTGTAATATAGACGTGATTGCAAATGGCAAAGACAGTTTCACTTCATTTAGCTTTAGACTAATCAGGGAAATAAGGAATAGAAAAAAAATCTTGCCTAGTGAAAAGTGCATTACACTCTGGTATTTTCAGATAAAACCTGTTTTCCTCACAGATGGTAAACATTAAATTTCCAGTTACTGGATTTTGCATTTGGGAAATGGCTCCTACAGGACATGCACTCTGATTTTGCAAACATTTAAGAATATGAGGAGGAGTCATTGATTTCAGAAGACCTAATCATATGCACAAAGCTCTCCTTCTCCATAAGTATTTGTAAGATTGGAATTAAAGTAGATTTTCTGCCTCAAAACCAACCAAACAAGAAACCAACCAAACAAGTTATTGTAGTCCTTTTAAGCTAAAAAGGTGAAGGTAATTCTTCATTTCATAATTTTATTTCACACAGGAGGCCTACTAAGTTACCAATGAATCTGTTGTTTTGTGCTCTGTTTTAATTTATTTTTATTCTTGTGACAATGTCCTTTTCACAAACATTCTGAGGCATTAATAAGTAGACAAAATCAAGTAAGTTCTTCTATGAACTTCTCAGCTTGAAAATTGTGATAGCTTAATCTGTGCTATTGTCTTGAAATTAATTATCAGAGATTAAAATCACTGGTTAACAAGAAATTCTTTTTTTCTCTGTTCTTCTTTCCATGACATATCTCTACGTCCCTTGTATTTTGAAAGAGTTAAAATCTAGTTTAACATACAGATTTGAGCCATATTTTTTTCAGTGATTTACATTTGTGGTCTAGCTGTCTTCATAATTGTGCCTTCTTTAAATTAAATTATTATTTTCATGTTTTAAGTTCTGTTTCTCAAAAGCTCTACTAGCAAAGGGAAAATATCTGAGTAAAATCTTTTTGTTTGCCTCAGTGGCAGGGGGAACATATAAATATAAACATGCATAGCATATCAATAATGCATTTATTAATTCTGGTATATTCATGGCTCAGCAGTAACATAGAATGTGTTACAGTGTTTCTATTAATAAAAAATACTGTTCTGAAAGGCATATGGGCTTCCCTCTCTCCCAATCACCCTGAAATGTGTTAAAAACCTAGTCTATGAATTTGTCTTTATTTCTCAGAAAATGATTCATGTTTTATAAAAATTGAGTCATGACTAGAAGAAAGTAATCCTCAGTTACACTTGTGGTAACACAGAATCCCTGTAAAAGACACCAGGAAAACTGGGTTAGCTGTAGCATACATTCAGAGGAAATCATAAGCAAAGCTAACGTCCTCTTTGTTATGAAACATAAAACTTTCCTTCTAGAAGGAATTAATGTGTTTTTTTTTGTTGCTGTAATGAAAAGGCAACATCTCTCAGAGATTTTGAGAGAAGGACAACTTCTTATAGAACTGTTGATTTAAAGGCAAAATGTAAGGCAGCTAAGCTGCCATCCTAAACGAGGGCAAGATGAATGGATAAACTGCTCCATTTTGTTGTACAGGTGATTAGAAGTTGGCATATGAAATTCACTGTTTTATGATAGGACAAGAGCAGTACCCATTCACAACTGTGATCATCTGCCTCTATTTTAGGAAGTGAAGGAAAATTTGGTCAGAAAAAATATAGCTTAAAATTTAAATAGTTGGATAGTAATAGAAAAATATTAAGGCAATAAGGATTATTTCTTGTAAGAAAAGAAGCTTCCATCTATATATGAAATTTAAATACTTAATGAAAGGGTTAAATCTGATAAGGGATTTCTTATGCTATAACTTTGTTTAGTGCTGCCAATCTAATTCTCACTCTAAGGATGTTCCCCAGTAACTGATGCTGGTGAGTTCATAGTTAGCTATGCCTTTTAGTAGCTGTACACAGAGGTTTTTATGTAATTATTCATGGGTCTGCAGTAATTTTAAATGAATCATTTGTTGGTCCTAGAGTAGAATAGAAACTTTATTTCCCTTCTTTATTGGTGGATTGAAAGATAATCTGTGTGTGTTTAAAGATACTATAGTCATAACTTCTTCAAAGTTGCCTTTCCGTAGGCAGAGGTGTGTTTTTTGAAATGAAATAATTCCTCACATAAATTTTATACTACTAGATCTGTTCTTAGAAGGGTTATATTAACAACATTAAAGTATCAACAGTACTTGCTATTTTGAAAAAAACTTCCATATATATATATCTCATTTGAATTTGTCTCAGTTTAGCCCTTTTGTTATTTTTGAGACTTGTCCTTGCCAAGTAGGTGAGTTTTTGTGATCATAAAGGTATTTTTACATTGCAATTAACTTCTATCTCAATCTTTTTGCAAAACCTCAGCACGCTTGGATTCCAAAATCAATGGAATGGAATTTCATTATATTTGTATGCCTTAAATGTAGTAGATACTGGTTACCCTTAAGATTAAAAAGACATGTGAGTTCTAACTCAACTCTCTACACTGACAATATTTGAAACTGAGAGAGATTAAACCTATTGTTTGGGGGTTTTTTATTCTCCTGAGATCCTAGGAGAATAAGGACCTCCTCCTGAGATTTGGGCTCATCCTTCATTCACACTGTTAATCTCTTAAAATAAAAACCTAAGAATGGATTACAGTGTTCTTCATACTGATGATGTCATCTTTCTTCTTATAAACGGATTCCTCCCTAAAATACAAAGATAGCATCAGTTTATTATACTGGAATCTTCCCTTCAGTTGCTCTAAAAAAAACCCCAGCCCCTTGGGGCTTTTCTAGTTATTCATTTGTAGGTTGCTGCCCATTGGTCCTCTCACATTCACATACATTCCAAAGTTATGGTTTCCATTCCATGCTCCTGTATAAATCTGTACTTTGCTCTGGATAAAGAATTTTTGTATGANTACTTTGCTCTTGATAAAGAATTTTTGTATGAAGGAAAAAGAGCAGAATACTAAGTGTATTTGTAGCTTGTTGCTTGGGTGTTTTACCCCTTTAGATCATCTGTAAGATTTATCTTCTGTGATTTTCTATTTACTTTCATTGATGAAAACATTAACTTTGCAACATGCTGAATTAGAACTGGAAGCCATATTCTTCTTTATTCTATTATTAATTCTAAAACTGGTTTTCTCTGTGTCTTGGGTTTTCAATTTCTCTACTTTAGTTTCTTCATTTGAAAAATAAGAATAATTTTGTTTTCTTACTTTCAGATACAGGGCACCAATAAAGTACCATGACATGAAACAAAAAAAGACAAACAAATGAAAAATAAACAACCAACCAAACAAAAAAACAATCTAAAACACTGAGAAGAGATAAAAGATGAAGGGAAGGCAGGGAGTAGTGAGATAACAGTAATCCTATCACAGAAGTTGCTCTGTAGACGTACAGTCAGGAGAGGCTAGTGTGATTAGAGAGCATTTATACACAGCTGTATGTCTCTGCCACACCTTTTACATCCATTCTTGTTTCAGAAGATCAAAGCAGTAGAGATTCATGCACCTTAATTATATCAGATTTTTTCTTCTACATAAAAGTTAGAAAGTTGTGAGCCTGGAAGTACAAGACAACTTGACACTTTCAGCTTTCTATCCCTCTGTGTGGCTCAAAATTTCTGTGAAATGGAATGGATATGACCTAAAGTTTAAGACCCTAGAAGCAATAATAATGGTGCACTAACAAGGAAGTAAAAATTCTCAAAGCATCCTATGAAAATGAAGATTGTGGCTATTGAGATTTATACTCTTTAGAGGATATTTTGAATATGTGTTTGGGTTTTTGTGTTTGTGTATGCATATGTTAAATATTTCAGAACAAGCAAATGCTAAAAATATGCTGAACCTCTTCCAAGAGGTTGGGTATTTTCCTGATTTCTACTCTTCCTTCTCAGATGCTATGCTTGGTATTAAACTACACAGAAAATATATCTGCACTGATGTTATGTCCCTAAAACTCTTTCTCAGGAGGATATTGACATGATTAAAAATCTTGGATAAAAATAGAGGAAAAAAAAATTTAAAACTGTGAATTGGCTGAACGACCCACTTAGAAACATATTTGGTGACCTGCCATGAAATAGTTAGGGAATGAAAAAGGCACCATAAAAAATTCTGCATCCTGTTGGGAGCCCTGATATGTTCAGTAAGAATATTGGTACAAAGACTTGTTGTCACAAACAGACAAATAGTGCTTGTGAGTCATTGCTTTGATTCCAAAGTAGCACGCAAGCAAAATTGTCTATTCATAATGCAACAAATTCAGCAAGTGCTGGCAAACAATTCACCAGCTTACATAAAGGAACACTGTCCAGGCTACATTAAAAGTTTCATTAATTATTAGGTAAAATACCAATTGCCGCTACCTGTTTTACTTGTATTCATCTATTCTGTATATATTTGTATTGCAAAAGCATAGCCCTCTGTATTACAAACTGTGTGTATTACAAATGAGCTTTCTAAAAATAGTCTGAAAATAATTTTAAAAAAATTATATAGTCAACAGTGCTGGAAATCCTTTCTGAAGAATTTAATTTAGTTGTTTGTGGAGATGTTGGGATGTTCATTTGGTAGCACTGACTATTAGTTACGTGTGTTTGATCAGATGTTCAACTCAAACACTATCTCTACCGTCCTTGCCTGACTTCATCTTTAGGGTCTATTCTACAAAAATAAAGTGTTTATTAGTAAGGCAGTCAGTGGAGAAAGGTAGGCAGCTCTGGAGATCATAGGAAAGGCTGACTTTTCCTTAGCCAAGTTTTTCGTAATTAAAGCAAAGCAACCATCCCACAGGAAACAGGCCCTGCTGGGAGCCTTCTCCTTAGGAACTGGTAAGGATTGCATTCAGGAGCAGGCAGGGTGAAGAAACAGCTGTTTCTCATCGTACCTTGATAGTTTTCATACAAGATGTAGAAACCTATTTTACAAACTTACTCAGCCCCAAAAGAGATATTCCTGAGATAAAACTGAGGATAGAATTTATCTTTCTGGTGAACTGGGGTGACTTTGGACAGGCTAGAAAAATCATTGGGCCATAAGACAAAGAGGCAAAAGGAACCTATGTGATTGAGTAATTGAAAACTTTCAGAGAAGGGAAAATAATTGGAACTGAGCAAATTGTTTTA
>VWYI01025855.1:0-16020 GCA_013399455.1 Anthoscopus minutus | reverse complement strand
TCTTTCTTTCTTTCTTTCTTTCTCTTTCACCTTCTAGGTTCTTGTTCTTAAAATATAATGCAAGCCAGACTAAAAAATTCCAGTCAATGTGTAAATAAGTGCCTTAAAGTATCTGGATACATTGAAATTCACTAAATTAAAGCTTATGAAGTGCCTTACTTTGGATGCTTTTTTAAAACTTCCCAAGTACCTTATTCTATCTTAATTTTCTAAAGAATAAGTATCTTATTCTATCTTAATTTTCTTATTCTATCTTTATTTTCTAAATTTTCTAAAGTTTGCAATTGTATTTTAATTTTCTAAATGTTTGTTATTGAAGCTGCTGAAAATTTTGGATTTTCTCCAATACACCACCCAGAGTGAATCTAACAACTTCCCCTAAGCCCACTGAGTGTATCAGAGTATAACATGAGCCAATGAACATGCCTCAAGAAGCTCAGCAAAAAGCCCAGAGAATTACACTGGGTATCAGGTGATTCAATCTGTCAGCACAGCTGGAAGAGAGCTGGATCAGGAGCAGACCTGCTAAAATGGTCTGGGATACTTCAATAAACACTAGGACAAACATGAGCCAACTCTGTGCTGTCCCTATCAATGCAGGAAACTGGTGCTGGACTGCATCAGGTGGAGCTTTCCTCATTGCCCTGGAGATTGCATTTGGAATTTTGTGTCCTGGTTGCAGCCTCCCTGAGAAGAAACTGTGCTGAGGAACTAAAAAAGGGTACAATAGGTTGCTGTCAGGATGTCTGGGGATAAGAGCTGCTCCTCAGAAGCTGTGTGCTAAAACACACAGCTTAGTCTAATGAAGAGAAGACAAAGGTTAATTTCTTAATAGCCTGCAACTGCATGAAAGAGTTAAAAGACAATGGAGCCAACCTCTTCCTAGAAATGGCAGAAATGTGTAAAATAAGGGGAAATGGCCAAGACCTTCAGCTTGAGGGGTCCAGATTGTGCAACAGGAAAAATTTCTTCATAAGAATAGTACAGCACTGGAATGAGTTCATTTTGGAGATGATGATGACTTTTAAAGGATTTTCTTCCTTGGCTAGAGAAAATCATGGCTAAAATATGTGGAGAACATGTGTTCTGAAGTGGTTGAAGTAGATGATGCTTTGGGCAGTAGCTGAGTTGACAGTCTGCAGAGGTCCATAACAACCAACTCTTCTATGGCTGTGACATCAGTTGCTGATGGTCTGTCTGCAGCTCTTGTCAAGGACACAGGGCTGGCTTAACCCAGTTCTCCTCCCTCTTTTCCAGCTGACAGAACTGTCTTAACAAACAACTCTTCTTTCATCTCTCAATGATCTAATTTTTCCAACACTAACACCAACCTACTTTGGGAGTGTGTGAGGCAACACTTATGGAGTGCCTCAAAGCAATCCTTGAAGAGCTCCCAGTCAGCAAAACAACTGCACATCTATTTCTGCCACCTTCATTAACATGCTCTAGATTTAGTGAATTCTTGCTGATTTTAACAGGAGTGTTCATCATAGATCTAGGGTAATAAGAAGGCCTTAATATAGATGGCCTTTATTTACACCTCCAGCAAGAATGAATGAAGGTTTTCACATACATAGCATTTAAATGTCATAGTAAAGACTGCTTCAGAAACACTTATTTTAGAAAAAAAATTGATAGCATCTTTAGTTCTGTTCAGCTTTAATATTGCCATTTCCCTGGGGGATTCTTAATGGTCATAAAAATGTTCAAGAAAAAAATTTGTTTCTTTTAAAGTTTCAGACTTCTTAAGTCTGCTTCTTGGACACTTTTCTAGGGAAGAAGTTTTCTTAACAAGAAAGCAAAGGGAGATTAATATTAATTCACACTAAAAAGAAATTCTGTCTTCAAAATATTATTTCTGGTTTTGAAGTTTTCATTTATTTCTTTTAGGGATGACATCAAAATACAGGGTTGAACTTAACACAGATGTTTCACTTGATACATTCTGAAGCATTCTTTATGGATGGAAATTTTACACAGTGTCTCTTGTTATTGACATGAGACAAGGATATCGCTCAATTTTGTCATTATTGTCATTAATCAGAAAGTTATCCTCATACAAGATAATCCTACTTCATTTCACTTCAAAATTTCAAGCTCATGCTTGAGATCATGAAAAAGGCAACATTTATTCACAGCAATATATAACTGCTAATTATTAGAAAATAGAAGGGATTTACCATAAGCTTTTTTTTCCTGTGTTAATTTCTATTTTTTATGTCATGGGTTCTTTTCATATATATCTGATCAGAAGTGGAAATGTACAGTGTAAGCAATACCAGTATTGCTTTTTCTTCTTGTTTTCAGAATTGACCTTCCTCCTCTGAGATTTGAGAAACTATCAACCATGTGTCTGCAAGTTTTACCATACAGTGCTCCAAACCAAAATGGAGGGAAAAAAAGTCCAGTTAGTCACTGTGCTTAAGCTTAGGAACACATCACTTCTGTGCTTTAACACCAGCCAGACACCATGCCCTGCACAGCTGCTTCTCATTCTTCCACCACCAGGTCCAGGGAGAGAATAGGAAAAAGTAGAAAACATAGATTGAGATCAAGACAGTAAGAGGGAAAGCAAAAGATATGTACACAAGCAAAACAAAACAAGCAATTAATTCTTTGAATCCCATGGGCAGGCAGGTATTCAGCCGTCTCTGGGAGAGTTGGGCCCCATCACACATAACAGTGACTTGGGAAGACAAACTCTATCACTCCAAATGTCCCCTCCTCCCTCCTTCTTCTCCCCAGCTTTATATACTGAGCATGATGTCATATGGTCTGGAATATTCCTTTGGTCAGTTTGGGTCACCTCTCCTGGCTGCGTCTCCTCCCAGTTTCCCATTCATCCCAACTTCCTCACCAGTGTGGCCGTACGGAAAGCAGCAAAGGCCTTGGCTCTGTGTAAGCCCTGCTCAGCACTAAAAACATCTCTGTATTATCAGCTCCATGTCCAGCACAAATACAAAATATGGCATAACTTGAATTTATATTTAAAATCAGTCACCCTTGGTTTCATGAGAAATTTAGGGAATTTTTCAAAAAAAGTAAAAGCAATTTTAGTGAACTAGACATCAGATAGTACAGTTCTTCAATTATTTTAAGTTTGAACACTTACTGTATTATATTATTTTCCTACTCTTCTTGAAAAAATTGCATGATTGGAAAATGCTATGCTTTTTCATTAAATATATCCTGAAAAGGAAAAGCAAGACCTCAAAGTGTACAAATAGAGTAATTTATTCCATTTTTAAATTTCACTTGCTTCCATGAAAGTAGAATCATACTTTCCTATTAAAAAAAGTCTAAATAATTACTTGCCCAGTTTTCAAAATATATAACAAATTCAGAGAATAACAACCACAAAGCATTCCTTTGCCCTCTGTAACATCTCTCAGTCCACTACAGAAAGTATCAAATGGACCACAGTGTCTGATGTTCAGCATCCGTTCTGTGAAGGGGAATTCAGAGTGTGGCAGGAAGTTTATGCTGTTACCATGCAGAAGCAGAGAGGAACATTTCATCCAGCATTATTTCAGTTCTTCAACTACCTTCTGCTAAGCTTAGTGTGTGGATAATAAAGGTATTTTAATCTGTTTTTAGTTCCTTTGTTTCTTGTTTTATTGTAAGGTATTTTAGTGAAAATTATTTGAAGTAATAAAGGCCAGCTGCTATCAGTAATACTTGTTAGGTCAGTATTTCAAAAGCCTGTTGTATTCCTTTATGTGTGATCACAATACTTTGTGGAGTCTCAGCTGCTGAAGCACCAGTCCATAATTATGACGTTCAATCAATATTATGGATTTAAAAAAAAGAAGTAGCTTTTCTTCTGCTCCTTATCTTGTAATCAGAATAACATTCAATTTGTATATACAGATGTGCTCATGGCATTTGTGAGGCTTTTCTTCTTCCTTTCAGTGCTACAGAACAGGATCATTGCAATTTCATTCAAGGTGCAAAAATGCTTACCTCATTAGGAAAAAAAATCTCAACCAAAAAACCCAACACCAGCAGCAAAAAACCTGTAAACAAACAAAACACCCAATGAACTCAGTCAACGGAAAAAGCAGTATGTATCAAAGTTCAGCTGGGAACAGCACAAAACAGCTTTTAGCCCTGTGATGCGGTGTGGCCAGATGTCTTGAGGAGTGCAGACTTCAGGAGCAAGAGGTAAAATACATACCTGCTCTTTGCTGTATTCTTCTCACTACTCTGAGAACATATATCTTGTTCCAGAGCATTGTATTTGTATCTACCCATGGGCAAACCACAATCCCATTAGACCTCTGAAATCCATGCTCCTCCTTTCCTGTCACCCACAGGTCCCTCAGCTAACCCTGCTGCTGTTGTAAGTCTTGTACTAGGTAAGGTGTTGTCCAGAGATTGCTTGCCCCAGTCTCTTTAACTCCAGGTTGTATTTGCTGCATATATCCAGCTGAACATGAGAGCAGGTTCTGCCTAATCAGGGGGGCCACCACTGTAACCAGGAAGGGAAAGTAACCTGTAACCAGGAAAGGCTTCCACCTTCACTCGTGTAGTAAATAAGTAAATCAGTGGGAAATGGACTGAGCCACTCTCCCTCCTGCCTAGCTAAATGACAGATTCCTTTTGTCTCCGCAGTAAATTCACACCTTATACTATCCATTGTAAAATGGTACTTGAGATTCTAGTATAATACTAGGTATTAACCTATTAGTCTGTTATTGATTCATAGGTAGCACATCATAGGAAGAGCAGGAAAGGAAGGTGATTCAAGAAAGAAGCAGCACAGGACAAGGATCAGAAGATGTGCACCAAAGACTGGATTCAGCTAAAAGTTTAGTCCAGTCTGACTAAAGATCAAGTGAAATATGGCTTTATGAAAAGTATTGAAGAAACTTCTTGTCATCAATTATATAAATACAATTATAATCATACAGATACTCATTTGGTAAACATTACTAGGATGGCACTTATTTCTTTATCCTCTCTTTACCCTCATTATCATCCGTGTGCTCATAAATCCAGAATGGTACCATAAAAGAATTTTAATACTGATGCAAACACAATTGATTATGAAGCAAAGTTCTCACATACATGGATTACACTTTCTCATGAAACGGAAGGTGGCTAGTTTTGAAACCCTGGAATAATTAGGCACGCTCTACTGTAGTTTGGAGTTTTGAAATAATGAGGAAAATCTGTAACACTGCCCCTATAAAAAGGGTAATACAGGACTCCTCACATAAATGGGACTTCTGTGTAGGCAACAGAATGGATAAAATATTTAGGGGTTGGAATAAAAAGAAATCTAAGCAAGAGAGTCAGATTTATTTTAGAAACGGGTAAGTATAAAAGTGGATATGGCAGATGGAAGTGACTAAAAATTTCTCTCGGGAAAGGGTAATACTGTTAAAATAAATATTCTAAACTATTCTATATTTTTAGCACCTTTGCAGTATATTCATCATATGGTTTCCACTAATGTGATGCTGTTGGTTTACTCTCAAACTTCTTTCTATAGAGATTTCAACATACAGCATTACCAAAGGTATGTTCTATCTCAGAAAATTAATAGGGACTTCTTCTTTTGTATCAAAATGATTCTTCGCAGTGTTTGCAATCAAGGGAGGACAGCACCATGACAGAATAATAATGATAGTTAAAATAACTAAGAGCTAAGAAAAATAATTAGATTGGGTTTTTTTCTATTCTCTTCACTCTGTGAGGCAACTAACCATCAAAAATAGTTGGCAAGGAGAAAAGGTAATCAATAAAAATAGCACAAGGCATTATTAAAATTTGTTGCTATCATTATTTTGAGAAAGTTTTAGTAATGCTGGTAAGAACTTTTACATTTTATATTCACCTGCTCTAGACATTGTCTGTAAGAATGTAAAAGACTTTCAAAAAGAGAGCATAAGATTCTTAACTGTTTGGAAGGTGATGAGAGAAATTCCTAAAAGGTAACTATTGGCAAAAGTCTAGTCCATAAGTTTTCAGAGGCACTAAATTCTACCTCACCCCATCCCACTTGGTATTTCTTGGTATTGAAGCTTTTAGCAAGTTCCATGCAGGTTGCATTTGGCCCTTCTGGGGACAGCTAATGCAGGCAGAGCATCTGGCATGCCCTTTCGAGCATAATTTGTCTATAATCTTTGTAAGCAGGTTTTCCTTCTTTTCCTGATTCTATATGGGCAAATAGGAAAAGGATTTATTCCTTTAACTCAAGAAGCCTAAAAAGTATTTGGTGGAACCCTGACAACTGATAACCCTGACATTCCCAATATGACATTACTCAAACCAGAGGTTTTGGATTCTACTCTGAAATTCCAAAGGTTTTGGTTTTTTCCTAATGTATATCCAGTTAACAGAGGTTCTGTTCAAAGTCATTCCAAATGTAGAGATGTGCCTAAAGGTAAATTTGGCCTTAAATGCTTTCCTGTCTGGGGAAGACAAATAGATGCAGCATGACAATGCAAAGGCTTCTCTAATGAAACCAAAGTTTCAGAAGACAGCAATTTTGATCTCTAATGCTAGAATCCATTTGTTCACAGTTGTGTTCGTGAGGAATTACTCCTGATTTACATCTATGACTAGTCTTAGAGCATATTCCCAACCATGTATACAAGCTTTGGACCCGTTTTACCACTGGATTACTCTATTTTGACCTACACCTACAAGAGACTAAGGTGAGCACTATGAATGAATACACTAATAAAGCTCTGGGATGCTGACTTTGCTTCCCCTCCTCACTTGTGGTTTTCTTAGAGAAAAAAAAGACTGATGGAGCTTGAGATCATCCAGCCCCTTAAAGTCTGAAGGGGTTTAAAAGAGAAGATCCTGCTTTGTTCTGCTTATATTTTGAGTTTTGGTTTTGATTTGTTCGTAATATGTGAAAATAAGTTTCTGAACAGGCAAATATAGATTTTTTTCCCCCCACTCTTACCAATGTTGGCCATATCCTTTCGACCCTATTAATCTTTCCCAGTCAAGTAAATAATCTGCTATCACTGATTTGCTTGTATTTTAAAATTCGGTTATAGTTTATAGTCTGGTTGTATATAACACTACTTTTTATGTCTTGTTAATGCAAGTCTTTCCACCTTCTCAGTAAGTCCAGAACTGAGTGAACCATGCAGAAAATAGAATAGTGATCACCCAAATATGTTACTGCCTGTTTGGAGAAACAGTTACCATAAGCACCACTGAAAAATCACACTTCATTAAGTACATGTATAATGCACTAAAGAAGATTATATGAGCATGCACTTTTAGTAAGGGACTTAAAAATCATCAGATGAAATGCCTACAGAGACAGCCAGAATCATAATCTTCATCACAATAAAATTCTGCCTAAAACAGGCAGCAATGTGTTAATCAAAAATCACCAGCTGCACAGAGCAAAAAGTGCCTCCAGTCTGTATTACCCAAATCATCACAGGATAAAATGCAGTTAATTGCCTATTCTGTCCTTTGCTAAACATATTTCTATCACCCTCCAGGGTAGAACTTGTCCTGTCAGTCAGAGCTTTACAAAAGCATTGTGCTTGTGCCTTACATTTCAGCGAGACAAGCTCAGAATGAACCTGCTGACCAAACATTGATGCCCAAGGTAAAGAAAAACAGACAGATTTCATATTCACAAAGTCACTGTCCAAAGGTGTTCAGATCTTCCTGTTTCTCTTAATTTCCTGCCGAAGAAAAGCAGTCATTTCATTGAAGCCTCTGGAAAGCACAAGGTGTATTTTGTCTGAGATATCATTGAATTATTTACCTGGCCAACAGAATTTAAGACATAAATCATAAGATAGCTTGGTTGACTTGTGATTAGCAAAGTATTATATTTATCCATATGTATTTGTATCACTTAAGAAATGTACATTCCTTTGGGAGAGAAATCATTCTTGAGTTTAGTTACTCTTATTTATACTAATACATGCAGATTTAAAGAGTTTATGTGGAATTTAAAGATAAATTACATCAGGTACTCCAGATGCTGGAAATAACTTACTTTTCCTGTCCTGCAGCATTACTATTTGTTTATAATTTCAAAGTTCACAAGGTAATGGCTTCATTATCCCTTCATCTAATTTCACAGAGAAATGACAATTCCTAGCTGCTGAGGTCATGGCCCATCAAAAATTATACTATCTGTAATTTTATATCCGATCTCTGGTAGATCTTAATTTGCTTATCTCAGTTCTCATATATCGACTAAATTGCTGAATTCTATTAAAATCTCTACCAGCTATTCAAGATTTAAGACTGAGCTACTGAATTGAGACTTATTGAATTATGACATTATTGCCAATGTGAGCCAGTAAAACAATGATTAAAATATACAAGATTGATGTGCTTTTTAGTTTCCTGTACACCATTTGAATTCATTCTGAATGTGGCTTTGTACACTATACATATGATATCTGATCAACCCAGTTTGTATGGCAAAATCATGTCTCTAGATATTTTTCCTTTATACAGCTACCTACATGAAGACAATGGCAGATACTCTGGTGACTGGTAATAATCTTGGTTCCACATTGTCCTGGTTTAGGGCAAATTTGGGAGAAAACCTCCAAAGGGGGGGGGCCTCTCCAGGCAGCAAACCCACACGGCCCCTCCCCGCAATCAGTTTGAAAAGGACTCCTTGGAGAGAAGTGGAAAGAACCTGTTTATTGAACAGGCGAGGCACCCCCAGCACACAAAATGAACAACAGCAGATAACAACGCTCTTTCACTGCTCTGAAAAGATGACAAACTCAGAAAGTCTCTCCCAGGAGTGGTCACTCTGTTACCGGTCCCTCCGATGCTGGGGCAGCTGCTGCAGGCCACAGGGTGCAGACTCTTGGTGTTTCCCAGGTCCCAGTCCAGAGCAGGTTCAGGTGGTTCCAGAGAAAAAGGGAAAGAAAAAAAAAGAGCAGTCCAGAGAAAAAATTTGCACTGCTTAGATCAACTAACTAACGAGGAGCAAAGCAGAAGCCAGAGCCAAGCAAGAGCAGAGCAAAAAGCAAAAGCAAAAGCTGCACTACCTACTGCTGCGTCTCTGTGTCCCGCCAGCCACTGGGGGAGTGAGCAGACTGATAGCAAAAACCAAAACAAAACTTCACTCTTCAAAGCCAGTCTTGAAGAAACAGAACATAATATCCAGCGTAAACAGAACACACGATTGGGGATACAAGACTGTAACATCACCCTAGGACACACATTTTCCATTTTGGCCACTGCTGCCATATTTCTGTTGCTAGAGGAGAGAAGGAGTTTGCACAAGCCGAAAATGCAGTGAATATTTATTGCTTGGGTCTGGCAGGTCACAGGGCAATGTGACATCTCCACATCCCTCTTGATCCTGCATCCTTTCTGAGTGAGACTGTGGACCCTAGGAGGAGATCCTATTTGAATAGATAACTTCCCAGAAATATTATCTTACTCCACTGACTTAGCACACTTGTCTACTTCTCTTCCCACAGAATTCTGGTTTCTGACAGCAGTTGCATTTCCACCACTGCTGGGTTACTGTCAGGTAAGAGGACTAATCAGCATAAGAGGCAGGGATAGTTGCTGCATCTTCCACAAATCTCTAAATTTGCAAAAAAATCTGTTGCAGCTAGATTTGTGGTCTTAGTGCCTGTTGACCAGCATCTCTGCTTCACCATTTCATCAAAACTAAGCTAAAGCATATGTCTGAGAGATCATTTCCACTGTGAAAAGCAGGTTCCCAAGGTGACATGCAGCCTTATTTTCTACTAGGGCATGAAGGTATCTTCTAAATGAAAGATGTAATAGAGAAAACATTTACAAAGTATGCTCAGAAAGACTGATTCTTCACTGGAAGAAAGATTTAACTTCTCATTTATCATCTTTCTTACATGGCAGAAATACACTCAAAGTCAAAGAATTTTGGAACATTCGTCACCAAAGGGAAAAAAAATGACAAAATATGCTTACCAGCACCTGCCACAGTGTTGCTACCTGTATATGCATGAGACTCCAGAGATGATTCATCACAGGGCTTAAAGATGAGGTTATCATAAGCTGTTTTAGATATCCTTGGTACTTCATCATTAGCATGGTATGGTTTAGCAGAGATGGAAGTCAGCATCAGAAAGTGAACCCTGAGGTCACATTGCCTGTGCTAGAACTTTGATTTCTTTTGCTCTTGTAAGTCATTTGGTGGTTTATTCAAAGCCTAATAGTGCATCACTTCCTGTCTGTGACTTCACTGGTGTGTGTGTCTAGTGATAGCCTCAGAAGTACCCTGTTATGATACTTCCCACTGGACTATTTTGAGAAAGTGAGGAGATCTTGCTATTTGCTGACTTGGGAGACCAGAAGAGAAGGGAGGGAAAAATCATAGATCAGTAAAATATACTGCATATGTATTCCAGCATAATGTATTGCTTATGCCCTTCTCTGTTGTCCCCCATCTCATATTAGGATGTTTGAAGTCACCCATAAGGACCTAGGCTTGTGAATATGAAGCTGCTCCCACTTGTTTGTGAAAGGCTTCATCTGCACTGTCTTCCTGGTCAAGTGGCCTGTAGCAGACTCCACTATGTCACCTGTCCCTGCCCTCCCTTCAGTGCTGACCCATAAGCTCTCAGTCAGCTCCTCATCCATCCCCAGGTCCATACACTCCAGCTGGTCACAGGCATTGATGTAGAGAGTGAAACCCCCTCCTCATCCCCTTGACTGTCCTTCCTAAAGAGCCTACATCCTTCCATTGCAACACTCCAGTCCTAAGGGCCATCTCACCACCACACCTCCATGATGTGGTAACATCATAGCCCTGCAGGCATGTGCGTGTCTCTAACAAATCTTTATTTCCCATGCAGGGTGCTTGCTTTCATGAACACTAGCTTCCAGGGCAGCTAATAAGAGACTCATTCCATACAAGTATTTAATTAAAACTGAGTGTTTGTTGGCTGGAAAATAATTTGGGGTTTTTTTGCATCAAACTGACCATGAACAAGTAATCATTTATATTAGCAAATTCCTTAATGGAAAGCACTTGCCAGCTAGTTTGGACATACCATTTTCGATAAACTGTTCCATTTTGTCTGCTTGCTCTTCATGGTTCACAACTTGTCCTAAGTTACTAGACAGCATTTGTATTTCTTGATTAAATACATTTAAATATTTATATATATTTTAAATTTATTTAAACAAAAGATGACAAAACAATAAATAGCAAATACTGAATTAATGAATAATGAGAACCACATTTCTGGTAAGAACTGTTCAATGAAGAATCACCTACACTAAGGAATCATGAATCATCCAGAACTCATGAACTCTTTCAAATGTATCTGGCAATTCTTATAAACAGGTAATAATACAACTAAAATCAGCTCAGAATGAAGGAAGCCTATTTATTAAGATTGTCTTGATGAACCTACATTCATCCAGTATTTATTGTCCCATAAGGATCTTACTCCCCACTGCTACAAAAACTTTTGGAGCATCTTCTTTACTTTTACTCAGGCCCCAGACAATCACAAACAAACATGATGTTATGCCTAGCACAACATAATTATTCAGAATATGCTTTTAGAGATGAATAATCTGTTAGAGGGCTCCCCAGAAACATTCAATATCTTTATTGAGGTGATGAGTCTGTTCAGCAGCTACCTCAGCAAGCTGCTAGTTAGGATATAAGTCATATGCTATCTTCACCAAGGGCCATGGCTTGCAGGCTGATGAAAACACTTTTGATTGTGTTGGGAACTTAAAAGTACAGGCATGCAACTTCAGCATGTGTTGTCTCCTCCCTACTTCACCTCTACCATTCATTTCACATCATCTGGTTGTTCTTTTGCTCTTACAGTTCATTGATTTTGAGAAGAGAATATGTGTTCTTATAGAGACATTTTTGCTTTCTCCAAAATATTTCTTCTTTTGATAATGTAGATTTTTCTGCTCTGAAATTTTGCTTTGGAAGTCAATGGTCATAAGAATACAAAAAACCCTAAGAAAACCCATACTGAGTTAGATAAAAGGTCTAGGTAGCCTAGCACCAGCCTCCAGTCATATGCTAATTAATCATGCCCAAGGAAGAGTCGAGGGAGGCACATAGCAACAATGACCCAGCATCCTCCCCTAGCCTCAGGTTCTGACTGCTTTAAGGGCTTCCTGAAGAGGAGATGGTGCCTTAAATATTTAATAACCTTAATCTGTGTTTCATCCAGCAACCTGCCCAATTCCTTTACAAACTCTAAGGACTTTACTGTCTATTGCACTCTGTGGCAACCTCAGCTACAGGCTTTTCCATGGGGCAAATCTTTGGCCTTAACCTGGTCCATGCTGATTTTAATTGATGCCCGGTAGTCCTTGTGTACCCAAACCTTTTATTCCTATCATATATATCTATATATGTATGTATGTATGTATGTATGTATGTATGTATGTATATACATATTAAAAACTAGTATCAGATCAAAATTTACTCTTTCAATGAGAACATTGCTATATCTGTATCCCAAGGCAGACAGGCTGGGAGAGGTGATAGCAGGGCTCCAGCAGAGATCCTTCCTGCTGCTCTAATGCGAGGACTGTAACCATTGCTTTTTAGCATCACTCATGCCTATGGCCAAAGACAGCCTTCATAACATCGCCTGTCCTTTCAAAGCTACAGAATTCCAAACCTTATTAAAATAATCTCATTCATTTATCTGCTCAGGAAAAGGCCAGGCTATCTCAGGTCCTTTCAGGATGGCTCTGGATGCCTGGCAGAATGAAAAGCTCTGCAGAAACGCACTGTGCTCCTTGCAGAGGAGGCAGAGCAGAGCCACCCAAAGCCACTTATATATGGGCACAGATCCATCTGTCAAACCTGCTGGGCAGCAAATCTGAAGACCAGATCCTGCACTGCCATTATGGGTTAAAGCATCAGCTATGAAGTAGTCCAGACAATGGAAGTACTTTTTTAAGGCTGTGCATCTGAGGAAGTGAAAACTATGTGCAGTGCTTTCATCTATCAGGACCTGAATATATGCAAAATCTTAGGTCTGAATCAGCATACCTCTCCTTGAAGACTCCCAGACACATCCTTGGACAATATAAGTATCAATTAAAGTTATTCAACTTCAGAGCTGAAATTGAAAATTTTGAAGGGTTTTTCAAAATCTGCAAAGTAGCATTTTTGAAATTAAATATCTCACAAAAAACCTAAAGCTGGCTGCAGCACATTCAGGATGCTGTCAATGGCCAGAGCCAAATACTCTGCCACAGGAGAGCCAATAACCATATGATTAGGCTACAGCAAAGGCCGTGGTATTTGCCCCAGTTCTGAAATGGGGAAGTGACTTTAACCAGAATTTCCTTAACAGTCGGCATATTGCCTGCTCTGTCACCAGAAACTCTGCTGCTGACAATTGCTTTTCATGAGATGCTGAGAAGATTTTGATCAAAAGACAGTAAGTGAGCTAAGACTGAATAAGAAAACAAGGTAATAAGCTTGCACTTGCATAAAGTCACTCAGGCTTAAATATTTTCCTTATTCTTGCGGAAAAAAAACCCAAACACTTTTTTGTGCGTGTTTTAACCAGTAAGACATCAAAAAAAGATACTTATAAATAAAAGTGTGCTAGACTTTTATATTGTATATTAAATAAAGCAGTTCTTACTATGTGTACGTTGTGTAATATTGCAGAAAAGGTATCAAGGGATGGAGAGCCTACCAAGCATCATTATGTCCCTGTGATGAGGACTCTCCCATTTAATTCCTCTAGGACTTCTGCTGCTGGAAATACTGCACTGATTAGGCCTGTTTACATGTTATCCTTTTTCTGCAGATCCAAAGAGGAACACATTTTGAAAGTCTATGATTAAAGCTATTTGCTTTAACTTAGATGTTGATTCTACTTGTGATGTATGGCCTGCCATAGTTCTAAGGTATTTCCTGCAGAGATAAATCTGGAGGAAATGATTACTTTATCCAGTTTGCTTTTTATGCATTTGTAATTCTCCATGGCAATCTTTGCAGCTTAAGCTACACAGTGTGGCATTCTAATTCTATAGTCTAATTCTATGTAGAATTTGGTCTTATGTAGATTACACTTTATCTTGTTAACTATCATCATATACACAACATCTGAAAGATTTTCCTAATGAAACTAGATCATACCATATTGTGTTGCTTTTTTTTATGAGAAATCACTATAATTTTAATTTCATATGGGAGTGCATTTGCTGCCATGATACTATACTTGAACCAAATTCTGCTGCTGCCTTTCCTTGGACACAGTTCCACTAACCTGGCTGGAAATGGCAAAGAAAGGATTTTCCACTTGGACCAATGTCGCTTTGGTCAGAAAGAAAGAATAACTAAATCTTTTACTGCCATCTCTGAAGCTAAAAGGCACTTTAGTGCCCAGGCAAGTGATTCTGCCCTTTGAGGAAGATGGAAACAGATAGATCAAAGGCATAAATTCAGGAGCTCTTCTCAGGTAATTTACATTAGCAAGGCCCATCCCACTGCAGGAAACCAGAAAACCCTGCTCTAGGTCTGCACAGGACTAATTGGTTTGCAGCAAGTTTAAGGCATTTCTCATTTTGAACAAATCTCTGAAGTCTCATAAATCTAGATTTACCATGTTTATAAAGCTGCAGACCTCCCGATTTGTACTCTAATTATGTTTTGTTATTGTTATTATCAGCTTATTCCTGCTATGAATGTTTTTGTATCACTTGAAATTGATGCTAATACTCCCTGACATACAGCCTGACATGTATTAAGAATGCAGAAAATGAAATGACAGAACTAATTAAAAAACCATCTGTTCAGTTAATTTAGAGGTGTGCCAAACAGTTCAAATGAGACTTGGTCAGCAGTAAATCACATCCACCTGTACCATTTGCTTAGCAGTTACTGTGCCTAGTTGTGTTATTTCCTTAGAAACACTTGTACTATTCAGTCCAGAGACTGCACACTGAGCAGTGAGGGCATGAAATCAAAGCTATTACTCTTGAACAGAAATAGTACAGGTGAAAACGTAGTATAAGCCTGATAAAAGAAAAAAAAATACAACAAAATACTGTATATCATGTAGACTCACTTCATTAATTGTAATGACTGTGCCTCCAAGACACGAAACAATCACATCAGTATTACCTATAGAGATATTGCAGCTCTCTAGCCAGGAAAAAATTCCCCCTTAATGTCAATGGGCTGTACTTTTCTCTTCTGTAAGCTCATCAAAGTTAATAGAGTTGTACCAAGAATACATTTGATCCCATCTGATTATGGCAGACTGAATATGTTACCTTATATCCTGGCTGCTTTGTTACTGCTTTACATACAGAAAACATAATAATTCAAAAAACATTCAGCTGGCAAGTTAGATCTTTTTTCTTTAAAAAGAAAGGAAAATAAGCATGCCTGTCTGATGAGCAGCAATCTGTCATGTGGCAGAACTATATTATCACAGATTAGGTATGTTTCCTCTGCGCCAAAGAAATTTTGCTAGAATAAGAAAATAACTAATGTGTAAAATAAGCTACTTGGAATTTTCTTCCTGCTCAGTCTGCAGTCAGCTTCCCTCAAGCATGTACCACTTGGATTTGCATTCCAGACTCCCACACACAGAGGGACTCCCTTAACCAGTCACTTTGACTCTGGAAAGCGTCAACCAGTGGGCAACTTGAAAGAGTTTAAAGCAGACAGCTCCAATGGGTGACAAAGCAGACAACAGCCACCTGCTTTTCACATGAATCTAATAAAGCAGCCACTAATAAACAAAAAAAATCAGATAAAATGATATGAACTAATTATTTCTCACCAGAAAAACTGGTGCATTTCTAGTGCAAAAACTCAGCATGGTTTCAGGATTTACACAGGGTCATTTTGGTGTGCTTGGGAATTTAACCATTAGTAAGAGAATAAATGGTCAAGTGCAAAAACACAACAAGGCGCGTTGAGCCAGAAAGGGGAGGTCCATCAGAACTGGGCTACCATTGTGCTAAGTTCCATGGACAGGGAACTTGCATGTTACTGAGACATCAGTTTTTGAAAACTAAAGATTTTTTTTGAAAATTAAAAGCTATAGT
>VWYI01025851.1:31980-52812 GCA_013399455.1 Anthoscopus minutus | reverse complement strand
ATCACAGGGGGTGAGGGGGAAGGGTCATACTGCTTCTGTCACATCCCGAAATCTTCCACGGCACCTGTTCTTATCTACCACAGTTCACCCACATCTCCAGGCTATGAAGCCACCTCAGAAATGCAGCCCTGCTATCCAGCATATCAACCACTCTCCCAATATGCTCTTGTTTGGCAGTCCATTGGGTGGGTATTTGCTATTGCCAGTAATTAAATGAAGATTTTAAATAATCTCAGTGCCAACCACCAGGTGCCACTGGTACCCAGCTCCCAGTTGAACTTGAAACCTCTGACCATCAGCCTTTTAGGCCAGAAAAAAAAAAAAATCCAGCAGTTTTCTACCTTAGACTGCATCTATCCAAAATATGGTTTTTCAGTTTAGCACCATGGAATACCATGCTGACACTCTTCCTGGAGTCAGGGTAAACAGCATCTGTTGCTGTGTCTGCTTGTGCATGGATCAAGTCATCTCCTCATGGAAAACAAATCAAGTTGATCAGCTGTGCTTTCTATTGCTAAATGCATCCTGGCTGCTCCCAATCACTTCTTGTCTTTCATGTGCCTGCAAGTAGTTTACACCAGAATTTGCTCAAAAATCTTATCAAAAACTGAGCCAGGAACTACCAGCCTGTAGTTCCCCAGATTCTCCTTGTTGCTTTTCCTCTGGCATGCTTTTTCTCTCAGAGTGAGGACAGATTCCTCAGACTCAATTAAACACCCTTCCTTTTCCATCCTCTTAGATTTGGATCAGACTCCCTCTTCATTCAATACAGCTGAACATGGTGAGGAAAATGTTCATTCACATGGACCTGGGTTCATAGCACTGAGTCTGTGACATCCTGATGACAGGAAAGTGATAAATAGCAGAGGGCTAGTTTGGGATTTGGCCTCTGCTTGTGTCTATTAATTCTAGTGAACCCTTTTTCAGTCATTATTTTAGGGTCTTGGCTGTCTTCCTTAGATGAAAGATTTTTTTTCTTTTGTAGCATCCATTATTTTGCAGGATATGGGAAATCTTTGTTTCAGATCTAGTAGTATCCAGCTGTCCTCACATGCTTGTAAAAAGACTGCCTCAAAGTTCCATTGGTGTCTATATACAAAATTAATTCCACAGTACCATCTGAATTTCAGAGCATTAAGAATTTCAGCGGGCACAGTTGCTCCTATTAAACATGTTTGCACATACAGGAGATAATTTAATTCAGAGAAATATCTTGTTACACAAGGGATCAATTAAAGAGACTGTGTCTGCTGGAAACTCAATTAGGACTAATCAGTTTTATCCTACTAAGCTAAGAAAGAAGTTTACTAAGACTGTGGATGGTAGGACCTGGACATATAATTTAAATCTTTTACATTACTATTTCCTTAGATATTTTATTTTGTCATCTCCCATCTGGCAGTTCACAGATAAATAGTTAAGGGATTACTTTCATAAAAATGATGAATGAAAAATGAAAAATTATTTTCATTTCCTGTAAACCCTCATACTTTCCAATGTCTTGCTCTGCAGCAAAGGAAACATCAGGAGTATAAGATATGGAATCACAGAACTACAGAATTGTTTTGGTTGGAAGAAACCTTGAATATGTCCCAGATCCAACCCCCTGCCATGGGCAGGGACACCTTCCCATGAGCTTGCTCAGAGCCCTATCCAACCTGGCCTTGGACACTTCCAGAGACAGGGTATCCACAGCTTCTCTGGGCAACCTGTGCTAGGGCCTCACCATCCCCACAGTAAAGAGGGGTTAGGGTTAGGGTCTCACAAATAACTGCTCTCTGTCAGTCTGAAGCCATTCCCCCTTGTCCTCTCACCATATGCGTGTATGTGATGGGACATATTGTGGCAAAGTTGACAAATTCCATGTCTACTGTGTCACTGTTAGTATAACTCACTTGAATAAATATGATATATTTAGCCTGGATTTCTCTTGAGTTACAACATGAAAAAATTAATAGTAAGTGGTTTGCAGAAGCCTGACTTCTATTCCAAACTCAGAGTAGCTGAAAAATGCACTGAATTGCCATCGATGTGATTTTAATGGATTTATTTCTGGAGTTACTTCCAATTAAACTGACAATAGTATTTTTTGTCTCTTCCCATTTTAGAAAAGGTTCAAACCAGTCAAAAACTCTTGTCTCCTATGGAAACCTATTCATCATGTTAAGCCACAGTTTACAAACAGAGCTTCTGTATTGTTTGTGAGATTCTATGTGTGGCTCTAACAGCTCCCAGAATAATCAGAGCTCACATAAATCTCTGATGCAAAGAGCAGCCTAAACAAACTTTCTGGAAGATACATCAGCTTTGAACATTTTATATCACATAGAAAGTAAACTATACCTTCAGCTGAAAGTAGGAATGTATTAAAACAGTATCTGAATTAGAAACATCTTTGCTTACTGATTGTTGTAAGAGCAGAGTTTAGCCTTTTATTCATGTATTTATCTTCCCAGCAGTAACAATTAGTTATATCAGTGAGTGGTCAGTGCTCTCTTCTACAAAGAAAAGGGAGAGGAAGGCCTTTTATCTTTATGATGTAAGATGTGAATGCTATAGCAGGCAGGAGGAGAGAAAAGGAGGTTTTATGGAATTTGCATATTAACTTTGTGTAATACACTTAGTCTGTGTTGGCCACTTCCAACACAGCTATAAGCTTTCTGGTAGAAGGTCTGGATTTAAAAAGAAATTACATTAAACTCCTCATTCATTAATATGAAGAAAGAGGGGAAATGATCTGTGTTTCTATGTCATCTTGTCAGACTTGTAGAGACAAGAGCTCTCTTGCATGAGCAGAACAATTATTGGGATAGTCAGGAAGCTCTCAGCTTTGATTGTCAGCAAGCCAGGACTTCATTACTGACTGCAGTCCTTCATTTAGGGACAGTCCCTTGCAAATGGCATGAAATAGAAAACAAGCAGAAAACTTTGCAGGGAGAAATATATCCCTAAACCTGAGGGGTTCCCCCCACATAACAGAAACAATTCAACATAAACAACTTTTTTAGTAAATGTCTTCAGCCAGTTCCTCACACACATTTTGCTCACCGTTGGACTATTCACAAGGGAAAAGTTGAGCATGCATTAGAAACAAACAGCTCAGAGATCTGGATGAAGAACAGTGCCAGGAACCTCCCTCAGTGTAGCACCTGTGACCAACTATCTCCTATTTTAATTAATTGAATTCAACTGTGTTTTCCTACATTTATGAAGAGAATAAAATCCATTTGTTTCAGTTGCTGCTTTAATTGCACCACAGGATCACTGCCTTGGAAACTGTAGGGCATTTCCATAAGTACAGTCAGTGGCAAAAGCAGCTTTAGGCTCATTCCTCAGCACTCAAAATAAGGATTCAGGTCGAAGTCAGAGCCCAGTTTAGCTTAGGAAAGATGAATGTCCCCAGTGGAGTGACTGATTTTTGAAACCAGGCAAAGGAACCCCCAAAGCACAGTGCGAGTTTGTGAGCTCTGTGGTTATGGTACAGTCACAGAGCAAGCATTGCATCCTTCCAGTTTCTCCTGTCCCTTTCAGTTCTGCTGCCTTTCAAGGTCAGGGATACACATTTTTGCTGTGCTTTGGGATTCATCATCGCCTGCTCTTTGGATTTACCATCTTCTTTACTTCAGTCCTGTTGATCTCCATAGTACCAGAGGAAGGATTATGAGCAGTACTTTTTTTTGTGATTTATAAATATATTTCTCTCATTCAATTGTTATTTATTCTTTGAAATGTTAACATTCACTTTTACCATTAGAGGGCTGTATTGTTTGTTACTTTTCTATCTGTTGTCCATTGCATTCTTGTTTATATCAGTCAAGAACTACCTGAAATAACAGCCACAAACAAGTTTTTGCCTTCCACCCAATAAATGGCATGGATATTGTTTGCCCTCATATCAGGAGTCGAACAGAAAGAAGTAAATTAGCGACTGTTCCATAAAATTACTCAGTTAACCTTAGAGGTCTTTTCTGCTGCTGCTGATCACTGAGGAGATGATTTGCCTCCTTTCTCAAAGGGAATCAGATAGTGCAGACTGGTATGATGATATCTGAGAGGGAGGTCCCAGAGAGAAAATCTGTCCTCACTGAGGTCAGCAGGAAATTTGCTACAGAAATGGGTTCAGGATTTCTCTTGCTTCTGCCCTACACATTAAAAGTCATCAAGGAGAACTCCTGCCAGTGACTAAGGAGACTAAGATGAAACTTTGCATGCACTCACATCTGTCTGTAACTTTTAGGATTTATTGCAGCTTCCTCTGTCACATTTGAAATACTGGCCATCAGTGTCAGATACAGTCACAGGTTGAATGTGGAAGAGGAATTGCAGCAATTTGTTCTTTATATCAAGACCAAATCATACTTTCTCCTTAGGAACTCTTAGGTCCAAGGAAACCTGCAAAAATTAATGCAGAAAGATAGATGTGGGGCTTTTTTAACAAATTAGAATATTTTCTTTATGCAAGCCAGAAGTGGTTAGCCTAATTTCATCAGGGTTTTTCAAGGCAAAGGCTGTACCCTGTTTTTCTGACCATTAGGAAGCAAAGATGCTTAAATAGTGTGATTGAGTTAGCACAGTGGAGTTAGCAGAGACATTCACTAGTTAGAGCCCTTGTATACACATATACAAATTAAGGTGAAACAAACAGCACTTTCCAAAGTTATCCAAGTAATGCAGTACCAAATCCAACTTTGTACAACACCTGCTTGGATAAAAGACAAAATTATTTTATATTTTCCATTATAGTGAGCGCAATGGGTTTTCTTTTATGACTTATCTCATGCATCCAGATTAGAAAATGTCAAACCATTAACTGACTGTTCTTCTAAGCACCCAGTATCAAAACAGCACTCCACTGTATCACTGGGCTTCAGGGGACATTTTCAAAGGCAGAAATGACATGCAGACACCGACTGTCATTATCTGCTCTAGAAACTGTTTCAGAGGTTAGGGACATTAGGAGCTCTGACGTTATACATGAGGAGAATATTTTATCAAAATACCTTGTTAACCAAGGCACACAGAGGAAAGATTATCTTGTCGTGAATAAAGCTGTGTTCTCAGTTCAGCAAATCTTTTAAAGACATGATTGTGTCCCCTAAAATTCAGTGCCGCCATTTAGGAGAACATGGTACCCATGCAGAGAGAGAAAGAGTGAAATTTCAGAAAAACAAGAATTTAAAATCCTGACATTACAAATAAAAATAAAATTTAAATTTAAATTTTAAAAAAGTATAGAACATTTTATATAAAAGTAGGACAGTTTAGTTTTAAAAATTTTGCTCTGCTGGTTTTACATTGTGTGCCTCTGCCCCTGACATTTGAGCTGAAAAAGTAGCTGTGTATAAAAATGTCACAGTAGGTGTATAGATCTCCACAAAAGGCTTTGAGAAAAGTTACCTGTTGTTCTTTCTACTTCCTAATATTAGACCATAAAGCAAGAAAAAGAACGTTCAGAAAAAGAGAAGCAAATTTAATTTACCTTCCTAACATGTAGATCATGTCTACCATAAGCTATGATATTTATTTTTATGCAAACTAGGTACAGAAAGCCATGGGTGAGAACAACAGCCAAACAAACAAAAAAAAATTCAAAGAATGTTCTCTTTATTTTTTGCCTAAATACTGATTTATTTTTTAGTTTGCTTTTGACTGACAGATAATCAACATATGGATTAACTCCCTCTTGACATTATTGGCAGGAATGTTAATATGTCCTTTTAACACTTGTTGCATCACAATATTACAGATTGTTTTAGAGAAAATGTTCATGAACAGTTGATGGCAAAATTCTGCCGGGATTCATGCACAGAAATTAATATTGATTAGTTAGTTGTGACAAAACCCCCAACACCAATATTTCTAAACTACTGTGGAAATTGCACAAAAAATTTAAAAATAAACATCATGAATACTGGCATCGGTAAAATATTGGTAAAATTATTCTAATAATTACTACTAATAATAATCTACTTTTATTTGTCTGTATTTTCCTACAGCCTTCATCTTTGAATTTTAGTCACAGTTTATGATTGTGGTGTGTCAAATGCTGTAGGTTTGATGCTGTGAATGTATAGATCTGTTTTCTGTTCAGAGACATTAGAATTAAACTTTATGACAAAGCAGATAGACAGAAATAGATGAGATGAGTAAAGGAAAATAATGAAGCAAAATTTGTGGGTGTGCTTGGCTTCTGATCCCAGAATATACCCAAATCCCAGCAGTCTCCACTTTAGTGAACACCTCATCAAAGAAGAATGGCTGTTAAGCAGTGATTTTAAAGGAATAACCAGAGTTCTAGGGAAGGCTGTAAGAAATAAAAGATAGGTGAAGGTGTCACTGGATGCCTGGATGCATGAAGTTCAGGATTAAACATGAGTGTGATGAAAGTTGGCCTCACAGACCACCTGCAGGAGGGAAATGTCAATTTGATCCTGCAATAAACCCGAAGAGCTTGGAAAATTAAAAAAACAAGAGTACTCTCTTTGATACAACTCAGAAGGTGAGAGCAATTGCAGAGTGTGAAAGTCAAAGTGATGGACTAGGAAAATGACCTTAGCAGCAGCCTGCCACATGCACACTGGCAGCACAAAAGTGCTTCTGACAGGAACAGACAACATGATGCCACAGCAGCTGAATTGTGAGATGGCAAAGCTTTAAGGATTTAAAGGGACAATGGACCTCTATCTTTGCAGTGCTCTGCAAGCTCCCACCACCACTACTGAAAAGGAATTTGTCACATTTAAAAATAGGTCTGACATGTCAGTATTAAAAAGCACTCTAAATTAAAGATTAAACCTAGATTGCCAACCCAAGAGGTAGATAATTGAATCTGTAACGATGTAGGAAAGGGATGTCTCAGAGGTAAAAGGCAAAGATGCATTTGTGAGGTAAAACATGCCAGGAAGTTCTCAGTAAAAGCAGTGAAAAGGGAAGATAAAAAGAGTGCAAGGAAGACAAGCTAAACAGTGAGATAACTGGAACAATTAAAGGACTTGGGCAGAAGACAGTCAAGAAGTTTTTAACAGGTAAACATAATAGTTTTAGAATAGGAAGACAAAAGCAATGCAAAGGCCATCCCTTTGATCAGGTTCCTCTTAGGAATCTGATAGGACTATTTAGGGAATCAATAAAATTCTGGCTGCAGTGGGAAAATTCTCAAAGACAAAATGATTGATATTTGGGGTAAGAAAATGCACTAAATGTGAGAAGAATTGTTAGCTGGGGAAGAAAGATAAAAAAGGCATAGTAAATGGTTTTTTTTGGCATTTATTCCACGAGTCTCTTAAGTCTAGAAAGAAGACCAAAGTGAAAAGCAGTGGGGATGAAGAGGGTTGGATTCCAGCACAAGCTAAAATGGACAGGAGAGAAAATACTTATATGAGAGAAAGAGAAATCTTGACAAGTAATTATGTTAACAGAGAAAGGATAATAAAAGGAAAATCAAATGGAAAAGAGAATCTACAGAAAGCTAAATTCAAAAAAGTGGAAGAAAAGATGGGTGATGGCAGGTCAGCAGGTGCCTCCAGGACCTCAGGTGAGCTACTTACTGCAGATTTTTAATAAAAACTACTTAAAGAGAAATATATCCTAGTGATTGCCAAAAACAAATGTCAAGGGGTCAGTGCAGACTGACACCTTTGAGAGTCCTCATGACCAAGGCTGTTTGTGGCAGGACAGCAGAGAAATATTACAGAGTGCATTTTTGCCTAGAGGACTAGAGAGGGACGCGGTATGATGTGAAAGCCATGAGTCCAGAACTGCTGCAAAGGTCAAAAGTTATGTTTAGAAAAACATTTTAAAAAATCCAGCAGGAAGCCAGTATTAAGAGAAAGCACTGGGGAAATGGAATTAAAAAAATATATTATACAAACACAATGCTGTCCTGTTCTACTGCAGCTCATATATAACACAGAGAAAGTAAGTATTTTAAGATTAAATATCTAATCTAGGCTGCATTAGCAAGTGTTTGTCATCTTAGTATTTCAGTATCTCACATCCATTGCTCAAGAGTCTGTATTTGGAATGAAATGTGACTCACAGTATATTATAATGGCAACTGAGGTGGGTACAAAAGTGATTTAAAAGGGAGAAGATGGGAGGAAAACAGTGCTGCTCAAATTCTTTGAGGTGGGAATGTGTTTTCCTGTGTGTAACAGGCTCTCACATGTTTTATGTGGAATATGGTGACAATCTCTGTTTTCAGAAGTGAGCTGTATGTCTTCACAATCCCCCAAGTTTTCCCACTTTCCTTCACTGCCTGGGTATTTTCAGAACCAATAAATGTCCAGGGTTATTTCAAATTATTTTCATGTATTTCCCACTTGAATTCTTTCAGAGTCACTTTCCATTACTGTCCACTGTCTCTTCCCCCTTTCTAGTCCTTTGTAACATATTTCACATCATTTTCTTGAAGAGTCATATGGAATTTGTATAGAGCTCATAAATAATTGAAGTGAGAGGAAAAAGAGACGTAAAAATAACGTTAAAAGCTCTCAGTCTAACTTAAAATACTTCACAAATAGATATTTTATTACAAGATTCCTTAGACAGCACTCATAATGCCTAAATAACTGATTTCTGGTTATATTCGAAGACAAAGAGCAAGAGAGATTTGTGGTTATTTTTGAAATTTTTTTTCTTACATTTGTCTAAAATTGCAGTGGCATCCCTATCTCTGAGGCTGTCTTTCAGCACTGGGAAAATCTCATTCTCAATACCAGCATCTATTCTGCAGCCACACTTCACAGACTCAACTTGGAAGTTTCTGACCTCCTGGGTTTTACCCGTGCAAAGTTAAATGTTCAGTCTTCAAACTGCTTTTCTAGAGTCTTTCTGCGGTTTCTAGAAATGGAAAGACACCCCTACCATGACACAGAAATTGTACCCAGGAACTTCCAGAGTATTAAGGTACTTTTGCATGCTTATAAAAGGATATATAAAGAGATATCAGAAGTTCTGCTCCAGGATTTCTGTAATTTGCAGATAACCCAAGAGTAGTACAATGAGAGCAAAATGCCACAAAAAGAGCAGAGATAGATTTGGGGCTTAATTTTATTGCAATAATTTGAAGCATTTTACAAAAGCATGAAATTACTGTTAACTACATTCTAGAGTTATCCCAATGCAACAAATTAATAATAAGAATAATCTATAAAACAAAAATCATTAATTTTAATGTTACAATCTTCTTAAAATTAAAAAAACCTCTATAGAGCTTGATCTGTAAATGGTTGTATAAACATTCACAAAAGTTCTCACAAAATAGCTTCCATTTGGCCCTTCTGCCAGTTCTGTAGGAAGCAATTTGGTCTCTAATTTCTTGTCATGAAAGTACATAATGTAATAATTCACAGCCTTCAGAATTATTGTGCAAATAAATTAATGAATGTTTCACAGTCACTTGTCTTCTAAAATTGCAAACACTGCACAAAAGCAAACTTCTTTTTGCAGATAATGGAATATTTTCTGTGCAAGCAGCTGTGCAAAAAATATGAAAATTGTTTAAAAGATAAATTTGGATTCATTTCAACACAAACCCAGAAAATAGAAGTCAATATTGATTAATAAATAATTAGCTCATGATAAAAACTAGTTTATGATAAAAGACTCAAGCTTGTGAACTTTGATTCAAGTTTTACTTTACAAATAAATAGTGCGAAAACATCTCACAATTTACTGTCTTGTAGAGACTAGGTAAGAAGGGAACCAAGGCTCAGTATTGCGTCCAGAGGGACCTTTAAGGCAGCATTAGTAGCCTTGTAAGATGATTCAGGGCTGCTTTTTTTCAGTGAATTTCCACCTCTTAATCAAAGAAAGAAGCACAACAGTCAGTAGAAGGAGAAACATCGGTGTGTGCTGATCCAGCAATCACCTGGCAAGGAGCAGAGAATATGGACCACAGTGAGGATCCCGAGCCATCTGGCATTCTACAAGTTTTACCTGCAGGCCTAGAGTTAAGGACTGGAAATGCAAAGTTAGGGATTGGAAGTCTGTAGTCACATGGCTCCTTGGAGGATTGGGAACCCGGCAGGTGCTGGTGGCATGCATGGCTCCAAAAGCAACATTTTCATATTTGTTATCTGGACATCCCCATCCCCTGTCCCAGTGCCAACTTTGCAGCTGTGCCAGGAGTGACTTTGAAGTTCCTGGTAGAAAAGTGAGCATTCAGAAATTTTGTAAATCAGATCAGTGCTTAAATATAGTCTGCAAAGTCAAAACTAAAGCTGCAGGCTCCATTGCCTGTTGTGCAGAGACACAGGCAGGGGAAATGGTCAGCACTGAAGAATTGTTCCTATTTCGGCCTGTGCTGACTCCCCTATGGAGCCACTGTGCAGTCCCAATCACTAGAGCACAAATCCTGGGGAGGAAGGAAAGTGGAGTTCTGACCAGGGAACAGCTGCAGAAAGAGGTTAGGAGGAAGGACAAAAAGAAGATATTAATATGTCTTAAATACCTAATCAGTTATTTTTGAAGCACATCAATAGGTCAAGGAGAAGGAGTGCAAAGCTGCTGCCAGGTGTCAGAGGGAATTTATTGATGGAAGGAGACATTGCCAAAATGTTAAATGTCTAGACTTGCATTTCTGAGGAAAGAGAGAGAGGCAGATCTTTTAAGAAAAATGATAATCAACATAATATTCTTTTAAGAAAAATGATAATCAAATGAATTCAAATATCTTGGAACATGGAACTAACAGAAAGTACAAAAAAAAAAAGCCTCCTATGGAATTTGGGACTAGAGTACGCCAATCCATTACATTAACTAGGGAAAAGCCAGCTGGGTGTGAATGGTGAAAACACAGTAGGGAATGAAAACTATGAATTATATATGCAAAACTGATGTTTAGTGCACCTGAGAATCAGTTCCAGCAATTATAAAATTATTTAAGAGAAGGACTGTAAAGAGGAGGGGGTTTTGAGGCCCAGCATTAATTTACTTCATAATGAAATAAAGATATTTCCAAGAATCTAATATGTGATTGACCTCCATAGATAAAGAGCTTGAGGCTCAAACTATACCCTGAAAAAGCAAATTTATAGCCAATAAGGATATTCTCATTTACAACAGGGAATAAAAAGCTTCTAAATTGAAGAATAAAGTTTCATTTACAGTGTCTGCAAGAAGTTCTGTAAATGACCTTTTACATACTTCTAATTAAAACCCAAGGAATTTTTTTTCTTTTTAACATATAAATTGTCTTAAAATGCAACCAGCCCTTCTAACTTGAGATATAGTATCATTTTCTATGTATTACATGCAACTTAATCCAGAGGTTGAATTCTGAACTTCTAGATTGAGCAAGCTATTTGGCTGGTATACTGGGCTCTTAATTAAGTAAAATGTGCTATCTTTGCTTTTCTACCCTTTACCAAATGATAGGAGATGAAATGTTAAAGTTCCTTTTTACCTTCAGAAGAGACAAAGGGCAGCCATTTACCAGCTTTTGAGGGCATCTGTTTATTTATCTCCGTCCCTCAGAACACCACAAACCGTCCAAGCCATGGGAAAGGTCAGGTCCATATTGATTTTGTTGTATGCTAAGGACAATCCTAGTGTAATGCTGTGCTGAAAGCACTGGTTCTGTGAAGATAAATGCCTGCTGCATTCATTTCATGTTGCTTTCCCCCTTTCTACTTCAAGCAGTTCTTGGCTGCAGAAGACATAGATCTCTATCCATTACTAACTTGAAAATCTGATCTAAAGTTCTGTGAACCTGCAGGCAGTGCTCAGTAAATTGGTATTAAAACCCATATGAGGAATTGCATAATCCTTTAAAGAACATTTCATTTGCCAGTGACCTTTTCAGCACTGGAACTAGTTGCTTGTTTGGCAGTGGTTTTTGCTAGAATAATCCTTAATACTTGTAAGCACCCCGTGTCTAGCATGAACCCTCAATTTTTTTCCACAGACCGATCATATTAGGCTATGGTTGTCCAGGTAGACAGCTTTAATACAACCAATATCAAGATATATTGAGTATATTGTTAGTAAACTATGAACTGTAGGTGCAGCTGATGACACACTACCAGCAGTGTGCAGTGACCATAAAATTATTTACTTATGAAGCTGTTCCAGAAGCAATCTATGGGGCAGCAGCTTTAAACCATCAAAATTAAAGACTCCTATCGATATTAAAACTAGCTTAAAAAGATCAGATGCAACAAGTCTGGGTGAGTGTGGGAAACACTGGCTTTTGCCAGGATATTTTCAATGCTTTACATGTGATTTTGCAGTTGTTTGGTTTTTGGGTTTTTTTCTCCTGGCTATATCAAGTAAGCAGTCAGAGAAAATTAAGGCAGCCCTAGGGTAAGCACTGATGCTGAGCTATGTGGCAGCTTGACCTTGTCCTCCACAGATGGTTCCTCACCTTTGTCACCAGGAGTATAAAGCTTATTAAAATAAATGCTGACCTTTTTTTTCCCCTCCCACCTGAGATGCTAAAAGAACAGCAAGGAATACTTTATTCCTTCTGAAATTGTCTGAAGGTCCCTGGCTGTGGTGCTGCCATTGCCAGAGATGTCAGAATAAATCAAAACCCCAGGCACACTTCAAATACAGATCAAGATCTTTCTTTTTACAGGAACCTTTTAGTGATACCAGAAGATAAAGCTAAGGGGGAAATAATGGAGTTCAGTCACACTTCAGCTTTGATTTCCACTTTGAGATCTTTATGACTGAAATTACTGACACACCATAATGCCTTTACACAGGGAAAAAGACCCAGGAACAAGCAGATACCATACTGCAGTTATATTAACAAAGTTAGTAATTAAAAATATACAGGAATAATTGTTATGTATGTTTCCAGCAGCCAAAAACGAGAGCTTGTCTACTCATTCTCTCAGTCATGTTGTGGCATAGACACCTCTTGTCAACAACTGTGAACAGAGCTGTAAAACTGAATTCCAAGTCTGGAAGTAAAATTTCTCTTGATAAAATCTTCTAAGAAATTTTATCAAGAGGTTGTCCTCAGCAGAGGGTTGGGGAAGGAAATTATTTTGTGACTGTTATTACTCTAATATGAATCTTTTGAGCTGGAGGTTGAAATGGAAGTTCCTCAGACTCAAAATAATACTTAATACAAAGCTTTCAGACGTGAAAAGGCTTTGCTGACATCTTAATAATTCTTTCACCACTTTTTTCTTGCAAAGTCAAGAATCTTCTCTCTTCATATGAGTTGTGATGAACAAAAGATGAACCAGGAGAAGGCACCTTTGAAATACAACTTGAGGGTGGCTACCAGACCACTTTTCTCCATCAGCCTCTCATTTAAAGTCAATTAAATGAATAACAAGTAGTCCAGAGGTACTGTATACAGCTCTAAATACACTGATTTCTCTAAGTTCATGTTACTTACATGTTGAAAAAAATCTGGCAAATTCAAGTATTTATGAAGTCCTCCATCAAAGACTTCATCTCAGTTCTAAGAAATGTGCTGTTCATACAAGAACAAGTAAACTACAAAGATTAACTTAAGTATTACAATTGTTATTAGACTGTGAAACCACATTATACTGTTAGCAGTACTTCATTTAATTTTTCTGCAGTCACTTAGTAATGTTCAATTTGTTTGTTAGATTGTTGGCTTTTTTATGTCTGTTTTAGAACCCATGTTTTTCTCCCTTGAGAGTTAGACTGGAATTCACTTCAGAAAAATCTCCTTTTCCCTACCAAGAGATCAATCTGTATTAGTACTTTTTTCCCATGTCAAAACTGTACTCCACAGGGATTATGGATTCAATGCCAAAGGCTTAAAACAGTCTCCAAAGTGCAATTGGATTTTCTGTAAAAGTACCCTCCACGTACCTAAAGAGCATCCCAGAGTCAGGTGAAATAATATCTTGACACGTGGCAGTCAATGCTGGTGAGTGCTATGATGTTATTTGTACAAATCACATACTTGGAAGCTCTTTCCGTAGGAAATCCACAGTGATGTCCATTACTTAAGGTAGTATGCCAAAATGTTTATATTTTTTAAATGTCTTGTTTAGTTTTATTTTGTTTTGTTTTAAGTCAGAGCAATCAAGGGAAAGAATATATCTCTTCCCATCTGGTGGAGCAAGTAGTAAAAATTGCTAAACGCTGTTGTTGTTATTAGACAGTTCAAAGTGATTTAGATGTCTTCTTGTTTCCATTTAGCAATAACAACAATTTGTATCATGGAAATGGTAGCGCAAACAGGAAATTGAACGTGTGGAATAATGGGAATAATAGGATTTGGCCATTGATTTTTACATGAAATAACAGAGGAGGGGAAGATTGGGGGATAAAAAAAAGAACCAAACAAACTAGCAACAATATTTTAGCAATGCAGTAAGTGAACCAGAAAATACATAAAGTAGGAAAACTAATCTTCATAACTCAAGAACAAAAAGCAGGCAAAAATAAAAGGAAGTGAATCCACTCCCATACAAAACACTGCTGTTTGAATACAGCTGATCTGTACTTTAATGAGGCAACAGAAACTGCTGTAAGAATAAACTGAATAAAAAAGAACATTGGGGACAAGTCACTTAGAAAATTAGTTCTCACCCATTCTAAAGCATTTTGCATTCTGATTGGAATTCATTATGTTCAGTGTTACTCCTTCACAAGATAAAAACCATTTATTTCCATGTTTATGAAATGTTCTTTTAATTTATTCTATTGCTCTGTTACCAGAGTAATATCACCATATTTTCTTATGCCTGGAAATTTTCCTTTACTCATTGATCTCTTTTTGTTACCTCTTTCACTCAGTGTTTTGGTTGGTTGGTTGGTGGTTTTGGTTTGGTTTTTTTTTCAGTTGAACAGAAGGTTTACCAGGAAATGGAGGCTAAGTAGTCTTGGGGTTATAATTCCGTACATCTCCATACATCTGAAACTACAGAGGACAAGACAAAATGTTTTCTGACAGTATCCAATGTTTTCCTCTCTTGGTCTCATTTAGTTCTGAATTCAGGTGTTGATCTTGAAATAAGGTAACTCAACAAATCCGGAAACTAGGTTGTTTTAATATCTGCTGTCTCTGGAGTGCCAGCACAGTACAGAGATGAAAAAAGAAACTGTTCACAGAACTTATTCATCTTAGACTTGGAACACCTGCAAACCTAATATTTGTTTTCTTCCTTTTTATAGTCCAATGGTTTCACAGTTCTTTTCCCCATCCATTTTTACTGTAGTTGTTCAATCAGCCATTTTCATCTTTATTATCTTTTGATCCTTTCCAATGTTTTTGGTGTTATTTACTTCACAAGCTGCTGACAATCAGTTTCTGCCGGATGTTCTTGGCATCAAAGCAGAAAGATGAGCTGAGACTTCAGCAGACAGCTGGGACAAACACTGTCTGGGATATTTTGCATGTATTTTTTATTTCATATATGTGAATAAATCTCTTCAAAACCATAGTCTGACAACATGTGATGAAAAACAATGGGCTAATTAGCCAAGCAGTACAAAACAAAGCATTTACTTCATGATTTTGAAACACATCATCAATACATGCTGTGAACAAGCTGCTGTAAGGTTTTTTTGAGCTTTACTGTTCATGCTTGTGTTATATGAGACTCCCACAGTCTGCACTGCTAAACTTCCAAGGTCAGATTCCTCTTACCAAGAAAAGGGAGACCAGAGATATGATTCTTCATCATAAAGAGACCATCTAACCAGACAATGAGCAAGACCAAAGCTGCATCAAGCATGGCTTAAGAAGATGTATGGGCACATGCCTGGAGTTTCATATTTTTCAAGTTAGAATGATTTCTGTTCTTATACTTACAGTGCCTTTTTAATATTATTGCTCAGGAGGGGGAAAGCATCAAACCTTTCAGAATCATCATCCTCAAAACTGAAACTAAATGTCAAGATCTGGCTGTGATCAAAGCAAATGAATTCCTATTGTATTCCTGTTCTTAATGCTTTGCTAAGGGAATTTACTGAGTATAAAAGGTAACAGATTGAGTGCCTTGTGAACAGAGGTCTTCTATTGATCTTCTGAACAAATCTGACAGTGTGAAGTGTTGTCTCAGTCATGTACCACCTTACTGGCCAGGGGGATCAGACAGAAATTCCTCTGCAGTTCCTGGTATATCTGCACAGGCACCCCAGAGCCACTGTGGGTGCTGATCAATGTCTGCCATGAGAACAGATGAGACTGTGCTTTAATCTCACCACACGCTGCTGGTCTGCACCAAAACTTGAACCACTCAAGAGAAATGGGAAATATATGTATGTGTACATTTATCTGCTCATTACTTTGTGTCTGGGCATTCATTTTCTCTTAAGCTCACTTTTAAAAGTGAGGAACCATGAAACTATAAAATATCCACCCTCATGAAAAAAAACCACAAACAAAAAACAAACAAACAAAAAAACCCAACAACCTACCACATTTTTATGTTAAAATGAGTCTGTGAAGCTTGTAAATTACTGCAAAAGTAACATACAGATGAAATTTCTAACATGAACATTTGGAGTGCACAGTTGAATTCACAACAGATTTCCCTGATTTGTTTGGATTTTATTGGACACATTTTTTTTCTGGCAAGTGTTGTAGAATTTGTGTTTTATCTGTGCAATAAAGCTGCATAGATATAAACTTTTATTCATTTTTAAATGGAAGATGAGTTCTCAGCAATAAACTGTTATTCTCCTTGAAGCTTGTTAAGGCCCTGCACCTTTCAAACAGCTAAGAATTTGAGACAGTCTTTATAATTTTGGTTTTCTACATTTATCCTACTGAGAAATACTAGAGGAAAATCCATGGTCATTTGTCAAAACCAGACTGAGTTTTGCTTCTTTCTACACTGTCTACAAGGGGAAAAGTCATTTAGGCTGAGTGACACACTGAAAAATAGAGATAATTTGCAAGGGAGCTGACAGAGTTCCTCAGTTAAAAAAAAAAAGTTTACCAGTGCTGTGACAAAAAATATCTTTGTGAGTTGTACAAAGCCAAAATTGGGTTTATAATTAAGGCAAGGTTGCATCCACTAAATTAATTTTCTGTATCAGTAACCTTCAGTATCAGTAACCTTTATGCATCAAGTTGAGGAAAAGTGCTCTGTTTACTTAGGTTGCAGCAAAGACTCCCAAATTAGTCTTCTGCAAACTGCTGTTCCCTGTCTTGCTCTTAACCAGGCACCTCTGTTCTTATCAATGTATCCTTCTCAAGAAGGAGTCCAATCACAAAATAAAATTAAAGGCTAAAGCAAAATTGAAATCAGTTTCTCTCTGCAGAATGTTCCTCCTGCCAAATTGTTGTGAACTTTCCTCCTTTGGTGGAAAAGGTTACTTCAAAGGACAGTGGCTTTCACCAAACCACAGTACACACAGGACAGCTTGATGTTGAATGTCCCTATAGAGTAAGAGTAATAAACAAAAATCTAAGACTCCTGTACTGTTATAAAAATCAGAAATCTCTACTTTTTTCTCCTTGGTTTAGTATTTAATAGCAAGCTACTCTTGCCACAAAGTAAAGCCCCATAGGACCTGCTAAGTTGTGATGAATTAACATTAGACATTAATGGGTTTTAATTGCCTGGTTGGCATCAGAAACATCAATCCCAGAGTTTATCAGAAACGCTTTCTGCAATGTTCTGGCCTTTTTGGTATTTCCATGATGCTAATTGCTATCATTAGCAAGTTGCTTCCTCACCAGAGATGCTTGTAAAGGACAAGTTTGTGGGATTGGTTTCTGGGTGATAAGTGTGCCATCTGCTTTCCTTTTACAGCTCTCAGCCAAATAGATTCATCAATGCCAGTTTAAAAGGAGTGCCAGAGGGGAGGGAAAATATGGTTCTTTGCCAGATGGTACCCAATATTTTATGAGAGATGAAAGGCCAGAAAAATTGATGCTGATTAGAAAATAATTGCCCTTCCACTTTTCTTTTTGGTTACATTTCAAAAGAATGTGTTCAATAATAGCTACAGACATGAAAACTCAGACTGCAAGGCTAATTGTGTCAGCCTCATGTTGCAACAAGGCCAGAGCTATGCATTATTTTATCCATTTCAGCTTGTCAGGATTGGGAGTCTGTTCACCTTTTTTGGTGGGAAAGGCTCAGAAGAATGTTTGAACACATCAGAGAAATAGTTGTGACTCAGCTGTGCTTTTCCTTTCTGTCCCATTTCCTTTACACTGTTGTAATTTCTTTCTCTGCACTCCCTCAGCTAATCTGAGCCACAGGGACAGTGGTTTCAGAGGGTTTCCCCTTTTCTCATCATCTCCCTCCTCAGGTGCCTGCATGAAGGACTGACAGATAAACAGACTTTCATCTCCTTGGCTGTGGCCTGAGTGTGGATAAGTAAGGGAGAGGAGAGAGAAATGTTGCTTCTAAGCACTTTCATACAGCCCAGAGTATCTTTTGAGGTCACACCAGACAAACTGAGCCTCAAATCACAGAGCAGATGAAATTTTAATCTGAAATTCTCTGTAGGATATAGGATTAGCTGAAATGAAATGTCAGGCCACTGCGAAATCTTTGAGCCCCTGCAGGTACCAAGGCCCCAGAGTAGGGATTGAGCTTCACTCCTGAAAATGGGATGTTGATCACCTTGCACACAAGATCTTCTGGACACTGTGGGAAGGGCAGTGCCAAATGGCTTTTCAGCTTTTTGGTGAATCACTCTGCTGGTCAGGTGGCAGTTCAGGCACATTTTTAAAGGGAAATGCAGATGCTTCAGAACATGAAGGAGATAGTTCAGGGTTATAAGTGCATTGTTGAATATTAGCCACTAAACTGAGGTGACCAAAATTAAAATGTCATGAGTGTGAAGGTTTTCTCACCCTTCACTTCCAACCCCCAATAAGCAATGAGGTGATTACAGAATATTCTCTACGAAAGCTGTATTCCTGGTGGATAAATTAGGGAGGAGGTATAGATTCAGATTTAAATTTCACAACTGTTGTTGTGAATTTTATTGTCATTTAACTGAGTATATGAGTGACATTTCCCATGTTGCAAAGTTCACATCTCAGCTCTGCAGCTTAGTGACCTAAATTAAAATGTTCCTGACTTTAAAAGTTGCTTCAAGTGCCCAGTTAAGTCACAGGCCTGAAAACCCCCCATACCAAAGGGTGGGAGAGTACAGCGCCACGAGGACATGAAGAGACACTAATCTGAGATATCTGAATTGGTGCAGCCCTGTTAACATTTTATAGTGTTGAGTGTATCTTTTCTAAGCAGAAAAATATTGTGGAGACTGTACATGGGATTTAAGTTGCATAAACATATGTGGCAAGAGGAGAAATTGTGCTCCCTTGTGTAAAAAAACCCAAACAAACAAAAGGAAGAAAGGTTGTTTTATTAATTGTTATGAACGGTAGTGTGACTCTTTCTCTTCATACCTTCTGGAAGAGTTGGGTGTAATCTTTAATGCTCTATTAGAGGTGAATTACTTTCAAAGGAACTAATTGTTATTAAATGGTTGCCCTAGCAACACAAAGAGGGTTACCATAGTAGCCTCTTCTATCCAAATTGAAATATAGACTGTCTAAGGGTTCACAGGGTTGGGGATTTTAAAAAATCAAAGTAGAAAATATAAACTTCTTCCTCTGCATAGTGAACCACTGCCATTACATAAAGTCAAGGCTAGGTCAGACCCTGAAATTCTTGGTGTTATCTTATTCCTGCTATAAGAGGTTTTGTTCAACCTTCTCCTTCGCTGAAATTTTGAGGAAGGAAATTAATAAAGATTAAACTACATGATATCTGTGTAGTTCACAATCTTGTCACACTTGATAGAAGATTCCTGAGCTAGTTCTTTTTCCATGGGGCAATGTAGAAATCATACATCTCTGTCTCTCCCTGCATTCACTATGACATGGGCCAGAGAAGGAAACCTCCCCTATTTCTTTGCCTTCTGATAAAACTTTATCATTCGGAAATTATTTACAGATTCAAAGCATCCATATGGAACTCCAGAAACTTCTAGGAACCAAGAAAGCATGGAATATTTTTCACAGTATCACTGTGAGGTCAGTGAGTGAGTTTGTCACCGGCAAGAGATGACTAAATCATTGGTAATAAAAGGTGGGCCCAGTGGGTCAGAAATCCCCGATGGATCTGACTGTTGCTGTTTCTGTCACTGCATTTTATTCATATCTCTTTCCCTGTTCTTCTTCAGAGGGAGTGCATGAATATTTGTGCCACTGGTCACATTCCAAAGATTTATAAAACACAGCTAAACTATTTCCTAATCTCATGATAATGTCACTGCTGTCGAATCAGATTTTAAAACAATTTTTAAACATTTAATTTAATGTTTTTCATAAAGCCACATGTGCTGGTTTGACATTAGTTGATATTTAGGAAGAAGGAAGAAAAGCATTCACAGAAATTATTTTCCTGGGAGAGGCTCCTGGGAGCTTCCTCTGTGCCTAGAAAGGCCAATGGCTGTGTAGTTTTGAGAATTGACAGCTCTGTAAACCATTGAGAAGCTGGGTCCGCCTCTGTGAGCGCCACATTTTAAAACCCGGGAAGTTCCAAAAGTTCCTTTCAGCTTCCGGCTCCAGAAGGTCTCGGGAGCTCTGTGGGGCCGGCCCTGCTCTGCACGGCCGGGCCGGGCCGGGCCCCAGCGGCTCCCGGGCGGGGATGGGAGGCCAGGGGGGCCCCGGCTGGAGCTGGGCCAGGTCACAGCTGCTGAGATCTCGGTAACACCAGGCCCTGCCTCCGGTGCCCCCGGCCTGTGCCGAGCCGGGATCCCCCGGGCTCGGGGCTGGGCCAGGCTCCCCCACCTCCATTGCAGCCCCTCAGCGGCTGCTGGGCAGAGAGAGAGAGGAGCCCAGCACGGCTGCATCCATCACCGTGACTGCTTCAGCCACTGCCCACCAGCACCTGCCAGCCTGGGTGAAAT
>VWYI01025851.1:14883-31866 GCA_013399455.1 Anthoscopus minutus | reverse complement strand
CAGCTGCTGTTTGTGAAAATGCAAGGCCACAAGAAGACTGTGTTCTTGTGGAAAAGTCTCCGGGGCATGGCAAAAGACTCCTCACCCTATGAGAACTGAGGAAAGACTATCATAGAAGTGATAACTGATTTAAAATCCCAGGTTTTGTTTCTACATTGTCAGTTAAGAAAGAAGAGAAGATGGGCAGGGGGAGGGAAAGTGTTCTGGAAGTTTCATTCTGATTTTTTTTAAAAATTCTTTTAGTTCTGTTAATAAAGCTTTCTTCATAGTCTTAAGTTTTCAGCCTGTTTTTGCCCTTCTCCGAAAATCATATCTCATATGAAATGAGTGAGTGCACTGGTGAGTTTAACTAGCTCTAAACCCACCACATATTTGGTGTGTTGGCCAGGAAATTCAAGTTAACAAATCTAAACCACTACGCTAAATTGGTGTTTCTGCCCGGTTTGAACCAAAACTGCTACACCACAGTACCTAATTCAAAGGCCCATGGAAAAATAAACATTTCTTTGAAAATGTGAGATGGGTTTCTAGTCCAACAGGTGGCAAAAGGCCTGAAAAACCCTTTAGAACCTGGCTTTTCTCACTCCATGTCCCTTCGAGAATATTGAATGAATCCCAAATGCAATTGAAGTAACACCAATAAGCGTCAGACAATTTCAAGTTTTCCTAAGGTATCATGCTTCCAGAAAATCTGCATCACTGTAAGTCAACATAACAAAGCTGGAATTCTTATTTCCACTCCAACATCAAAAAGTTAGCATCACAATATTAACTTTAAAATTAATCTCTATTTTCACATAAAAGTTCTCATAAAAGTCACTTCTGAACCATGTTTTTTTTTAATGAGTCTCACTAGCAAAATAATCAAGTTAGCCATGGAATACAAACTTTATGACTCTTATTACCAAGGTTTCACTTCAAATTACTTTTCTCAGAGCCTGTGCTCTTGCATCCATCTTTTGTCTCTGTAACTGCCCTGCCATGGAAGCTGGAGTCTCCACAGCTCAGAGGGGAAAGCAGCTCCTTTCCTCTGAAAATTTAACTCCAGCTCCTCAGGCTTCCCTGGCCCCTGCCCAGGAGGGGTCTGTGCTTCCTCAATGACTTACCCAAGTGTTTATTGTCCTCAGGGGACCCACCCTGCTGCTTTGACAAGAGTGACCCTATCACTTCCCAGGGCAGCTCTGCCTTGCCAAATATTTCACCCACAAGTGCCTGTGGAACTCCTTTTTACTGGGTGATGAATGCCTTGGTCGAAGCTGGAGGCTTTTGATGATGAATTCCTGTGAGAAATGGGATTCTTTTGGAATGGTTGTGAATATAATGATTTCTTCTTTATCTGTTGAGGCTGTGCTAACAAAGCTCAAACAACGCTAAAAAGATAAGTGCAATATTTATGCAGAAGGTACTGTCTATTGAAAATCTGATTAAATTAGAGACTAAACAAAAAGTTCCTAATTTTAATTAATTAACAGAAAGGCTTGCCTTTAATATTTTAAACTGCATTTTAAGCTGACTGAACAATTCAGGATGAAGCAATTACAACTCTTGTGCCTTTTGTTTCCTGAAAAGAGCAGGAGATTCCTTTAAACCCTTTTCCAAGGGTTTTCTAAGAAAGTCTTCCACATATGCTTGTAATCAGTTCTTGGAAGAAAGGCAGAAGTTGTATAGATTATTTTTGCACAAGAAATATTAGTCTAACAGATCCAGCTGCACTATAGGTAGCTGCTATGAATTAGGACAGAAGTTAGAACATTCAACATTCATGACACTGACCTATTTCACAGAGAACTCAATTCACTGTGTATGATGTAAAGTGAATTGTTTTCTTGAGAGACTTCTTCCACTTCTTGTGGAAGTTGAATATGGATGCAGGATAGAAACATGAGATTACCCACTGCTGCTTATCTTCTTCAAGTTTGTGTTTGGGTTTTTAAATATGATTAATAATTTTTTTAATAGTAGCACGTTATATGAAGACTGCACAAATCAGACAAACTCCCACTGGGGACAAAATCCCTAGGCTGCTTGGCTGCTGTTCTAGACTTATATTCTCTTCAGCAGCTGCATATATAGTAAAGTTCTGTCCTCTGGGGGAAAAAAATTCTTCATACCTCATCAGAATCAATGTGATTCTGAGACACGTCTTTTAAATAGCACCAAGCACTAAGGTGGAGCAGTGATTTTCTGGCACTTCTGGGTTGGTTTGGTAGCTAGAGTTTCCATGTCTGCTTTTTCCTCTTTGTCCAGCCCCTCAGGCCTGTCTGACATTGCTGCCATGTCCATGAGCTCACCACAGTGCTTTGGAAGTGCTGCCAGCACCCTGAGTTCAGGCTGTGCCCCACGGCACACCTCCTAGCCTGGCACGAGCCCTGGAGCAAGCTGGGACAGGCACTTTTGGCAGCTTATCTCCCACGCTGCCAGTGCTGCAGAGGTAGAGTGTCGTTAGTGAACACGAAATAGCAGAGTGGATTCAAATCACAGCAGTGAGGTCTGATTCCAGTGAGGCAGAAGCCTTTATTTTGGGGTTTGCAGCCCCTTTTTGATACAGGTTAACATGATTGGCCAAAGGAATCACCTCTCTGGTCCCATTGGTGGAGCAAGAGAAAAACACATTCAGAACACCTGTATGACATTGTTTTGAGAACCAAAACCCATTTAACCTATTTACAAAAAACAGTTCTTGAAAGAGAAGTTTCCCAAAAGACTTTCTCTTGGGAACAGATCATCCACTGTCATGCTGAAAACTCTCTCAGGCTCAGAAAATCATGTCCACAGTACAGCCCTGGAAAAACGATGGGCTTTGGAAGGCTCTGTGCTGTTTTGCCTTTTCATGCATGCAGATGAGGCTGGGGTGCAGCTGAGAGCCTTGCTCTGGAAATCAGCCTGGAGGATTGACACGATTTCTGACTGATGGTGCATGCACTTGAAATTGCTGGTGTGGGCAAACAGCAGGCACTCAGACAGGCTGATCTGCATCTGAAAAGGAAATGGTTGAGAATCACTTTTCTGTCTGTAAGTCTGGCCTAGAAATTCAGATGAAAAGTGAAATTGCTGTCAGACAGGTGGTTAGAAATGGTGTTTTAAATAAAACTTGGGAGGAGTACTTCTCAGCAGAAATCTTTTCCCTGAGCTTTTGGAGGAAGATGAGATTTGTCCTTGCAGAGTGGCAGGGTGCATCTTCTGCTGATTGCTGCTCTCCACTTTGCTGCCACTCAGGGTGAAATGTTCCAACTGTGTCTCAAATATCCAAAGTTTCAAGAAGTGATTTCTAGATAGAAGACAATGCAATTGTTGTTTTTTTCTCTTTTTCTTCTGCTCGCGGACATTTTATAATTCGTGTACTTAACCTTTTTTCTCTAGGATAGGCAAAAACCAAATTTTGCAACAGCAAAACCTGGTTGTTTTGTGCAAAACCTCGGGTTCATTTTTAAATCAAATGAGGGTACATTTTAAGAAAAAAAATTATTATGATAGTGAAAATAAAAATTAAAGTGAATTTTAAGAGTGGAACTTATCAACAAAACATTCAAAGGAATTATAAATATATATGTATAAATAAAATAAATTAAATGAATTTTAATAAAAGGTGACCAAAAAAGGAAGAGCTCTTTTCTTATGTTAATAGCTATCAAAGTATTGACTTGTAATATTATTTCAAATATTAATTTTCAACACTGTAAAATTTTTTTTTGCTTTGGCCAATGCCTGCAAAATTGACTTTTCCTTTTGAAATAAACATTTTAGTGTAAAAAAACCCCACAACTCGTTTAAGCATTTATTCAATAAATCAAAACATTTCAGTTAGAAAAAACTAGTTCTGGATTGACCCAACCTTTTTTCCTTTCATTTCTTTCTTCTATGCATAGTCCTAGGAGGTATTACTGAAAATAAGAAGTTGTTTCTGTTTGAAGGCCAAGTTATGATTTCAATTTTACACTCAGTAATTCAATACCGCTATGTACCATGATGTAATTGAAATAAAAACCTGAAGCAGAACATTCATTATCATTTTTTCTCATCCGATTCATTGATAAAAACCCCCAATTCTTTCATGTTTCTTGTTCTTCCAAGGGCCTTAACAAACATGCAAGTTAATTAGCTTCAAGTGTGATAAATAGAAAGTAATAGTGTGTGCAGGAGTTAATTAGGAAATTTTGTGAGGAATCATACTTTAAACAGCTACGGAATTAATGGTCTTTAAATGCAGGAGAGGTTAATAGCTCTAAGGGAATAATCTTGGTAAATCCTTAAAAGAGGACAATCATTTTCCTAAGTCAAGATCCTGTAAACTGATGAATAATTTTAAAAATTTTTGTTTTAATACTTTGTTTCTTAGAAGTATTTGCAACATTCTTTTTTCCCTTACGTTTACTATGGCACTGGAATGCTTGATATAAATTGTATTGAATTTTCTGTCTTTAAAATGCATGTAAAATCCAGCAGTGCAAACTTCAGAACAATAGTTAGGGAGGTAGGATGAAAATGTCATTAAGCTCCACCTAGATTTAAGTTCTAACAATGGTTAATATGTTTGGTTGCTGTCAATCCTGAATTATTTCCTTGAGGCAAGAAAATTAACACAGTTTAATTTTTTTGTTGATGGACAGGATGAAAAATATAATTTGAGGACAGGGAAAGTCTGCTGTTCTGTGTTTTAGTCCTTTAAAGTTATTGTCTATTTTAGAATAGATTCAAAGGACAGGAAAATGCAAGTCACAGTAGTTTCTATGTAGAAAATAATTTTAAAACAACAAAATAATTTTAGGTTGATTTGATTTTTTCCAAAAGAAAGAACTTTTTGAAATTGAAATGGGCCCTTCACAAGCCTGTCTTGACTCCAGTAAATTAATGACTGTGCCTATTAATGTCCCTGGGCAATCTTTGCCATTTCAGATTATGTGTGAAAATGTATGTACAAGCCTATGCATAGGTATACATTTAATGTTAAAATGTTAGCTGGTTCTATTAGGGTGAAGCTCTTTTTACCAAAAAGAATCTAAAAAGATCCTCTTAAATGTTATGATCTTTTAAATGCATGACATAATCCAAACTTGGAAATACATAAAATCCTCTTTTTCCATAATGATTTGACTACTATATCTTGTTTTTCTGTACCTGCTCTAGGAAGGCGTATTTTAACCACAACTTTCATCTCTGGTCTTTCAGAAGATGACGCACAGAGCTACTCCTCCCTCCTGAACCTGCTTCCTTTTATTTAAAAGAAAATGCCAGGTTGTCCTGCTGGGGTGTTCATTCCCTCTATCAGACACATAGACAGGTGCCTGGGATTTGCTACCCCTGGGAATTAAGTGAAGTCATAATTAGGTGTGTGTCTGTCATTGTCTCAGGTGTCCTGTGCACCTTTCTGCCTTTCCCGTGGACTCATTTTGCTTTGGTTATGTTTTTGGTGGGGGTTTTTGGGTGGTTTTTTGTTTGGTGGGTTGGGGCTTTTTTGTCTGTTTGTTTGGAGCTTTTTATTTGGTTTCTTGGTTTTGTTTTAAAGGTATTTTTCATAACAACTCTGGAAAGTAGCATTGTTATTCCTACCCCTGAAATCCATAATCTATGTTGGATTCCTTTACCTCTCAGGATATAGGTCACATCTGGTTTGTTGGACATGGCCAAACATCCTACTCCAGGCCAGCAAGGATGCAAAACACCACAGCCTGAGGACAAGTGATGTCCTTGGTCCAGCACTCACATGAGAAAAACAATCACAGCTGCAAGATTTCATCACCATTTCTGTCAGTCTCTAGGAGTAGCCAATCCCTTGGGAAGCTGCATGAGCCTACTGCCACACATGATGGTAACGCTCATATGGCCTGGAAGGAACAGTGTCTGTTCTTCCCGAGGCAGAACACACATGAAAAACCAGGTTCACCTTTTGGGTATAGCCTAAAAAAAAGTTTAATAAAAAGACAGTTTGGAGACAGAAATAAAGCAAAGGGTTGAAACGACTGAGTGCCTTGGCATTCAGCCAAGAGCACGCCTTACTAATGAATAATTGTTCCTTAAAAGCACCAGCCTGTTGCATATTCATGGTCCTTATACATTCCTTTTAAGTTTAGATGTTCTTTTGCTTATTTTCAGCCCCCCCTTCTCCAGCAGATCAATCTTCTTGTGCCACCATTTGGTCTCACACTTCTTGATAACAGAGGTTCAATAAATTCTTCTTTTGGAGCACTGGTCACTGTCATCTTCATCCGGATAAAATAATCTAGGAATACAGGGGCGGATTTCTGTTTATCTTTTCATTCTCTGGGTTATATGTACAAAAGCACTCTTTATTAAAATACCATACTATTACCTAAGAAATATATATATGTATCACACTGCTATTTCTAAGTTTCATTTTTAGCAGAAAATAAATTATATTAGTACAGCAAAGTTTGTCAACATTATAGAATTCAATTTAATATTTGCAAAAAGGCAGTAATATAATATGTCTTTATAATGCATAGGATGGTAATGCTGGCCCTGTGTGGCTATATCAAGGAATATTCAGGCAAGGAATGGTCCTTGATTCACAACACAAATCATCCAGCCCAGCTCCACACACTGATGCTCCAGGTGACCCTGTTCTAGTCTCATCAATTCTCTTTTGTCCTTCTTGGCACAGGCTCCCATCGGTGTTTTGTTTTTCCCTGTCCTGCTGCACCGGATCCCTCTGCCCACTCTTCACCTTTCTCACCACATGCCTTGATGTCCTTCAACATCCCAGATTTTTGCATGGTGTCTGTGTACTCCTGATTTTTTTCTAATCAGCAGTGCTATGGTTTCTGAAGGTGGGGGACGGGGGTGAGGCCACCTTGCCTGAGTGCTATTTTGATGGCAAAAAATCAGTTTCTCCTGAAGTTGCTATGGACACTAAAGCTCCCTACAGTCCTATTCCACTCTAAAGTAGGAATTGCTTGTAAGAATGTGTGGCAAGGTCCTGTAAACCACATTAACACCCACTTTACCCTGTCCATTGCAATTTAGTGTGGGGCAATAGTCCTGGGGAGAGGCTTTCAAAGCTCTCCATCAGGGCCCTGAGGGTGACAAAAAGCCATAACTGCAGGTCCACCTTGACTTGTCCTCATGTAGCCCTTGGCTTCAGGGGCTGTCTCACCCTCACAGAGTTCTGTCATGAAGTGATGGCTTCTGTCATGAAGTGATCTCCTGGGTGTTCCCTGCTCCTGAATCGCCCTTTGGTGTATGGATGGCCCCTCAGGGGAGCCCAGCCTGCAGGAGGTCACCTTTGATTCATCCCCTCCCCACAGGCTTCTCCCTGGCACCTCCAGTGGCTTGATTTTCTTAGTGTTAAAGTAAAACAAGAGCCCAGGCAAGGACCTGTTCTTTTTCAGTTTTAGGCAGCTTCCTGTTTAATTGCTCACCCAGATGTTTGAAAGCAGCCATAGCAGCCCCCCTGAGGACTGCCTGGAAAGCCTGTCGTTATCTCTGCTGTTTATCAGTTGTGCTCTCTTGGCATTGGTGACAACTGAAATTAGTTAGGCAGAAATTATAGAAATGTGTCCTTAAAGACAAGGCAAAAGGTGGTGGTTAAGGATGTTACCTGAATGCTACTCCAGAAAAAAGACCTGGCTATAGGAATATCAGAAGAGCACACATAAATGATCTTTTTTTATTGCACACACCATCCTCTGTTCAGGTCCCAGATTTTTCTGCAGAATTAAATTATAATGTTACAAACATATTTTATAATGCTGGCTTTTTGCAAAATATTGGAATGAATGGCTAAAGTAGTTTTGCTATAGTTTTTATTTCAACTAAACTTAGGCATAGTAGTGGAATAGATACTAGTTCTGCTTGAACTGTCTGCTTGGCTGAGGTAACATGCAGTGAACAGATGATGGGGTCCCAGTTGCTGACACGCCAAGTGTTAACTCTCGCTGTCTGTGGAAAGAAGGAGCCAAGGCCCAAATTAAAGAGAGATAAGAAGAGGATTAAAACCACAAGCTGAGGGCAGATCCTAGGAGTGGCCATGCTAAACAGTTCCTGGAAAATGTAAAGTAGTTAGTAGAAACGTTTTGGAAATGGTTTCTTAAAGGTATTTCCTAAACAGCAGGTATGCTCTCGACGAAGTGCCAAAGCACTCGGCCATTTTGACTCTTTGCTTTATTAGCTTTTTCTCCTAATTGTCTTTTTATTAAACTTTTAAAATTACACCAAAAGGCTAAACCTCGTTTTTCACAATAGAATTGATGGTACTTTCAAAGGGATTTCTACCTACTACATAAAATCCTTATGATAATAGGGGAGGTACTTTGCATAACCTTGGGCTCTTATCTAAAGATCGCTGAGAGTTGTGAAAAAATTCAGATGATTTGACATCTTTTGGATCATTTCCATTCAGTGCAGATCAGAGAGCCCAGTTTATCATATGCTGTTGTTTCTTCCTTTCTTTCCCTTTTTCCTGAACAAAGAACAGGTTAAAAGAAAAAAGCAAACAAAACAAACAAATGCAAGGAAAAAGGAGAAAGAAGCAGCTATATTTATTCTCTACTTCATTATTCTTTACAGATTTTTTTATTCAATTACACACATTAGTAATTACTCTGAATCTTACAAAATGTAAAACATTTTGCATTTACTCATCTTCCAAGGAATTTCAAACTCATTATAGTTTTAATTTCACTGCAGTTCAGTAAAATAAAAAAATTGTCACTTTGAAGTTCAAAACTCAAACTGGGCTGGGTCAAATAATACTACTTTCTGATGCAGAAAACCTTTATGCTCCATCTTTCCACTCACCAACAGAACTTCCCCAAAAGTAGGATATTAAATTAGAAATGCACTTCTCTTTGACCTGTTCTTTAACAAACCATGTTTCTTTCACATGTAATGGAGCTGCACAAACAAGGAATGACTCTTAGCTTTCTTTTTTAGTAGTTGTGTGACTAATCCAACAAAATACTTCTGTTTTCTTCTGGATGTCTCTGTGTGGTCTGACCAAAACAGATGTTAAAGCAGGTAAGTAAATGTTCCTCTGATAGTTGAACAAAACTCAAAAGCAATTTGAGAGATCCTAAAAACTTAATTATTGCAATGGACAACTGATTTTAATTTTTTTCATCCAAATCAGGAAGACATAAACACCATACACAGTCTGGATTAACAAAATAGAGCTGTCTAAAGAGGCTAGGATGCTCAGAAAGCATCAGGAAACACACCTAGAGGTTGGACATTAAATCTGATCATGCAGAGTCTCAATAGTACCTCCAGAAACCAGGCACTGTGATTTCTGCTCTTTCTAAAGAAATTGCAGCATAACAGGTGCTGGAAGGCAGCTGTGGGCAGTGTCTGTATAAAAGGCAGTGTCTCAAACCAAAGCAGCTCTGCACAAGGGGATGCTGATCCTGACGGGCACCAACAGGCAGCTGTGGATAACTGAACAATTGTAAAACTTACTGATGTCTGTCAGAATTCTAAACTGGAGGAGGAAATATGATTGTTATGTAGCACAAACAGCTGTTGGGATACTCTCAAGCAACATACCCTGTGACAGCCCTGTAATATAACTCATGTTAAGCCAAGTTAATGGCCTGTTTCACTCTTTATAAACCCATGAGCTAGATAATTTGCTGTGCAGGATGTGGATGGCAGAAGTAGATAACTGACAGTGAACTTCAACTTGCTCTGTACAGGCTGCAGAATGCCTTTGGCACTGTGAATTTTTATTCCAAAATCCACCAGCAGTCTGGTGCTGTTGTCATCTCTGGACGCAGTAACTTGGAGTGTGCTACTACCACATTTCAAAAAACAGAAGTGTTTCAGGCCAGACAACACCACTATACCAGACTGGCCACCTCTGTTCCTCATCTTAGTGACACAAAAGTGTGAAATCCTGTAGGTGATCAGATGGATAAGGAGTTAACCTTATCACGTTATCCAGCAACAGATAAAGACTAAAAGCCTACAAGAACAAAACCAGTCCTTTTCTCATCATCTAAGCTGTGTTACAAGAAGTAGAACATTATTGATCAAATGAAATCTCCAGAATATTATTACTCTGTCACTCAGTGAGTCAATTTTATTTGATTACATGTTTGTATTGTTTAAGAGACTTTTATATGGCCTCAGACAAGTATATTTTCTCTTTGGGTATTTGTAAAAGAATACAAGCAGTTCTAATAAGGCGAACAAATAACACCTGTTTTGAAATATAGCTACAGATGTAAGTTTCTGTTTGCAGCACAGTGGTGCTTCTCTCTTGAAAACATTTTAGGCACAGTTGCAACAATGAGGGACCTTCCAGCACCTCTTACCCCAGTAAAAGTGCTGAAAGTTTTGGTGCCTAAAACACACATGGTAACCCAACTGAGAGAACTTATGCATTTAGAGGTCTTTTCCCTCAAATGTCTTTTGTCTCTGAGCTGCTCTATGAAGCAGTTAGCAAGAAGAAAGTTGTATGACAGCAGTTATAGGTACAGGAGCAGCTCTACAACACAAGGGAGGCTCCAGCTGAAGTTCAAACCATTGTGCACATACTGATGGTACCTGCCAGAGGATGCTCCCCAAAGAGGAGAGCAAGGATCTGACTGAGGAATTGGGGGTGCTGAGAGTGAACAAAAGCTGAATTCACATACTTTCTCCCTGCTTTCAGCATGGCATTTACTAAACCAGTACAAGAATAATAATAAAATTGTTGACCTGAAGTCATAAGACTCGTAAGATTGGTGTCATAGGATTGTAATTTTTAAGTTGCGTGTGTCGTTCTAATGAGCTCCTCTTAGTCATCAGACCATACGGTTTTCCATGAAACAAGCTAGTGCCCTGGTTAGATGATACCCAGCTTTCGGAAGGATCAATAAAAATAGGATGCATTAAAAGAAGGCAAACCCAGAAAATAATAGCCTACCCTACCACTTTGTTGTCCTTTGAAGTAGATGGAGAGGGGAAGGGAAGAAAATGGAACTCAATTGTTTGTAAGTAAGTGGTTATTAAAAGATTGTTTGAATTGTTTGATCTAAGTGGCTTCAGCCTTTTTGGTATATTTGTTGCCCAAGGTAGATAGGAAATTTCAGACCTAAAGTCATAACTGTACATTTCTGGCATAGCCTAGGAGGACAGATCAAAAGAGCAATGGAATTTACATTAGGTGAGCAAACAAATGTTTGTTAGACTGTTCTTGTAAGGATGAAAAATTGTGATGAAAACTCTGAGTAAAATAAACAGAAGACCCAAAAGAAGCATAAGGAGATCCCTCAATGATATAAACTGATGCAATGCTGAAAAGCCCATTTGAGTCAACACCAGCTGTGATCTAAACCAGAAAATTGGGAAGTTTGGACATGCCAGTATTTCACTCTGTTAGTCAAGTTATTTTGCAAGTGGTGTAAATTTGCTGATCACCATGAAAGTTCAGACTTTCTAGCCCATGCTTAATACATGGATTTCTTGTAAAATGGGGGAAATGTTAAAGCTGTGTTGGTATCAACTGCAGCTAAAATATTTTTCACTTACTTTCACCATAATTTTATCTGTTACATTTTGATTACAACAATGCTGAACCTTCAAGTAAAAAAAAACAGCACTGAACACACAGTCATGGGCTGAAGCCAATTCTGTGCTGCAGACGATGATACAAGCATAAGGTGAAAATTAGTGATAGAAGATTAGACACCAGCAGGGAAATGACTGGAAATCTTTTGACTGTTACATTCCATAATTTGTAATTCATGCAATATTTATTAAAGCTTACACTTTGAGGATAACGCTGATTTATGACTGCATCTACCCAAAGCACTTTTTTAGGTTACCTTTTTACTCCCATGTTTTTGTCTAATTAAACTAAATTTTTAGATTCTTTACTAACCTTGTAATTTTCTGTCTTATTTCTTTGTCTTTTCCCAGGCATTTAATTAGGTCTGGCTCAAATAATCTGTAATAAAGGGCAGAAGGCTCTACAAATCTGGTTACGCTCCCTGTAGGAAAAGCAAGAGTTACAGGACTTCAGGCTGCTTCCCAGCAAGACACAAGGCTGGCATATCCACTCTGCATAATTCCACCTAAGTGTGGAATGCCTCAACTTCATGCCCTCTGAATTACCCTCCAGGGGCTTCTAAATTGCTTTCACTCACCTTGCTCAAGGGCATCTCCTGGAATTTAACCTCCCTTTTCAGGTACCTAACTCAGATGGCTAAAGTCAAGCAATGTGAACACTGCTTTATAGCTACTAAAAGAATTAGTCTTGTAACCTTTAACTGGCATCAGCAGGTAGTTAATCACCATTAAAATGGTTTCTTGAAGGTGAATGTTTTGCCCACCAGAAGATGCTATAATTTCTGCAACTACTTCCTTTGTAAGATGATGGTAAGCAGCCAGTTCAAAGCATTTAAGGCAGCAAATTGTTATCTGCCTAGGAAGTATAGTCATTCAAATAAAATAGATCAGGACCACTGGACACTTTGGTCTCACATATTAGAAAATGCCTTCATTATTAGGAAGTCTGCAAAAATGAAATTTAAAAAAAATACAGTTCCTTCAACCAATTTGTAAACAGTTAAAAGAGTTACTTCAAACCTTCCTTAGATCATACCCTTTGGGAAACAAAAAGCTTTGCTAACACCACCTTGCATTGCACAGCACTTATTAGAACAAGGAAAGACAAAGATTTTTCCCAGGAATTACATACCTCTGAGCCCAGCAAGGGAGTCAGTTTTCATTTCAATCTGGCCAGATACAACAGAGACAGAAGAAAACTGAATTTCAGAATGAGTGATTCCTGTAAACCAGACAAACATGCAACATGTTGGTCTCAGTTTGAGTATTAACATCTTTCATTAAAAAAAAATCTAGAACATTATTACTTAGAGTTTAAATTTTAAGTAAAATAGAAATATTTCTCATGTCATGAGTGGAAATCCATTTTCTGCACTGGCTTGGCAGTGTCACAACTCTAAATCTGCTAGAAATCTTGCCACAGAAGACTGGTTCTTCTGTGGTTCACCCTTGTTTTTACTTCAGCTTATCTTTCTTCTCTCTTCCTGTTGATTTCCTTGTGTACCTGATTAGCAGTCTGACAATGAAAAAGAAGAAATTATGTTCTGTGAAATACCTGACCATATTTTTATAAGACTGACACATTCTGCCTCTCCTTAACCTGTTTTCATAAGTGTGAAAACTCAGGACATTTTTAACCAGTTATGCTTAGTTGTCATTGAAAGTCAAATACATCACTGTGCTGACAAAGGAAGTGCCAATTTTCATGCTAAAACATGCTATTTTATGCGTTAGATTGTAACCTTTTGATTCGGATGAAGATGTTACACTTAGGAGGGGTTTGAACTGTACCTGAATGACACAGCTTAAATGGTGTTTACCCCACCTCTTTCTTCATCTTTCTCTTTTTTGAATGCAAAGTGAAGTGGTACCACTGAAGTAACTCCCTCAGATATTGTGCTGTGCAATTGTTGCCAGCAAGCCAAGGAAAAAGGACAAATGATACCTTTTTTCTCACAGAAAATAGGTGTGCTGCTCATACAGCATTGCTCACTCTGTGATAAGGCCACGACTTCTTGAGATCCTTGCTAAATAGTGGTAGAGAGCTTTGGGAAAGAACATGATAATTACTTTTAACATTTAAAAGAAGGCATACAAAGGAGTTATTATATAATTTCCCTTGGATATCACTGGGGTTGCTTTCTAATAAAGACTGACTGAATTGGAACAATAATGGAAACAAACCATACAATATTTCCTTATATGAGAAAACAGATCTTTTGCACTGCTGTGTTCTTTTGGACAAGAAGCTGGCACTGAATTACTTAATGAGAAGACAGAAATTCTGTTGGATTTCTTCTGTAGCCTGTCCTTTCTTTTTAATAACAAAATAAATGACCCTTACATCAACTTTTGTTCAACAAACTACAGTTCAGTTCATGTTTTGATTGTCTCTTTCCTCTTCAACTTTTGGATGTCTAAAAGTACCTCGGTACCTTCAAAACACATTTAAGAACTCAGCATATGCTAATAAATTCAGGATCACTATGATTTTCTACAGTCAGAAGTCTCTACAGCAAAACTCTGCATCTAAACCAATATAAACTAGCATAAATAGAAAGACTTCAATTGATTTCTGCCTCTGAGGAAGAACTAAATGAGAATTCACTGTCATGCAATATGTATTGGAAGAATTCTTCTTATCCCACTCGTGCAACAGAAGATACAGTGCAAAATTTTCTCTTTCAAAACTTTGTGTCTGTGTATGTGTGTGTATGATTTCTATGGAATAAAGACTTCTGATATTGAAACACAGGTCAATTAAGCTAGGAGAAATGAGAAAAAATTATGCAGAGGGTTTTTTTGGTTTTTTTTGGGTTTTTTTAAACAGTTACAGAATTCAGATAGTGAACTGCTTTAACTGTTCCTCTGGTGTTTGGTTGCCATGCATTAAAAAATATTTTCAATTCTTCTTTGACTATGCCACCAGTTAATACACTGTTGATGAATGCTGATCCAGGTGAATGGATTTTTAGATTGGGCTCTAAAAAATGTGCAAATTTATGAAGGTAGTTATAAAAACAATAAGAACAGTGTTGTATTTTGTCTCCAGAACCTTCTGATTCTTAAAACCAATGCAATATTTTATTTACAAAAATTCTGCATTTAAAACCAATTTTAATCTGCAAAGGCCAAGCTAAATTCTAGTTTGGAGATACAGTGTTCCTATAATATCATCATCTAAATATTAAGTTTTGCCTAACTTTTCTAAACTTGAATAAAAAGTAATATAGCAAATTATTCATTACAAAAAAAAATCTTCAAGGACGTTTTTTTCACTGCATGATATCATCAGAACATATTATGTAATGATTCAGCATAAAAAATAATCCTGCAGGAAACCACACGCCCCCATTTGCATGTGTCCACTGCATAGTATAGTTAAAGGCATGCATTTTTGAGGTACCTACTGCCCACACAAGATTGCTGCAACAAATAAAAGCAGGTCATTTCACCCCAAATCATAAATATACTTCCTACCTACAGAACATGCATGCTGAGAATTTATAGAATTCTGATGTATTGCTTTTATTCTGAGATTATTAATTTTTCTTCTGGACCTTTTAGTCATATTTAATAAAGTGTTAAAGTCAAAATTGTTCTGATAAAAGCTGTTTGCTCAGCTCAATAAATCTATATGAGCTGTGGGTGATGAATCTCTGAAAATGAATGTTTATAACAATAGCTCCTTATTCTACATTGCCTTCTGATTTTAGCCTGAATAAATTAAAAGTTTTCACATTTCTTTATTCATATTTTGATAATGAGAGAATTCAAATAGTGCATCATGCTATTTACATCCTCAAATCTAATGATGGGCCTGTCAAATCACTCTCTAATTTTCCTGGTCTCTCTAATTATCAGGAATTTATCATGCCAGAAAAAAGTACAGTCAATCCCTCCATTCATATGGCATGTCCATGTCAGAAATTTCTGAATGCTGATGTATTTGTCCTTCCAAAAAGAGCTGGGTTAACGTTGTTTGTGTTAATGTCCTTATGAGCCATACAGTTGAATACTTCATTCTTTAGTGTCACCCATTAGAAATCTTTAATTTATTCTATTTTTGTAACAGACTGAAAATTATGTGGCTGCTTTTTCTATTCGTCGGGATTATTTAATAGGTATGTGCGTTCAGAGTGAATCAGAGAACTGTTATCCTTTCTTGTACTTCCACATCATGACAAATAAAGCATGATATTCTTTTTTTTTTGTCATTTATTTAAAAACCTAGTTATTTTATTCATTGAGGAAGTGGATTGAGTTTTATGACATAATCATCAGTGAGCTTTATGTGTTCTTATTGACCCTTTTATTTGCTGGCAGGTACCTCCCAAAGCAATACACAAGGATACTCAATCTTTTCCATGCAGGCAAGATGGAAAGGAAGGCATGTTCAATGACACGAGGTGTTTATCCTTGCAAAGGAAATGTAATTATCATTGATCTCACAGGATATAACTTGAAGGTGGAATTTCATATTGAGTTTGAAAATATTAATAAAACTTACTGGTTCCTTCAAGCAGATTTGTGCTTTGGTTCCTTGCACCACATTTAGTATCATAAACCCATATTATTTTTAAGGCCTCCTGTCTAACAGAATAAATTCTCCATAGCTCTTGTCTTTACTCAAAAGTAGCTGTCAAATCCTTCCAAATCAAAAGGGGAAAATGATTAAGCAAGAACTAAAGAAGTGAAAAATAAAACCAGGTACCTGAGAGAAGTGAAACTGTTTAATTCGGAATGTGTGAGATGTTTATTTCCTGGAGTTTTAAAAATATTTGCCATTATGTTGCAGCATGTTTTTTGCTTACTATATTGGATTTTTATATTGTAAAGTTGTAAACACATCCCCCCCTGTTAAATTAATAGTTTATCCCAGGTGTATCCTATCCCAGCTGCCAATCCACTCTGGAAACTGCCCCTTGTCCTCAAGTGTTCCCTGTCCATCTCCTGTTATTCAGTCCCTCATTGGTTTATGTAACCTTTTCCCTCTCACTGTGATCCTTTATTGATTTACACTCTGTAAACCCCTCCTTGTTCTCCTCCCCTGAGTTTCCCTCATAGGCTCATTCATCCCCTCCCCTTGTTCCTCCCCCATAGATCAGTGGCTGTGTCATGGGTTACAGTACAAAATGTAATCAAAAGTGCGTTATTCTATCACCATCTGCTGGAACTGGAATGAGGGGAAGTGATGCAATCTTGTGTTGATAAGCCAGCTGATAAGAAATCAGCAGGACAATTTCCTTATTTCTCCTGACCCATCCTCCCTTCAGGGAGGGGTTTTCTGCTGATGGGCCATTGAGTCCACTGATAAGCTTACATCATCCCATTGGAAAATGCTCCATCCAAGGGGAGAAGCTGATGGGCCATTGAGTCCACTGATAAGCTTATCATCTCATTGGAAAATGCTCCATCCAGGGGGGAGGAGCCAAGCCCCTCTACCTGGATAAAAACCAGAGAATTGGGGCACCAAGG
>VWYI01025851.1:1014-14793 GCA_013399455.1 Anthoscopus minutus | reverse complement strand
GAGCGTGGCTCTGAGCCAGCACTTGGGTCCAGAGCTCTGCTCAAGGCTGGCCCAGCCCTGGCGTGAGTGCCAGAGACTTCCACCTGCTGAGCCAGCCCTTTGCTCCGACACTGTGTCAGTCATACACGGGAATCATTGGGGGGTTTGTAACTGTAGAGTCACAATAGGTTTTTTTAGTTCTAATAAGAACGGGAAGGAAAAGATGTGTGCATAGAATGGGGGTGCAGGAGAGTGGAGTTGGAAAGTAGAGGTATGCTCCCATCCAAACAAGAATAGGGAAAGATAGAGCAGGATAATGGTCTTGGTGTACTGATTGACATGGGCTGCTGGATTAAAGTTTGTGCAGTGCACAGGCAAAGGCAAGGCCAGTGATGTGCATTGGGGTGCTCCTGGCAATCCAGTCTAGCTCCCTGACAAGAATTATTTCCTGAAATGTGTTTTCTGAAGTTATGCCTCTCCCAGTTTTGTGCACAAAAAGTGAGAGAGTTCTACCACAAATTTTGGGATGCACCAGACCCTGATGGAAATAATTACATTCTACCCATGTACTCATAATAAAACATTCAGTTTGAGAGATGACTCAAATGCACAAGTCGCAAGCCGCTTAAGAAGCTTAATGAATCAGAGCTTTAACCTGTTCCAAGAAATCAGTGAGTCTGAACCCCCAACTAATATTTATTGTGCCTGTTTTGGCAGTCTCAATAATGGAAATATCTCCACCAATGAGTGGACATTCTATGCCCACTGCCACCAGAATGACATGGAGAGCCTGCCTTTGGTGTGAAATCCCTGCTCACACATCTGAGAACTGGATGTTCCTGTTAACTACAGTGAAACAGAGCAGGGGCTTGGCTAACCTGGAGCTAGAGATTCATTGTCTGGGGAGAGCCAGCCCAGGTTATTTTCTCTCTGCTCCCACGTGTGTGTCACAGCAGCATGCTGATTAGTCATTTGTTACTATTGTTATTAATTTTGTAAAGGTGAGTCCAGAGCCTCCCTCCTAAACTCCTTTTTCTGGAACTTAATTGTGCTGACAAATATATCTTTTACTTTCTGATTTAAAATGTTTCTGAAAATTGAGCCTGTTTGTTCTTCACTTTGCTGAGTAAACATAGGGGAGGGAAAATGGCTTACACACAGACATGGCACTTGATCTCCCTTTTTCTGGACTTCAACCAGATCTTTAAAATATCATTCCTTTGAGCTTCATTTTTCAAATGATCCCCAGAACTGTATGTCTAAACTGAACATTATTCTAGGCAAAGGCTCACGTGAATTAAAGGATAAAAGTTATTTTCTGTGTCTGGTAACTGTGCTCTCTGTAAAATATCCCAGAGTGAGACTTGGGAGTTTTTGTAACTATTTCATGCTGATTTTCCAATTCATTACAATTCACCATACTTTTCTTGAAAAACTTCCAACAAGCCTTGAGTTCACTCTTTTCCAATTATGCCTTTCATTTTTAGCTCTTTTTACAGGCTTTATCTATGACTTTCTCTGATTTTTCCTTCCTTAATTTTAGAATATTTCTCCAACTTGCTGAGATTATTTTGATTTGTTCCTGTATTCTGAAAAGTTTTCAGTCTATTCTGTGTATTTTATAACTATTATCATTTTAATCATCTGACTCCTTAATGGAAATAATGGCACAAATTTGGGAACAGAAGCTGCTATGTTTACCTTTTTTCTTGACAGAAATCTTTACAATCATATCTAAGATTTTTTTCAGCAAATTATGTGCCCATTTTATGGCAATATTCCCTGAAATATTTTTCCTTATCCTACCTATATTTCCTATTTATATGAGCTGATATCAGAGGCCTTACAGAATTTAAGACAGTACTGCAACTGTGTTTATGTTTGTATGAGTAACCATGCCAAAATTAAGATTTATTTGCTTGGACAAGTTTCTTCTTAAACAAATTCTTAAATATTTGTTGCTTTCTCATACATGCTCATATATTACTATTTAAAAAAAACCCACTTAAGTTTATTTTCCATTATAGAAATTAATCTGAATCATCTTCATGCTCAGACTTTGTTATTTTTTAATAAAAGCTCCCACATTTTTCCAGTCTCCTGGGACCTCCTTCTCCTTCAATAACAACACTTAAATGCTAAGTTAAGAATTTGTTTTAACTGGCCCTCTCCATGATTTTCATCAGGCTCTGAACACAAAAATACTCCCTGCCATAAATTCTGTAATACACTGAAATTATCTCTTCTTTTCTCCTACTCTGATCTGCACACCTGTGCTCTGTTAATATAATTGCATCAAGCATCTGGTTGCCTCTGAGTGTCTTTGTGTAAAAATTGAAACAGAGAGTTTTACTGAGAACATGAGCTTGCATCACTCCTTACTTGGTTTCCTGTTCTATTAGGTAGTGAATCTGCTTTTATATTTCCTTCTTTTCTCTCTGAAAGTATTGGCAAAGCCTTTTATAGACCTTGCTGCTTATGGGTTTTTTTTTTATTACTATCCAAGTTCTGTCTTCTGGATTCTAAACCACATTTCAGTGATTTCCTGGCTCCCTCCTGCTTCCAGAGGTCCTCTCCTGAATTATTAATACCTTTAGCTTTCTCTCTCCCTACTCAAGCCAGACCAGACTAACTTCAGCACAGGGAAATGTTTTGTTTAAAGCAAAGTAGTATAAGGAATTTAATGCAAAAGATATGAATTGTACAAGCAAAATAAAGATCTCCCTAACACTATTTTTGGGAGTGAGAGGAAATTAAAGGCTAGAGATTGTGCATTCAGTTTGCTACTCTTTGTGTTATGATCTGGCTCAGCACTGAGGGAACCATGCCATGTATTACACTTACAGTGTATTTAAAGTATGCTGCTACTTCTGGGTAATTTTGATTTGCAACTTCCTGTTTTCTCCATTTTCAGGAATAACTGTCAACATGTCAACTCATGCCTCATACATACCTAATAGTTGAGTTTTGTCTCTGCTTCTCTTGCTTTACAATCTAAACTTACCAAGGATTAATAGTTTTAATATGTTCAGTGACTGAAGGGAAAAAAAATCCCTATATCTAAGAATTTATCATCATTTTTAAGTTTCTTTCATGGTCTATGAGAAGTGGTCTATGAGATATTGTTTAGTATGGTTCAGTTTTTTGACTTTGAGAACCGTGGGGCTTTTAACTTCTCATTTGTGTGCTTTGGTGAAATTAGTCCAGTGACGGATCCCAGACATCGAAGCTGCTTCTTTTCCCGGATGTCCCTTTTATTCCACAAATTATGCCATTACAGAATCAAGCTGTGGAAATACAAGAAAGGTATTTATCCTAAAAACCAACTTGTTACATAAAGATGCCATCACTGCATCCATGACTTACTTAAGCTTAAATAACATGGAAATTCTTCTGTTTCCAAGTAAATTAAAAGCGTGGAAACTTGGATTCAGGTTTCCTTCTTAACAGTAGAAGGAGTGTTAACTTTCCTATCAAACACCCCATGAGTACTACAGGACAGTGATTCTTCCTCTGTATTTTCATATTTCTTAGCATTTTTCAGCATCAAACAGTGGCCACATTAAATATCTTTGATCTTTCTGTGGAAATATTTGAAGCAGATTGGTTTAATTCCTTTTTGTCCTGCACAGAGTTTTCTCTCTGAGCTCTTCCTCCGTGTATGCATGTTTTCTCTCCCAGCCCTCCAGACCAGAAGTGGCAGCTGTCATGCCAACATATTTGCTGCTCTTGTATTCCTATGACTTTCGCTTTCTTTTTTGATGGCAGCAGCTGCTGAAAATCTGTTTTAAAAGAACAGACATATAAAGTTACCCTCTTGTATTTTTTTTGCATGCAGATGGCTGCAAAAATTATATAGTTAACTAAGCTATAATTTGATCAATTCCAAAACACACCCGAGGAGAGTTTTCCCACCGACATCTAAAACGAGTATTTTTTGATAGTACACCAAAAAGCAGAGGCAATTAAATGTACAATGCACAGACTGATATATGAAATTGCACTTTGCTGTGAGAAAATACTTGTTCTGCGAATCCAGTTTGCTTGGAAATACACATATAGTTAGAAAATTTGGTGGAAAATATGTAATGATGTATGTAATCTCCTTGGTAGGAGATTACTACAGGAATTGTAGCAGTTCCATGTATTTTAAACTTTAGTTGAAATTTTATTTCTCTATAAAATTCATTCTTCTTCTTCGTAATCATGTTTTAGTAATATTTCTAAAGAAAATGAATCTACACATTGCTGGAGATGTGTTATATACAAAATATTACAGTTTTCTTTCATGCATTAATTTATTAATTTCATCTGAAAGTTCTATTCTTAATTTTATCCAAATATATCAATACTTATGGGACTACTAATTGTTCATTAATATTTCTTTCCCAATGGTTGCATGGCTTTGGTAGCCATAAGTCAAAAATTAATAAAATTAAAAAATGTGACCAGGTGAATTTTTCAATTGTTTTTAATTGTAACAAATATGTAAATGTAATAAATTGTTTCAAATTTAATAAATGCTTGTGGTAGGAACACAAAAATAAGGAAAATGAAGAAGAAAAAAATAACAGTAATTTCCAAACCATACTGAAACTTGAAAGTTAACAAAAAAGAGCTGAGGGAAAGACACTGTGAAAGACCAGATATATAATTCTCATATTGTCACTAATCTGGCATTTCCAAATAATTGAAGTCCTGTATTTTGAATCTTCTTTTAGAATACTTTTCTGTATACAGATAAGACTACAGCCAGAATTTTTACTGAAGGCATGTCTTCTGTGTATTTTTACATTATTATTTTACCAAATTTCCCTGTAAAATTATTCAATGATGTAATTGTGGACAAATATTAAAGAATATTTGTAGAAAATAAAGATTAAAACCGCAATGAGCATCAGTGGACCATCAATATTTTAGGAATGCAAAATTACCTGAGTAATTAAAATCCAGGATATCAACGGATTATGAACCAGATACAGTGGAGAAATATAAAAATACAATGCTAAGATTATTATTCTTAGGTGAATAATACACTGCAGAAAATTTCAATCCATTTAGGGTTGATTCACCATGAAGAAAAAGTTGCAAAAATCTCATATGAGTTATTCATTACTGCCTTGGTTGAGCATTTTAGGGAGTGGATATTTCTTTTCCCTACAAACTTTGCCTCCCTTACATTGTGTCAAAGTCTTGATGACAGCAATCAGGCTCACTTGATTTGATTGTTAGGCTGAAGGAATGATATGGCTTTCTCCCATGACAGCCTGCAAAGGAGACTTGCACAAACTCTCTCTAATTTTTCACACCCTTGCATGGAAGTACCAAAAATATGAAGCTGTCATCATACATTTCCCAAAGCTTATTCTTCCTCCTCAGAGGCAGGTGTGTCAAAGTAGCACAGCACTGGGTGTCATGAGAAAGAGTGATGGACCATGACAGAGTGACTTCTTTTCTTTCTTCTTAATGAATGCTCATTTTATCTCTTCCCACTCCCAGAGCGAGGGCCCGAGGACAATTCTGAGCTCAGGTACAGGGTGATTTACATGTTAGTGTGGCACAAGCAACCAGCAGTCACAACCAGTTATTTATTCTGCTCTAACTGAAATGCCATAAATATGCCTGTCTTTCACTTCTGATATTCACTGGTTGCTGTTCAGGGAGTAAAGGAGCAACAACAAAACCACCAAGACCAAATGGAGCAGAAGGTCTTGTTGGCAAGACCTGTCCCTGTCAGACCCATAGAATATCCAGCAGAAAACAGCAGAAATATTTGTTTGTTTGTTTGTTTGCTGCTTTGCCCAATCCAGAGAAAAAGCACATGATCAAAACTCAAGGTCCCAGGATGTGAAGGAAGAGTTGCCAGGGGCCTGTCCAGCCCATGAGCCCCCATCTTCTGTGGTACTGGTGAAGGAATCCTTTAACACATCAGGAATGGCTACAGGGCTCTGCAGAGTAGAAGGAACAGCAAGAGGGGGCCAGGGTTGTCTTTCAAGAGATTTTTGGAGTGTGTTAAGAACAATGTGATGCAGGTAATGGCTAAGAACAAGCGAGTCTTTGTTGAAATGTTATAAATCCCTTTCAGTTTGTTTCAGCTGTTCCATTTGGGCTGTTCAAGAATATCTGTGTGAGGCTGGTTTGATACATCTCTGGGAGGTGCACACTCATCTAGATAGGAGCTGGAGGTCAGGCAGCACCTCAGATGGCATTAAATGGCCACATTTGAGCAGCTGGACTAAGCATGCATCCTAACAGATCAGGCTCTCTGTGTGAAATGAGGCTCATAATCCAAGAGTTTTTCAGTCATGTGATGTGAGGATAAACTAATATTTGCCAGATGACTGTCCTAATAGGTATTATCAGTTCATGAAAGCACCTGGAACATAATTGTTTTTTTTCTTTTTTAACCTTGTTTTGTACATTTCACATAGACATGAATGGTTTCTTTAAAAAACTGAAGCACTGTGGTGACTTACAGTTTATGTCACTAGACTAAAATAATTTTGGTTCTTTGATATGATTCAGCTTTAACTGCCACAAATTATAGTGAAGTAAAAATGTGAGGATAATAGAGCAGCCTGTTTCAGAGCGAGGGGCAAGCAGAACCCCCGATTCCATAATAAACTTTCCATCTTAAAATTTGGCAAACACAGCCCTTGTACTTGGCTACACAAAAGGGAGTTTTCCTGTCAGCAAACAACACCCTCTGTGGATTTCAATTACTTGAGAAGAGGCAAAACAACTTGGCACTTGTTTGTTCTTTAGAAATTCTTAGAAGCCAGATGTCAGGGAATTGTACTTTAGCAGCCCTATTACAGTTCACTTTATATGTTAAATTCTAATTGTGGGTCACATTTTAGCATCTCTCAGAGGTTAATACCAAAGCAGAGCATAATAGGCATGTGTCTGTGGGTTATCAAAAGCACTCATTATATTTCATGAAAGGTTTGGCATGCAGGCTACAAAAGATGTTACCTCTCAGCCAATTTTTCTGCTAGTAAACTTAAGCAACAGAACTGACCTCACAGGAGATAGACTGAGTCCCATTTGCTGCTAAAGTGCCTTTTCATTTGTCTGTTGTGTTCAGAAACAGAGCAGCTGTGGATGCTTGTGATACACTCTTCATTAACCAGATACAAATGCAAGGGTAGCTGGGGGCTTTGTTTCCTCATTAGTTTTAAATTTATTTCCCAGAGAGTAAAGCATTGCCTTGCAAGATTTTCATTTCTATGCTTTATGGGCCAGTTTTTGTTGTTCCTGTGAAGAAAGCTTTCCTCATGGTAATAAGTGTTAGCACACAAGTAAAACAACTTGCAATTTTTGCTTTGGCTTTGATTCTTACCAGTTAATGGGAAAAAAACCCCCTTATCTCAACAGACTCTTATTGTAAGCTTTAGACATTCTGAAAATAGAAATAGAAGTGACTTTTACATGGCATGTTGAAATATTATTTTCCATGGAGGATTTTTTTGTTTTCAAAATACTCAGGGTTTCAAGATTGCTTAATTTCTCATGCCTTCTCCTTTTCAATTTAAAGCAATAATCTCTCATAAATAATTGATAGAATATCAATTAGTTATATAGGCCTGTGACTTATTTGCCGTTTCATTTTCTTTTCTCTGTTTTTTTAATCAAAATACATTCTTTCCAGTGTTTCTAACTATAAAAGGCAATACCATTCTTCTGCAAGCAGACCTGTAGGGGGAAAAAAATTTGCTAATTACAAAAAGTAGAATAGAAATACAGGTGAACTTTTTCGTTTTGCTTATTTTTTTGAGGTACTGGGTCTTAACAATTTTGGAAAATAAATAAGTCTCATCCTTTTGAAAATGACAGTCTCTTAGAGGCCCTGCAGTGCCTGAGCACTGAAGTACATTAGAATACAGTCATGCATCATTTAGTATAAATTCAGCTATGATAACAGAGGTGATTAATGCAATCCAGTCATCCAGGCCCACCTATAGTCAGGGCATGTGGAAGTGCATTTACAGAGCATAATTCATCACCTCTCAAGAGAAGTGTCTAAAGTAGTTGAAATTAATCTGTCTTTGGAAGCACAGATCTCCCACCATTGCCTACTTGCCTCAACTTCTACAACGAAAACCTAATTTTTAATTTGCTAAAGTTAGGTAAAGTGAGTTTGGAGTGGATATTCATCTGGTTCCTCACTTTGTTATTTGATAACTCTGCCCAGTAATCCTTAGTCTCTGTAGTAAAATCAGATTTTCTCAGCAGAAAAGGGCTTGTCTAAAACGTGTATCTCTGATGTAGTAACAGCGTTACATCTGAGGGCAAGCTCTAGCAGCAGGATGTCTAACTGCAATATATTATATATTATATGTAACATCACACATTGGGATGGGATCTGAGCACTACTGATGTCGCCACAAATTTATTTACCACACTTGATTGCATCAGACTCAGTAACACAAAAGTTAAGAACCAGTCTTTGATATCTATTGCAATGCTAGTTATTGTGGAAAAGTAGTAATCTATTTCAAATCCTCAGCACAGTAAAATGTATTTAAAAAAAAATATTCACAATACCATTTTCAGTTGCAAATTCTGATTTCAGCCCTGTGAGGAAATCCCCTAATTTCTTACAATATAACTGCAAATATCGCAGGCGCACATCAAGGTGTGAGTGCTCAGTTGCTGCCTAGATGTAACACATGGCTCTTCACACAATGTATTTCTAAACTCAGTAGCAGATCAAATAAATGCACACTAATTTTACAGTTTGAGCCAAAAAAAAAATCCTGGGAGAAGTAACAGTTTTAGGTGGACACCTGTGATGATGCAGAGGAAAACTACAGTGACTTTGGGACAAATTGGCTGAAGGCAGTTGCTGCTGCCTCATGAGCAGGGGGAAGGAAAAAATCCTATTCCCCATCCACAAAATCAGCTTTTCTTGAAGTTCCCTATGGCATTTACTGTCTTCCCTATTGCAGCCATCATGGTAGAGGCTCTGCTGCCAAGGATTTCTTCCTATCCTTGTCCAAAAGCTATTTGTCCACCCGCGTTCCAGTCAGAAAAAATACCATTCAAGCAAGCAATTAAAGACCCTGTCATTATGCATAAGCACAGGGGAGCTGAATTAAGTTGCATGGGCTGTTCTCCTCAGGCCCTGAGAAAACTGTGATCCTAATGATTGCAGTGAGTAAAGAGCTGATTTCAGCCTGGATCCTGCTGTTAAGTTAATTAGCCTTCCAACCAAGGAAGTGAGAGGCAAATTGACATCTGTCTGCAGTGGGTATTTTTTTTTTCGCTTGTATGCACAACTTTGCCTTTCTCCTTTTTTCTCCTCTTTCTATAATAATGTTGACATGCCATTTTCTGATTCATATTCTTAATACTCTTTTAGTTTCTGTCTTTTAGGGAAATATAAAACCCTGTCTTGTTTTGCTTGGCTTGTTTGTTTGAGTAGGTTTGGGGTTTTGTTTGTTTGTTTATTTTTAACTAAAGCTTAATTGGTTTCTAACTTCAAGAAATAGAAGAAATCTTTAGTAAATCTGGTTTTGTGTTTTCTGTTTATGTATTGTATTAAAAAGAGAAGGCAGCTAGTCAGACCTGAAGGTTTGTTAGATTGTGGTTGATTGCCATCCTCACGCATGATTTAAATATTCTTTTGTGCTGTTTTATAGATTACACAAAAGAGTGTTACCACAATGGGACTGGAGCAGAACTTTAGCAGTTTATTGGTTTGTATTTATTGAAAGAGTAGAACAGTGTGTTTATTTTCTTCCACACAAAGCTAATTCTTTTCAAAAGAAGATGTTATTGCCTTCTCTTTTCTCCCATTTTTCCTCTTATAATATTTACTGTCTTTCTTTCAAACTGTTTTTGCTGTTGGTTTTTTGTTTCATTGTTTGTTTTTTTAAGTTTAGTCAGGATTTAAATTTCATTAGCTAAATTGTAAAATATCCCTATGTAGCAGAACTATCAAAATGCTTATAAAATTACAGGGAAAATAATCTACACTTCCAAAAATTTATCATTTTTCCTCACAAATTAACCCATTCTTTTTTTGATGTTTACTTGAAACCTCATTCTTAATTCAACAAACTGGTATCTGAGAAAAAACAAACCAAAACAACTAAACAAAACCAACTCCGTTCAGTTCTGGCACTGTGCAAACTGAATAAAAGCCCCTGGCTTAAACTCTTCCTGTAGAGTGTATGTGTATTTGGAGAGCCAGGCAAAACCAAGGACTTCAGAAGTCACTGGTTTCTTCCTTTCAGGTACAGTTATTATATGCATGCCAATAAAAATATTTGTATTTGTGAGGTGGGAAACCATCCCAGCTGAAACTCAGTATTAATGCACTCTGAAAACCTTCACTCAAATAACTAAAGGACCAACACAGTTAGATTTTCTAATGTTTAATAGAGATTAATGCTGAAAGATGAGTTGTTTGATAAAATTTCCATTGCTGTGAACTAGAATATTTTTATTTTTTCCCAGAATTTTTTCATGTAATAATTTCTGATATTTAATTAACTGTGTTAATGATATCTAAATCCACGAGTATTTCTATCTCTATTAGCTAATTACGTTACTTTAATTTTTGCTTCTGAGAATGACACATCTCCTGCTCATGGTGGGGGGTGTTTTTTTGCCACGTCCTCTTCTCAGATCTGAAGCCTGTGAGGTTAAAGGAAGATTCTAATTACACCCTTCAGGGTAGCCTCGTTTGAAGGCTAGGACCAAGAGCTTTGATTTCAGGTCACTCCCTATGTGACTGCCTTTAAAGTTCATCTAAATTAACATTCAGTGATATTTTTGGCAGCTTTGACTGCCAGGAAAAATCGTTGCAGTGGAATAATAATGCAAATAAACTTTGCATAGTCCCATTAAATCATTAAATGCCACATTGTTCTGTAATGGAAGTGACATTTCATTATTTCTAAAGCTGCTGTGCTCACTGGCAGTTTGATGGTGTTAATGTTGGTACAGAACACAGTAACACTACAAAAAGAAACTAAGGGGTCCTAGGTCTCCTATGATGCCTTCAGATACATGAAATGACTCAAAAATACAGACATAAAGGCATAATAAAATAATTTTGCTGGGCTTTTTCAAATGTGCTCAAACATTTGGTGCAGATTATCAACATTACTCTATTTTAAATTTGTCATCTTTCCATTCAAAGCAAAAAGAAAATACTACTCAGCTGTCACATGTAGAAAATATTTCAACTTTTAGATGTAGAGATTTTTTTGTTTATTCCTCCGTATTTTTATCCTCATAACAAATGTGAAAGGAAAACCTTTGTAAATGAATCACACCATGTGCTTGACTGTATAAATTCTAGAACCAAAATAAACAAAAAAACCCATGTATTTTACTTTTAAACACAGCTCTCTTAAGCCAAAGGACTTATTCTGAGAAGACAAATTCTTAAGAGGTATGAGAGCACGACTGTCTTCTTCTCATGAACTGTTTAAATGTTTATTTAAAAGAGAGGGGAAAGGAGAATTATTAAAATATTATAATTTTAAAAACAACTTACGGAAATCAGTGAGAAAATCCCACCATACAAATGAAAAAGGTATGTCCTAGGGGAGTAAGCAGAGAGAGCTTCAGAAATTATACCCATTTTTTCTCTGGCTGCTTCTTTGAAGGAACATTCCTATGCAGGACCTTTAAGAACAGCCAGAATTCAAATGGCTTTAACATTGATTCAAACAGATTGAGACAGAATAAAGGGAAAAAGAGTTTATGTTTACCATCAGCCTCTTTTCCTGAATAATGAGTGGGATACAAAGAAATGGCCTCATGTTGCACCAGGAGAAGTTTGGATGGAGTTTTTGGATGGAGTTTTTTTGCCAAAATGTTGTTGAGCCTTGAAACAGACTGCCCAGGGCAGTGGTTGGGCCATCACCCCCCAGATATTTAAATGACAGATAGATAGATAGATAGATAGATAGATAGATAGATAGATAGATAGATAGATACATACATACATACATACATACATACATACATAGATTACACAGATTACACAGATTACATAGATTACATAGATTACATAGATAGATAGATTACATAGATAGATTAGATAGGTTAGGTAGATTAGATAGAGAGATATATTTGATAGATTTGATAGATTTGATAAATTTGATAGATTTGATAGACAGATGGATTAGACAGATAAATAGATTAGATAGATAGATAGATAGATAGATAGATAGATAGATAGGTAGATAGATAGATAGATAGATAGATAGATGTAGCACTTAGGCACAGGGATTGGGGTGGGGTTGGCATTGTTAGGTTGAACTCTGTGATCTTTACTGATTCTCTGACCTAAAGTTTTCTGCAATTCCATAGTGTAAGTATAGATCTGCAGATCAGAAGGGGCCTTGCTGCTGACAGGTCATGGAGCCACACAGGGATTCCAGCTCATGTTTCCAGCTATGATAAAAATATTCTCTGCACTACCAGTGAGAACAGCAACTCTCTCACAAAAGCAGCCCAGAGCCTACGTAAGTGTGAAAGCAGCGAGGTGAGGAGCCAGCTCCCTGCTGAATACGTTTGGAAAACTTCAGCCTGAAGGTTTCCAGGTGACTGTGAATCCTGCCCTTTGGCTGAGGTGACTTGTTCCAAACTTTCAATCCCCCGCTGGTGTGTCTTTTTCTTACACATTTCGTGCTTATCTTTCCAGTGTTGAATCATGCCCCATACCATGGATTTCCTTGGGTTATGATACTTTTTCCCACCTTAATGTCAAGGCACAGCTTTATCCTTATTCCCAGTGCCCTACAGGCAGCTGACAGCCCTATGTGCTCAGTCCCTGTTGCTGAGGAAAAAGTGTGATCTGTAAACTTATTGAGCTGGATAGAAGTTTTAAACTGTTTACCTATTTTTGAATGACCACAAACTGTAAACATTATTTATAGCCCTTGTAATTAGAAAAGGGAAAACATTCCCCTAATGTTAAAAATTATCCAGTATTCAGAGTGAAGCCCTATATCCAGGAGAGTCACTGGAAATTGGAGCAAGCTGTATACCTGCCCACTCACACAGACTTTTGGGGTCTACAAACTATGGGTAGGATCTTTTTCTGCTGTTTTGGCTTATTTTTGCCTTGAAGTTAGAAGACTGATATAAAAAGCTCTGAGAAATTCTATTGTTCACCATGGGGAATTAAAATCTCTTTTTGGCAGAAAAAGACAAACAAAAGAAAAACTTCTGAGGGTTTTTAAAGTAGAGATTGGCTTGTCAAAATCTGCGAACACTGATCTTGTATAAGTCTGATAATAGCAGTCTGACTACTCACAGCAAATGATGCAAATTAGAATGAAAATATGTGTTAAAAGCAGTTTATGGTCACCTGCAACTAAATGACATTTTATGGACCACTTATAAGCCTTCAAAATTGCAAAAGCTTTAATTTTAATATGATTTCCAAGGGCTTGGGAAAAAGAAAGTCAGTAGCTGGCTAATCCACTTGAGTTTGTGGGATGATGCTGAGTAGAATTGGGTAATAAGTCATGAGATCCAGCTTTAAACCACAGACCTGTGTTTCTGTAGTCACTCATACACAAAGCCAGAGACACACCTTCCCAAAATCTCTGCTTACAGAGCGGTGTCGAGGCTTCAGTGAACCTTAGATAATTTGACTCTGGACCTCAGCTTGCTTGACCATGAGCCATCCTGCAACACTGCCTGCCCTGTCTGGCTAAAGAATGAGAAGTTGCAAACCAGGAAGAAGTTTCACAGCTGTTCTGATGAGACACTTCAAAATAAAATACATAAAGATGTCAGTAAAAAATAATAACCAAAACATTTTTCTCC
>VWYI01025850.1:39814-72427 GCA_013399455.1 Anthoscopus minutus | reverse complement strand
TAATGTTTAAAATGTTAAAAGTAATTGAATCTTCATACAGAGATGATAGCTTTCTTGTTGTCATTCAGTGAAAAAAGTGTTGATACAATGCTGATCACAAAAAAAAATCCTCAGCCAGTTTTATTGTCAGTAAAATAGTCAGATTCCAAAACAGTTTTTATTAGTGTAGGTTGATTCTTGTCTTTCACATTCAAAATTCAGATATATCACTAATCAAGAGACAACAAATTCTAGGATGGTGAGGTTTTTAATGCCAGAGACTCTAAAAGTAGAGATATTGCAAGAAGCTTTAAAATCATCTACTTCTTCAAATATAGTCTTCTTTAAAGGCAGTTGTATAGGTCTGTTGATACAATTAAGCTGATTGTAAAACTTGTAGACTTTGAAGTGAAGATTTTACCCAACTGGATTTGCATGTTTCATGATGGTAGTATTTAATTACGCAGTTGTCATGTTGCAGTGATCCAGAGATCCTTTTGCATAAAATTTGTGGAGCCTGTTCAAGAGAACAAAGAAATAAAAGTATTCCGTAGCTCTTTAGGGCGCACATGTCCCCAAAGAACAGCTGCTGTATGTAAATAAATAGGCATCAGTTAGCCAAGGGTCAGCTATTGTCTATTAGCGTTTGAAGCCGATTGTATGGCCCAACATAGTAGTGTCTGGGATGCATACTTAACAGCTTTCTCCAGAATTAATTACTTTGTCATAGATAAAGGAAGCCACCTCCTCTTAAAATTGCTGTTTGTAGAGTTAATTAGCTTTGCCAGTATAGCTTTGCTAATCAGCTTGCCTTTTCTTAGCAATTACTGTGTCTGTGGAGTGTGATAGCACATTTGTATTGCATTTTCAGAAGGCAGTGAAAAAGGAAGACTTCACACTGTGTGCTTTAACATTCAGAAGTTTGTAGAGATTTCTGAAATTTACTGAGTTCAAACTGACAAATCAAGCTGCAGCTTGAAGTGTGTGTATCAGATATTAGTCTTTTTAGTTGCTTCAGCTTGCAGCAGCAACTCAAAACCAGAAATACAGTTTTAATGTAGCTTCTGTGTGTTCTGTTTACTTTTTCCTTCTCAATGTCAGCTTTAAAAGCAGATGTACAAAATAACCCTTAGGTAATTTCTAAAGATAAAATAGCCTTTAAGCCATTATTTGGTTGGGACTATGGGAGTCATTAGTGGTTTGTCAAGATGTCCTGAATATACTAACCCCTGTTATAGAGAAAATGTGAGAAATTCATAGTCAGCACCTGGATAATGTGGAGGGGAAAGATTTTTGCTGCTTTCTGTTTGAACAGATACTGATCGAATCATTAATTGAGCAGTTGATGTAGAATATGTAGGACCTATGTAATTTAACTTCAAAAGTTATACCTCATTGTTCCTGCTAAGCAATTTTGTATTTGTTCAGAGATAATTAATTATTTTATGAACTCTTGTAAAATAAACATTTTCCATTTTATGAATAATTTCCTATATGATCGTATGTTTAAGTAAAATGATTTAATTGATTTTTAAGGAAAAAATATTATTATTCTTACATATACATATGTTTCTAGATTGCTCATGACAGGCATGAACTATGATATTCTTGGTACTTTGTTGGACTTGAGTTTCACCTTTTGTTGCACTTAGCAGAGTAATTTTTCAGCACTTTGGCAGTATTTTTTAACAGTCGTGTTTTATAGGCCAGTTTAAGTTTGTTCCAGTGCATGTCATAATTTTCTTCTTGCTTCTGGTTCCCTTCTCTTTTCTTTTAAAACCTGATGTACTTGCTTCTTACTAAAGTATTGCTTCGATTTGAGTATTCTACATACTGTAGTGCCTTGCATTTTGCCTCTTTTTAAATGCTAAACTGCTCTTGGATTAGAATCAGATTAAATAATCTATTTAATTTTAGTTTGTTTTTATTACTTTTCCATTTTTTTCTTTTTTTACCTGCAACACATGCTTTTTTCTTTTTCAGGTTTTCAACATATGTCATAACTAAGATAAATTCCATGAAAGTCCTAAAAACTGCCTGCATTGAAACAGGGCTGATTTGTTAGTTGTGTTGTGCCAAGAACTTTCGGTTATCAGGTTAATTTATTCAGGTTAAATTTTGGCAACGATCTGATGATAATTTTGCTGGTAAACTAAGAAATTGCAGTGTCTGTCAAAGAGCTGTGGTTCTAAAGTAACTCCTTTGTGGGATTTTTTTTTCTTCAGTCTTATGATAATGGCCTGGCGCAGGGAGCTGGACTGGAATCTCATGGTAAGAATTTCAAAGTGTTCTATACCTTTCAGAGTGGTATTGAAAATGTTGTAGGAGGTGCAGGGTGTGCCACACCTTTCCTTCTTTGCTGATTTTTAAGGAAGTGATGTGAGAAGGAGAAAATCCAAAACATGCCTCCAAATATCACTTCTTCCTTTAGAGCTAGCTTAATATCTGAACAGATGGGCTTTTAATCACCACCATTAATCTTATCTCATGAGTGTTTTGTTGGAAGGTGTTGCTTGTAGGCCTCAGCTGTTGCTAACAGAGCAAACTTTTTCCACACATGCTGTTGTTACTCTGAGGATTTTATCTGCGAGAGATTTTGTGCAATGTAACTGATCATTTCCAATGATTATTTCCGGCTTTGGTAAACCCTAGAAACATTTCCCCTGATAGATACAGTATCTGTTCTGGATTCAAATCTTGAAGCAACAGTTAATTTTTGTAAAGAGTTGGTAGATCTGAAGCTAGGACGAGGAGCTTTTGACTTTCAGGTGACTGATACTAAATCAAGTGCTGTGGTTTATTTGAAAAGGTCAAATACTGGTCAAAGGTTGGTCAAAGGTTGGACTCAATGATCTTGAAGGTGTTTTCCAACCTAAATGATTCTTTGATCCTATCAAGTGTTTGCTATCTTTATCCTTAGTATTGAGCTTTGATAGGATTTTGTCTGTTTCCTTCTTGCTGGATCAATAAAAAAAAAACCTTAAATTATATCCCCAGGTATTAAAACAGTTAGTTAACTAACTTTCTGTAGAATGTTAGTGATAACAAATAGCAGTACTTCAGCACTGTATTTCAGCATCAGAATGAAAATAATCTTACAGTTCCTGGGGCCTTCCAACACCAGGATATTGTCAGGAGCTTTGGGGCCCGAGTCATCTGTCAACAGCTTGCTTATGGTCTTTCCCAGCCTCTGATTTTTATCACATCAGGTATTAGACTTGAAATTAACTTCGATGTGCTTTAAAAAGTGGTGGCCAGGCTGCACGAAGAACATGAGTTTATCTTTTTTACTGCACGGTTTGCCTGACAGTAAAAAAAATTCCTTAGAAGCACCGTTTGTATGTATTGCAACCATGAGGGTCCAGAATTTTTTTCACTGTATTAACTGTGCGCTGTATTTCTTTTTTTTTTTTAAATAATTTTAGTTTGACTTTTTTTTCTCCTTTTCTCCAGACACTCTTGTCTGTTTATATTCTCTGGGGGGTTGTGTCTGAGCCTGGCTTTGGCATCTGTGCTTCAGTCTGATTGTTGGCATTCCAATATTTTTCTTTTATAAGTTACAAATGAAGAAATATTTCTGTTGCAATTCCATTTACTTATTTCTGGACTGCTGTGTAATGTAAATTGTGCAGCACTGAGAGAAAAAACAGCTTTAACAAAATGAGTTGTTTTATTTCTGCAAGAGCGGGGTTGAGGGTTTTCTTTTCCCTCCCCCCCTCTGACATACCTGCAGAAGTGTTCTTATTTATTTGGATTTCAGACCTAAAATTAATTTTTTCGTACTTCTAAAAGTCCATTGATTTAATTGCTAATAACTTTGTTAAAGGTCTGACTGAGGTCGTACAGGCTTCAGAAAATCTGTGTATCAAAGCATTGCAAACCCTGCCCTCTCTTCACAGGTGGCTCGACGTTTTGTGGTATTGCATCGCTGTGTTTGATGGGCAAACTGGAGGAAGTTTTTTCAGAAACAGAACTAAACAGAATAAGAAGATGGTGTATAATGAGGCAACAGAATGGCTACCATGGTCGACCCAACAAACCTGTAGACACTTGCTATTCCTTTTGGGTGGGAGCAACATTGAAGGTACTATACTGAACAGCTATAGGGATAGTTATTGATTTGTTTTGATTTCTTTAAGCACTATTTTCTTTACTTGGAGGAGTTAGATACTTGACACAAGTGCACCAATGTACAGCAGTGATTATAAATGTCATTTATCTTGCAAAAAATGCAGGAAATGGAGGTTTACCGGATTAGTGCATTGTGTGCAGTCACTGCTTATTTCAAAAATAGTCACTATATTCTAGTGTTAAAAATTTACTAAGACTTAGTTAAAGACTTAGTCTTAAAAACATACTAAGACTTACATTAGTGTTAACATCTAATTTCTTTTCAGCTCTTGAACATATTCCAATATACAAATTTTGAGAAAAACCGAAATTATATCCTATCAACTCAAGATCGCCTTGTTGGTGGATTTGCCAAATGGCCAGACAGCCATCCAGGTAAAAGAAATTCTCAAAATTGCAGTGAGTGTGTTCTACATAAGAAATACATTCTAGCAGTCAGACATCAGAGACGTGTAAGAGAAACTTCAAAAAAAAAAAAACAACTAACCAATCAACAAAAAAAAAAGTAAAAAATCGGCAAAAAACACCCTCAAAATATAGTAAATTTTATTTCTTGAAGTGGAAGGAGAGAGATGAAGTTTTTCCTTGTTCAGCCTCAGAGGAAGTGAACTGCTGTTGTTTAGACTACTGTTAAAAGTATCACTGCCTGTTTAGTATGTGTTTTACTATTCTACTTAAAGGGAATATTATGTTGTAGGTATCTCTGTAAATTGAGTTTAATATAGCAAAATACTAGTTTCTTTAGTAATTTAATCATCTAAGCTTTTTCAGAAGTCATTGATATATGTAAAAACAGTAAAAGTTTACACAGTTATGTACTATGATTTACAGATTGTAGTTATACAAATGTGTCTGAAAAGTCGTTACACTTTTGGAAGTGGCTCAGTTGAAGTAGTGAAAAAAACTCAAAAGGATGCTAAAATCTTTTAATTTTAAAAGTTGTTAGAATTCAATTAAAGTATTGCAAACTTAGGAAAACAAAGCTTGTGCCAGTAGTGTTTGCCCATGGCATTTTGTACCAGGAAGATAAACAGTCTTTAAATGGACCAAATAAGAAAAAACTTAGTCATAATAAGGGCAGAATCTGTGGCCTGGTATTCTTTCATAATTTCACTTTGAACAACAGTTCAGAATTTTTCAAGGTGAACCCACACTGAAAATACAGTGCTTGTGACAGACTCAGATCTGCCTTTTCTCTGAAAACCAGTTTAGTATTTCTGGAGAATATATGTATTTAGTCCTCGTCATATAGATTAAACAGTATAATTTGGAGGAGGCACTTTGGTTTATCTTAATGAAACATTTACCTTGTGTGTCAGAGATTAGAAGAGTCTATGTCAAATACCCACTAAGTGTGAAGTGACTTAACCTGTCTTAAACTTCTTTTCGTTTTATGACAAGGTAGCCCCTAATTGACCAAGGTAGGCCAGTTGGTGTCATCTAAGGCTTTCAGTACTGTCCCTTCCAGGATCCTTCTGGACAAACTATGCAATACATGGCTGGGCAAAGGCATTATGGGATGGGTGGGCAACTGGTTCATGCTTTGGGCAAAAAGGGTTAGAGTGCATGGGGTGACATCAGACTGGTGACCTGTCACTAGAGGGGACCCACAGGAATCCATCCTTGGCCCTGTGCTCTTCAACATCGTTATTAATGACTTGAAAGCAGGACTGAAAGGAATACTAAGTTCACAAACATCATTAAATTGGGAGTAGCTGTTGACTCTCTCGAGGGCAGAGAAGTCTTGCAGAGAGTCCTTGACAAATTAGAGAGATGGGCAATGACCGTATGAACTTCTAACAAGGGCAAGGCCTGGATGTATGGTTAGTCTGGGAAACGAGGCTGGAGAGCACTGATGCAGAAAGGGCCTGGTCAGTGGTCCTGGCAGGTTGAACACGAGCCAGCAGTGCCCTGGCAGCCAGGAGTGGCTGAGGTTACTTCGTCTGTTCAGCCTGGAGGAGACTGAGGGGAGACCTCACTGCAGTTACAGCTTCCTGTGAGGGGAAGAGCAGGGGCAGGCACTGATCTCTTCTCTGGGTCACAATGACAGGACACAAGGGAGGGGCCTGAAGCTATGTCAGGGGAGATTTAGGTTGGATATCAGAAAAAATTCTTCACCCAGAGGATGGCTGGGCACTAGAAGAAGCTCTCCAGAGAAGTGGTCACAGCACCAGCCTGACAGAGCTCAAGAGGCATTTGGACAACACTCTCAGGCACATGGTGTGACTCTTGGGGTATCCTATGCAGAGCCAAAATCTAACTTTAATTGCCTTTGTGGGGTCCTTCCAACTTGGGGTATGTTATGATTCTATGATTCTGTGTTTCAGCATAGTTGTGACTGTTTGAGACAAGATTTAAGAAAACCAAGACATATAATGATTGTTTTTCTTTGTTGTGCATGTGCATGTTTGTGTATTTTCCAGGCTTACTGTAGCAAATTCTCCTCTGGCAGATGGTGACATAAGTCTGTAGTCATGTCTTGAAGGAAAAGTAAAAAGTTAGTGCAGTTCTGATACAAAGAAAGACATAAATGTAACATTGCAAAGATTACTTCTGAGGAATTGTGTTTTCATTGTTAGAGATATGCAGCTGACCTTCCTGCAAGCTCAGTGTCATGTTTGAAAGGCAAGCTGTCTTTTGATCATGTCTGCGCTGTAAAGATTCCTAAGACTTAATCAGAATTAGGTTTTAAATCCTCTGGCTCCTACTTTATTAAAGGTCTGTTTAACTTTGGGGACTCAAGCTGTCTTTGCTGTGCATAATGCTTTTAGGAAGACTAGAAGAAATTTCCAAAGACAGTCAACTGCTTGTGATTATCTATGTGTTACATGGACTTGCAATGTTAACAAGTAACTCCTTCCAGCTGATTATTCAGGGAAATACTATTTTGTAGTCTTGCTGTATTCCTATGCTAACAGACGTCAAAACATTGTTGGTTGTAGAGACCAGTAGCATTATTTAACACAGAACTGATAGGATGAGAATAAACAGCCTCAGGTTACACCAGAGGAGGTGTAGATTGGATGGTAGGAAAAATTTCTTCACCAGAAGGGTTATAAAACATAGGCTACTCAAGGCAGTGTTTGAGTCACTATTCCTGGAGATAGGATATGGTATTTTAGGATGTGATTTAGTGCTGCTCTTGGCAATGTTAAGGATTGGACTCTGATCTTAGAGATCTTTCCCAGCCTAAATGATTCTGTGTTCATTTTAGTGAGGTCCTAAATTATTGACACCTCCACAGAGTGCTACAGAGGTTGAGATTTTGCAAGGGACACATGAAATTCCCGTTGTCTTTCAGTCTTTCACCTGTGATTTCATGGGCAGTTAATCCAATCTGATAGCTTGCTGCTACCCAAAGGAGGCAGACTCAGCGAGCTGTAACCCTTGTTAGGTGGACATCAGGAGCGGGCGGCATGGAACAGGAGAGTAAGAGTACCCCATTTTGGTGGCAGTCATCTCTTGGTCAAGCTGCATGAATTCCTATCCTTAGGGCTATCTCTCAGGAAAAAGGGAAGCTAGGAAAAGTAATGGCTTCTTCAGTTACTCTAAGTCTTGCTGTTGCCAGCTATTGTTGTTTCAGTAGTTAGTTGCTCATAAGGTAAGCAGCCAAAAAATGCTTGCAAGAAAAAAAAATTACTTTCTAGACTGCTTCTTTTCAGATACTTAAATCCTTTTGCTTTTTGTCTGTGAGACTCAGAAAAATAAATTAGTCTACAAGTTGTAAAAGAAATCTGGACTTTAGTTCATAATGGTATCTTTGGACAGAAATGTTTTCCTTCCATCAAAACTCAAGTTTAAAATACAGCACCTGATTATTTTGTTTCTCTTGGCTGTAATTACTCAAAGGTGTTTGAATATCAGAGCACTTGGCTGTCACAGCCTGAAATAATTTTATTTTTCCTTTTCTGTCCTTCTTTCAGATGCTTTACATGCCTACTTTGGGATCTGTGGTTTGTCATTAATTGGAGAATCTGGTATTTGCAAAGTTCATCCTGCCCTGAATGTAAGCACAAGAGCCTCAGAGCGTCTTCAACACCTTCATCAGATCTGGAAAACACGGACTTTAAACAGCATTCAGATGACACACACCTCTCTACATGACTGACTTAGACTTGAATTTAGTTGTGGTAGCATAATTGTAGCCCAGGGTTAAAAGCCATGTATAACCAGTGTGCTCTTTTAAGTACTGGAGTCATACAATCAGATCTGTGTTGCTGGCGTCACTTTGATAGGGAGTTGCCTTCAGCAGGATATTCTGCATTGTGAAAAGGGGAATATTTTGATTATATAGAAGTTTGTTACCGCAGACTGTAAATGGCTTTTCAGATGGCTTTACTTCTGAGAAATCCCTTGAGGCATTTAAACTTCATTTTAATTTTATTTTTTTAAATTCGTGCATACTGTGTCAAAATATATAATGGGGAAGTATTTTCAAAATTGTTTACATATCATACAGTATAGCACAGAATGTTGAAGTTCTTTATAATCTTACTGTTTGACATATTTTTGAGTAGAGAATCTCTCATATTAAGTCTCAGTTAAAAGTTACCTATTATCATCAACTTTCAGATTCCATAAACTTTGTTTTTCACAAACAGATTAATTAAATACAAATAAAATTATTTTATTCAATATATTGGACTTTTAAAGTTGTGTGGCCTTACTAAATGGATTTCATAATTCTTCTGAGTAGGTTTTACAAAGATGCAGTAGATTGTTATCCAGACAAAAAATTTTCATGTGTAATAGTTTCTTCATGTGAAGTTCACTAAGAGTATGGCATATTGATGTGCATCAATAAGAGATATTTAGCCCAGTCTTTTGGAAGCATTCCTGTATGCAAGAGTAGCATTAGAACCCGCTTCCAAAGCTTTCCAATACATTGAAGTTGTTCAAATTAGAGTAAAGATGAACATTCTCAGCTTCTTTAGTGCTTTACTAGTGCCTTAACTTTGTATGCTTGAAGTGCTGTTTAGAGTTAAAGCAAGTAACTTTGCAGCTGGTGTGTTTGTGGCAGGTCAGTTTGTGCATTCAGTAGACATCACAATGTCTTTCTACTTGCAAGTCATTAACAGCACTTTTTTTTTCTAAAGGTTCCAAAGATAACTGAAGACTTCTTAAAACAGATTAGGTGCACCATTTGCAGCTGCTGAGCCCAAAGAGACAGGATGTAGACCATTTTGGCCAGCAAAAAGAGCTTTCGGGATAAGCATGATTCCTGTTTTGCAATGCAGGGCAAGTGAAAAGGGTAGTGTACATGTACCCTAGCACACATGTTGGAGAGATCCAATAGGTATTTGTAGGCTACCAGAAAATCCCAAACCTGTAGCAGCCTTCCTACCTAAATAAATAGGTTTTATTTCTATAGCAGATTAATTTACGTGACAGATTTGGTAGCATAACTAGTGATAGTGCTCTGCTTGGAAAAGCAGAGGAGGAGCAGGGTAAGATCTAGACATGTCCCAGTAGACACTTTACTCAGTGGAGACACTCAATAGTTGGAAAAAATAGGAAGTCCAGAAGGGTGGAACCAAGAGAACTATGTGGCTAGCACTGGAGAGGGAGAATGAGGTGCTTGAGTAGGACTGTTGCAGAGTAAGAGAGATGAAAACTGGGAGACACTGAGGCTGGAGGCAAGAGCAAAGAATGTGGAATAGTAATGAAATTAAATTGGTGGAAAGGATTTGAGCTGCCTAGGGTAAGAATAGGGAGCAAAAGAAAGGTACTGACTCAAGGAACATGAAGTTAGTGAGGGAAGATAGAGCTTGGGAATTGTTTTTATTGCCCACATGCTGAGGTGATCAGAAATCCAGCCACGAGTAAAAAGAACTAGCAAGATACCTAAAAGAGATTGTGTCCCAGGCAGGGGGCTCACTACAACAGTTCGTGTAGGAATCCTGTTTTCCTGGGTAGGATTAATGGGATGTTGGTCAGCCAAGGCTGAAGTAGCTTCCCTGAGTAGAAGTCTCTTAGATCATGGGGATCTACCTAGATGAAAACCCATTTAAAACCAAACAAAAAAAACCCTGAAGTAAATATTGATCAAAAAAAGCACAGTATTTTCTTGTCTTTGCATCAGACGGTGATCACAAGTTGATTTCATGGTAGAGTAGGATGGGTTTCTGGAACACAGTAGTTATAATGAAGGTGAGATGTAATTGTAGCTACCCATTGCCACCACTACTTCTTTGCTTTGCTGGTGAACCATCTTTGACTCTTTTAGCATTTAGAAGTAGCTTTAAATTTCAGAAGAGTTGAATAAGGTGTTAGTCTCTGCTCGGAAACAGCCTAAATATTCGTTTTTACTTAGCTTGGTGAGAAGTGTTGTCTTTGATTACTGTGAGGCAAACCCCTACTTGCAAAATCCTAAACTATGGTTCCTGAGTTACCCTACGTGTGACCAGATTCTCATCTGTGAGGGACATCAGGGTACCTCAGCAGAAAACATGGAGGTAACAGTGAAAAATCATATTTTATAAACAAGAAAAATTCTCATGGCAAGCAATTTAAGTTTTCTGCCTCAAAAAGCAGGTAACATTTCTTGCTATGTTTTCTTTGTCTGTAAGCTATCTTGGGTTTTTATATGGATTTTACATTTTTTATCTCTTTGGCCCCCACTTGTTCTACATCTTTTCAGGCTGCATGTTGACAGCAGAGCTGGCCTTTCCTAAAGGTTGCACAAGGCTTATTTGTTTCTCATTAACTACCAAAGTGTGATGAAAGCAGCAAAATATCTATGCTTTCACCTCACACTATCTAATTACTTTAATTATATTGAAATCTTTAATCTTCTTTAGGTTAACAAAATTCTGTACTATAACCGACTCTGCATTCATGATTTGGTATTCTAAATATCCCAGTTGATGTCAGACAAACAAATGATGAACATTGACTGTTCCTGTCTATCAGACATTTGGATTCTGACTGTATTGAGTTGCCTCTCTGTTTTTTGTGGTGTACTGTGTCTTCTGATTATAAAAATGTTAAATAAGAAATCCGTGGGCAAGAGTTTCACAGAAGTCCGTAACCTAAAATCACTTTTAAAGGGGATACATCAAAATAGAGCTAAAACTTAAATGTGAACTGTGAAGTTTCAATGTAGCTAGAAAAAGCAAACCATGTGATCATTACCTACCTCTAATAACTTTGTGTTAAACACAGCTTTACTTCGCTGAGACTGAACCTATATAAGAAATTAATGCATTAAATGGCTTTACCATGTACTTGAGGATGTATTTGACTATCAGTCTGACAAATGTGAGTGCCTCTATCCTATGTGAAACACTCCCAAACTTTAGGTGTGGCCCAAGTTTCTCTTCCAAAAAAACAGCTTTAAAATGGTATGTTTAAAATGGTATTACAAAGGAAGTCAAATGTATCTTTTCCATAGGAGTTGAGGACTTAAACATTGGGGATTTAAACATTGTCACATTAGGGCTTTCTTGATTTGTACATAGCTGTTGGTGGATATGGTGACACTGTTGGAAGGCTGCTTCCAAGCATGTTTGTATTTATGAATTTTCATATTGAGAACTGTTTTTTCTAAATGGAACAAACATCATCTCTGAAAAAAACTAGCAAGTAAATTGGGTGTTGTAGAAATACTTGAAATATGTACGCTGAAGCACATATTTAAAGTACCTTGCTCTAAGCTCTTTTGCCCAAGGTAAAAGACAACCTGAGAGGAACTGAAGAAGCTACATCAAATGTGCTTTCTTCATGGATGCCAGTATAAAAATTAAATATTCTGTAAAAACTTTTGTGTTCCCTAAGAATTACATTTCCACTTTGTGTTGAGTAAGCCATGCAGTAGGGGGTTGCCTAGTATAGAAGGGAAGAAAGAGTGATTTCCAAAGTCAAAGCCTTTTTTGGACAGCCCATCTCCTGGCATTTTGAAGAAACCCTACTATGAGTGTCCCTGTGGAGGTCAAAGAGATTTCAAGTACATGTGTGAGAAGCAGAGAGACCCTAGATGTTACTGCTGCAATTAAGTATGAGATCTCCAAAATTCATCAGTTGGATTAGATAACTGGTCTGTTTATGTTGTTAAATTCTGCTGTGGTTCTGCAAAGCTCTCTTTTTGCTGTTTGCGAGAAAAGACCACTTAACAAGTTTTCCTCCCTTCAGATGACGCTGGGTGAAAAAGAAAATAGTCTCAACATCTTTATACTAAATGGTAATTAAATTACTCCACTGAGTAGTTACAATGTATTGTAGATTTACACTTTCCATTCGCAATTTTTAAGCTTTTGTGTTCCTGGTCTCTATTTGCCTGATTAGTTTCTGAGTTTAATAAAAATCCATGAATTGTTGGGAAACTGAGGGAAAACTCTGTAATTTCTTTTTAACCATAACTTTTGTCATGTTTTTTCCAAGTTACATGTTCTGGGTGAGGACCTGTCTTCCCAAGGGCACAGAGAATGACAACTTCCAAAGGTATTCAAGCTGAGCCCACCAAAGGCAGCAAACCCTGATGCTACTGCTTTTTTGGGGGGGGGGGGACACAAAAAGTGCCTTGTTAGATAATTACATTATGAGAACATAGAATTATAGAATGTTCTGGGTTTGAAGGGACCTTAAAAATCATCTGTTGCACCCTCCCTGCCGTGGGCAGGGAGACCTCACACCAGATCAGGTTGCTCAAAGCCCAATCCAACCTGGATTTGAACACTTCCAGGGATGGGGCATCCACAGTTTCTCTGGGCAAACTTTTTCCCTGCGCCTGACCACCCTTACAGTGAAGAATTTTCTCACAATATCTGCTCGCTCCATTTTAATCCATTCCCCTTGTTCTTTCACTACATGCCCTTATAAAAAGTCCCTCTCCAACTTTTTTGTAGCATCCCCTCAGGTACTGGAAGGTGGTAGAGGTCTTGATGAAGCCTTGTCCTTCCCAGGTCAAACAAACCCTCTCAGCCTGTCTTCACAGGAGGGCTGTTCCAGCCCTCTGATCATCTTTGTGGCCTCCTCTGGATGCACTCCAAAAGGTCCACATCTTTCTTATGTTGAGGATCCCAGAGATTGATGCAGCACTCCAAATAGGATCTCACCAGAGCAGAGGAGCAGAATCTCCTCCCTCCCCTGCTGCCCACGCTGCTTTGGATGCAGCCCAGGGCACGTTTGGCTCTCTGGGCTGGGAGTGATCATGGCTGGGTCATGTCCAGCCTATCACCCACCAGCACCCCCCAGTCCTTCTCACAGGGCTGCTCTCAATCTGTTCATCCCCCAGCCTGTACCCCCATCTGCAGGACCTTGCACTTGACTGTACTAAACTCATGAAGTTCTTACAGGCCCCCTTCTCAAGCTTGTCCAGGCCCCTCTGGATGCCATCTGGTGTGGATGGCACCAAGCAGCTCAGAATCACTGGCACACTTGCTGATGTTGTACTCAGTCCCGCTGTCCCTGCTGTCCACAGAGATGTGGAACAGTGACCCAACAGCTAATCTTTGTGCAGGTTCCCAACAGCAGCACCTGCACAAGGCTGCTCATCACTGGTTTCTACTTGGACATTCAGTGTTGACCACAACTCTGGAGTGAGACCATACAACCCATTCCTTGCCCATCAAGCGGTCCACCCTCTCCAGTTTAGAGCAAGGATGTCATGTGGGAGAGTGTCAAAGGCTTTACATGTATATAAGGTCAGTTGTCCTTTCTACATCCATCAGTGCAGGCCCATTTTAGAAGGCCCCCAAAATTGTCAGGCACTATTTGCCCCTAGTGAAGTCCTGCTGGCTGTCACAAATCACTTATTTTTCACATGCCTTAGCGTAATTTCTAGGAGGATTTGCTCCATGATCTTGCCTTCCACCATGGTGAGACTGGCATCCTTTAAAATGTTTATCTGCAGGTACAGGCTCAAGCTGCTATCACTGGAGAATCAGTAGGATTCTGAGGAATATGGCCCTGACTTGCAGTAAAAAGACAAAGTTTGTCGAGGAGGAGAAAATCTGTGTGATAACAATCTGCACTCTCTCACTTAGAGAATTAAAAGTGTTCAGGAAAGAGCTTTCAACTTTCCACATAAGTTGTTTATATTAAATTCACAAATGCAAGGAGGGAGATATGAATGTAGCAGCTGTGTTTTGACAATTTCAGCCTGCTTGTGAAAGTGGCTTCCATGTTAACCCTTATCAGTGATGATAACCAAGCCCTAGTAAAAGTACCAGGAGCTACTCTGTTGAGTCAGTCTGAATTCATTTTCCCTTAGCAGCCCTCACAGTGCTGTGCTTTGCACTGGTAGCTGGAAAGGTGCTGAAAACAGAGTGGTGCTTTGGTTGCTGCTGGGCAGTGCTGGCACAGCATCAGTACTGTCTCCCTAGCATTCTTGCCTGCCCCATCAGTAGATTGGGACTGGGCAGGATTCTGGGGGAAGACATAACCAGGCCAGCTGACCCAAACTGACCCAAGGGATATTTCATAGCATATGACATCAGCTCTGATATAAAAGCTAAGAAAAAGAGGAGGAAGTGGGGCATTTTTTATTTACAATGTTTGCCTTATGGAGCAACTACTCCAGGTGGAACAGGCGCCTTGTTCTGGAGAAGTGGCTGAACATTGCTCACCAACGGTAAGTAGAGAATAAACCTATTTTTTTCTCTTTGCTTGTACATGCACAAATTTTCACTTTTGCTTTAGTATGCCTTATCTGAACCTGTGAGTCCTCTTCTATCTTATTTTCTCTCTCCTGTCCAGGAGAGTGAGAGAGCAGTTTGGTAGGCATCTGGTGCCCAGCCCATGTCAGCCTGTGTGCCAGTGAAGCAACTGCTCTGGATGCTTAGTCTGGGAGAGCATGGAGGCTTTCATGAGGCTGTTTCTGCAAGATCCAGCCTGGGCTTCTGAACTCTCCCTCTGTTCCCTCTGCTCCAGACTTGAGACAAAGGCTCTGCCTCATCCTAGGAGGGAGGATCCTCACCTTATCCTTTTATGTAAAATCTGCAAAAGAAAAATTTGAAGTGAAAATGACACAAGTCACAGCAAGTTTTTCTGTGGTTTATTGCCCTTCGTGAGTGCTTGTGGGACAGGTGTTTATGCTGCCTAGAACGCTAAATATGTAATATTGCTGTTGAAATTGCATGCTGCATTTGTTTAGTTTAACGATTCCTCTAAACACTGAGCTATATTTATTTGCTGTTGTGCTGTCCAGAAGTCTTTAACAACCTTCTTTAAATTACAGCCAAGCCTTACTAAAATAAGATCACTTGACCAAATTGCATTTTCATCTTTGTTCCAACTTCTATTCTGCTTATTTTATCATTAAAACCTCCTTTGAATTCAGACCCTATCATGTGGAAAGGTATCATCTGTGTAAACCTGTTGCCCAGTGTAGCATTTGTCACGGGTATTCTTTCACAGCAAGTTAGACTAAGAACTGTTTGGCAATAAACTGTGTAGGCAATAAACTGTAGATAGTTTATCCTGTCTTGAGGCACTTTGGTGAACTATTTCTTACATTTCTTTATTTTTTTTAATACCACCCCTGTCACCCCTGAACCCCCAACCTGTGAATTCTTAAACTAATGAGAGTTTTGCTCTGGTGGAACAATTTGTTGTAGAGCCAGTCTCTGAGGTACATAGATGGGAAAGCAGGATGGGGGTAAGGTGTCTATAAATAGCACAAAAATACTTCAGGGGAAATCAGAAATCTTAGCTAGATTGGGCATATATGCACTCTGGTCTGCACACTTTTACTTTACAGATCAGCTGTCCTCGGGGGATACTCGCTGTCCAGCATCCTTCCAAAATATCTTCTGAAATCTGTGGTTCTCTGGTGAAGCCAAGGACAGGAGTCTGCTCAAGAGAAGTCCCAATGAGGCTTTGCAACACAGGCACAGGCCTCTTCTGTATTTTTGTATACAGCTCTATATATAACTGCCTGTATGCGGCCAGAATGAATCCTGCAGGGCGGTGATAATATGCTCTCTGTGACTTCCCAGTTGCTATAGATAGCTTCCTGTGCACGCCATGCAAACTGCTACTACCACCAACTTTTTTCTGATGTCTCCATGCCTTGATGTCTGTTTCCAGAGTAAAAAAAGTCCAGCCTCAAACTACTTCATTCTACAGAGTGGAGCTGCTGGTACCGGTGAGGATTGTGAGGGTGGCCATCTGAAGAGAAGGTGTTAACTCTGTTAACAAGGTGAGCTTCCCTGGCCATAAGACAATTCCTGTCCCCTTCCCTTCTGCCAGCCCTGGTTTATCCTAGTTGTTATTAAACACAGAAACAAGGGAACAGCAGAGGCAGTAAAAACACGTTTACTGTGCCCGGCATGCACACCCCTCCCTGCTGAGGGCCGTTGCCATCTCTGAGCATGAGTTGGGAGCAGCAGGTGGGAAAACTGTTTCCCAGCCCTGTGACAGCTCCTGAGCTCAGTGGCCACCAGCACAGATCTGGCCAGGCACCCAAGCCTGCGCTGTGCCCCATGGGGCCCTGTGCACAGCAGCAGGTGAGCTCCCGGCACATTTCTCCTTCTGCCTCTGCATGGGCCTAACATTTCTCTTACCCCCTGCCTGTAACCTCTTGGGACTTGCAGGTTTTCTCATCTCCTGTGACTCCAAGTCATGGTCCAGAAGCCAAGGAAAAGGCAGGCTTCACAGGTCCCTACATAGAACAAACACAAGCACACTTTTTTTGGCTGCGGCAGAAACCTGAGCAAACACGCAGGCATTTGAGATGTTACGTGGCATCTGTTCCCCAGGGAGGGCAGTTTTTTAAGCCAAAGGCTCCACTGACTCTGGAGAACAACAGTTCCCACAGTTCTCCTTCTATAAAAGGAAATTGAATTCTGCAGCAGCTGTTGATATGATAGCCAGTCTGGACTGGATCTCCCTCCCATCCCCTTACTGGCTGCCCAGCCTACTCCATATACCCACAGGCTGCTTGTCCTGTCAGAACAAACTGAGCAAGCTTGCTGGTGCTTTTTGATGCTAGCTGGATTTGGAGTCAAGAGGGTTGTAAAGCAAGCCTTTTAAAAAAAATTTTTAAAGTAAATGCCTTGATCTTGGCCACTTCAGTGAAGTTCTGTGCTCTGGAAACACTGGAAAATGAAGATTCAGGCAAAAATGTCCACTTTGCCAACATTTTACACACCTCAGTTCAATATAAGTTCGGTAAAAACGTAATAAATAATGCAATATTCCAAACTAGTATGGGTTTGCCTGTCTTCAACCTCTTTGAAATCCTTGCCTGATTTAGATATTTGGGGAGGGCACTGAGAAGGGTTCACCCTTGGCACACTAATATGTATTTGATTTTCCTCTCCACAGCAGGGCAAAGTGGGTGTGCCTCTGTGGATTTAGTGTGTTGTAACTGAATTGGAGGGAAGTCTGTTCCACTCAGTCAGGCTGTTGCATCAGGGTTGCTTTTCACATAAGCTAATGAGGACTGCTGTAATTGTCAAGGTACCAGTGTTAAATGGAGTTATTGGTGTGGGGGTTCTGGAGAGCCTCAGATGCCCAGCAAGCACACAGGCAAAGGGCCAGGCTTGTTCTGGTGCTGTGTGACACTGGGAGGGGCAGCCCTTGGGCAGAGCAGGGTCTGCATCCGCCTTGCTCTGTGCAAAGTCAATCTGCAGGGAGCTTAATGCACCCTTAGAGGGGATTAAAGTCTTTATTAACCCATGGGTAATTGCAGGGGATCTATTTCGTTGTAGGAGCACAGCATGCCATTTTGGAAAACGGAAGTTAACTCAAACCTAATCCTGGTATAGTTAAGATGAAAGAAAAGCACAGGAGCCCAGCTGACAGACACACTTAAACCTTGAAGGCATGAACCAGACAGGCTTTGTCAAAGAGCATGATAGTCTCTGAAGGCCAGCTGAGCCTAAAAGCTTCCATGTCTACGCTTCACTCTTCAGAGCCTTCACAGTTACAGACCTGCCCCTTTTGCAAAACCTACAAAATTACTAAAACATACATGACAACATTTGCATGCAGATCTCAGCAGTGCTCATCTTTCCCTTATCTCTTTCTGATTTGCATGTCTCTGATTTCTTCATTAGACACAGTTTTAAGTAACTGAACAGAATCAGTAAATGAATAGACTCAAGCTTGCTGTGTTTTCCTCATTTAATATTTGTTAATACTCTAGATACCCCAAATTCTCTTTACAGTGTCAAACTTGATTAACAGTAGTTGCAACAAAAAATGGCAATTGCATGATATATTCATGGTATGCATAATTATGTACTTTAGCTTATTCCTCATAAATATCTAATAACATACTCAATACATTAAATGTTAATCATGGTCTACATACTTAACCCATATTTTTTAAATGAGCTTGTTCCCAGGGGCATGTGATACTCTACTAGTATCACATGGGACAGGCAAGGAGGAAATCATATATAAAGATAATTTTTCAAGCAGTGAAGATTCAGTTTTCTGTCTGTAATTTATTTCGTGTGCTTGTCTCAAAAATGCTGAATGAATATATTAATGGAACTTGAACAGATGTCTTTAAAGGAAGTGAGACAAAAAGCCTAGAGATGGGTATTTCCAGTGTCAAAAAGGTCTGAGCACTGTAGAACAAAATATCTGGCTCCAATATATTGTGGATTTGGAATTCACTTTTTAATCTTAATACATTTGCCTGTGCCCAAGGACTTACAGCCAGAAGTAAGGGAAACAAGAGGTACAGGCAAAGAGTGAGAATCTTTATTTTGGCCATTAGCAACCAAATATGTTGTGTTAGCCACAAAGCCGCATCAGAGCTGCTTCAGTGTCTGCTGTTGTTTATTTGCCATATTAAGTCCTATGTGTTTAGTGACCTGCATGTTTCTGCAATTTTCTATTAAAGTATATAAAAATTAATAAAACCCTATTTCAGTCTTTGGTGATGCAGGGTATAAATTAGATCATTAAGGAAGTTTAGAGATATTGAAAGGGTAAAAACTGAACACTCCAGTAGAGAGATGTGATTTGACTGCTGCATCATGTGAGAGATCTGGAGATCCCAGGGTAAATCTGAAGCCTGAGTGGTATTTTTTTAACAGGGTTGTCAGGGTGAAGTGCAGGAGCTGCCCATCTTGAAAAGGACCTCAGTTAAAATGTGGTAGAGATGCAGAAGCAGACAGTTTTCTGACTGCTTTTCCAGCCACTTTGGAAACTTTTGTTCCTCTATTTACCCCAGAGCAGAATAGGTGGGGAAAAAAATGAGGGGGAAAAATGCACCTGTGATGCCTTGTCCTATAGAGAAGGGGTTTATTGCAGGGCGAGGTTAGGTATGCATGCAAGTACTGTGCTCTTTGAATTAGTTTGGTTTCATTTCTCCTGCTTGCCCCACGTTTCCAGCCATCAGGTCTCATCTGCTTCATGGCAATTTTTTTTCTGCCTGTGACAGTCCACATCTACATCACTCCCCACAGAAGGAAGGCGTTTATACAAAATTTATAAACTATTCACAGGATTCTCTTTCATATTACTCAAGCTGGATGCAAAGCCTCTGAAGGCTGTTCCTAGAATAAAAGCAGGTCACAGTCTTTACCAGAGACATGCACGCTCACATTAGAGAGGCATTTTTCCATGACTTCAAATGTTTTCTCATATGTACAATCCAACAGTGAAGTATTTAATGCTGAATACTAGCACGATTTTCTACTATCTTTAGCATCACCTTTCTTGCATCTCCATTGTTCAGTGACATAGGAGTTTTCTGAGATGAAAGTACATCTATACAGATCCATTTGCCCCCTGCATACTATAAAATGGAAGTGTTCTTTCTCTCATCTACACTGAATTATTTGTGCTAGTCCTTAACCATATCACCACCTGCAACTGGTTTCAAACACACTTTAAGCAGATTTCCTCAGGTGATGATGGCCAGCAAGTTCAAGTATTTACATGAGCACAGTAGGAGAAGACCCACTCCACCATGGTGCTAGACAGCTGCTGAGGGTGTGTGCTTTACTGGATTCCCTGTGCAATGGAAATGGGAAAATACCACACAGTCCTAGGAGAACAGAAAGACCAAAGCATCTGAGTAGGCTTCACTGCTCAGATTTAGTTCAGAAGTCAACTAAGACAGAGAAGGAGGTCAAAGAGAAAATCTAGAGCTGTTGTTGTTGCCCATTATAATGGGAGAGAACCATTATAATTCATTGTTTTCACACATCAGGGAACACAAATTTCCTCTGTGTTTTAATTTGTGTACCAATATGCCACAGCAGAACACTGTGTTGTATGGCATCTCAGGATTGAAATACAGGACCAATTTTTCCACTGATATAAAATTATACCAATTGGTTTATATAGTTTTGTATTCTGACTGGTGTAGTTATTTTTCTGGAGACCTGCTTCAAGTTTAAGTAACAGCACACTTAAAATGCAGCTTCTTCTTTCCCCCCCTTTCTCTCAGAACCAGTCTTAAAGGTGCAAAACTTAGTATGTAACATAAACAGAACACATGACTGGGGATACAAGCATCATAAAGTCACCCCAGGACACCCTATACATTTCACTTTAACATCATATGACATACTCTCAGCTAATTTCATGACAACAGAAGGTTTGAACTGATTTTTAGACATCCTGGTTCCTCAGAAAGAAACTGACATAAAACACAAAACAAAAGAAGGAAAGTTATGAAAAGCAATTTAATATCTTGGATTTATATGGGACAGCTGAGGAGCTCTCGGCTATTTTCAACATACAGCCCACCTCAGTGAAGGCTGTCTAAAACACAGCCATCAGTTACCAAGAAGGGTGAAAGTTCCTGGGCCCTAGCTGCAACGTGAAGCTTCTCCATTTGTCTATAGCCTTCTAAGTGCACATTCCCCTGTCAGCCTTCTGCCAGCCAAGATAAAGGCTTGCACAAACTGTCTACTATCCAAGGGGAAGTAAACAGGATCCCTCAGAATGGCTATAGGGGTCGATATCTTCTACAGAGGATAGTCCCAAATTCCTAGTTGGTCTGGATATATGGAGAGAGCTTGTGTAAATGAGGCTGCACTGTCCAGAAGGCTCTGCTCAGTCTTGCTGGACTTGCAGGAAAACACTTTTCTGCAGGGTTGATGGCAGAGAGTGCTGTCATGCAGGAGCCAGGATCATGCTGGCTAGAGCTGCTTGGGAGGATGCCATTGCTGAAGCTGTGAAATCAATGCAAAAGTGGTTTGTGGCTTCCTCATGCTTAACTATCACTGGCAGCCATCTGAACCTGGAGTGCTAACAGAGCTAATCCTGAAATAAAACCACTCCAGAAAGAGATCATGAAAGAACCATCAGCTTCTTCCATCTTCTCCTGTATCCTTCTTGCCCTGGCTGATTTAATGACTTGAGCTACATTTACATCTCTTTACATTTACATTTATCAATTTATGGAAGTGGGACATGGGAAGGTTAAGGAAGAGTAACAAGGAATCATCCTCTTTTGTCCTAAGTCCTTGAATTGCAGCTCCGGCTGCCCATAACCTACAAGGTTTAGCAGGAATAGAAAAAAACCAAACCCACAACCCAGATCCAACTGTTGAAGAAAAAAATGAAAAATCATGAGACAGGGGTCAGAAATTCAGAGCAAGCAGCTCAAAATACTGGTGTCATTTGTGGCAAAAGAACACAAGACAAAATTCTGATTTGGAGCAAACCTATGGTGCATATGCCAGAGGGGACTCTTGTCTCACGTGCTTTGGCTGATGGCTGTTGGGGGTTGCTTAACAAAAAACAAGACAAAGCTGCAGTGAGATTCAGGTGCAGGCATGCCTTCCGCTGAAAGGGTTCCAGTGGAGCAAACAGCTTGTGCTGTGGAGCACAAAGGGTTGTAAATTCCCTGGATTTTCACACAGCCTGTTATTACGGAGCTGTAGGGTCAAAGGTATGTTTGCTCTTGGTGCTGGTTATCATTTGGAGATTCACACTGATATGGTGGTACAACCTTCCTTGATGCAGGTGTGCCACTGTCACTGAGGCCACCACCAGCATTGTTTCCTGCAGATGTCTACTGGACTTGAGCAGCTTGGGAGAAGCAAGGTATTCCTTCGGGCACTCCCTTGCCCCTGCCTCAGCCAGCCCTGCCCTCTGCCAGCACTCAACACTGGCACAGAGAAATTACAGTAGTGAAAATTTCCTACATGACTGCCATTTGGTGAGCTGAAATCAGACCAGGAAGCGAAATATCTCACACTGAGTTAAATTATATATGGAGGACTTCCCAGCTGTTTGTGTGATGACTGTCCCCAGCACAGCTGCCCATTGTTTATTCCTGGGCTGTTTGCACAAAAGCAAGAAGCAGAGCATTGAAAGCCTGTCTATATCATAATAATGAGCTATTTGATTAATGAGTCATTTGATATACATAATTGTGCAATATCCAGTAACAGAAAAGTCTTGAGCTAGTCATGAGTATGTTTCCTGAGAAAGGAAGGATATACTGTTTCAGCGAGTAACCTGTAGAGAGAATTTGAGATAACATTACTACTACATCAATATCTTAGGAAATGCAGCCTCTGAGGGGATACATTATACTGTTATAAAATACTCTTTGGTGTGTTTTCACTACGCAGGGGTAATGTGCTCCATGGGCTACCTGATAGCTACTGCATAAGAAGGGCTTGTCACTTTCCACCTCTCATCTTGGAACAGAGCTGGTGAGAGCAGTGGGCTGACCATTCAGCTGTTCCGCTCCCCCAGGTCTTGCAGGCAGCTGGGATCTTTGTGTTTGGGGAGGTTTGACTCCAGAACAGGAAGAAATGAGCCACTGCTGGCTGAAGTGAGCTGCAGCTCCTCTACCAGAAGCAAGGTGTATATAAGGCCTGGTGTGGGGACAGGCACAGAGCAGAAACGTGATGTCTGCCATATGTCAAACACCATTCCCCAGCTGTCCTGTGGAGCCCTCTTGTCCACTGTGTATGGGTAGCTGTGCAGTGCCTCACCTGATCCTCCTACCCAGAGTGAACATTTCAGGGGGACTGAGCATTGCCTTTGTCAAGAAGAGGAGGGTACTTGAGTTGCTGGGAGCCATTTTTCTGCCACAGTTGTATACAGGCCTGTTGTACTCATCCCTAGAAGTTGCATCTGGCCTGGGATGAAGAAAAACAGAAGATAGAAAGATTTCTTCATATTTGAGTTACCCCACTCAAGTCAACTGCAAACACACAAGACAGATCGTACATGCAATTATGCACATTAGTAGGTGTTCTCTGTTTAGACACAATTTGTTGTTTAAACAAAAGCTTAGAATCTCAGAAAACCAGATGGACCCTGGGTACAAATGCATCATGCTGTTCCTCAGCATATATCCCCTATATGCTGTGCTTTAGAAAGAGGCGTGCCCACCTTGGGTGTTGCCCTGGGGGCATGCACCGGCACCAGCCCGATGCCACAGGCTCAGTAAGTGACACAGCTCACTCAGATTTTATGAGACCAGCAGCAGGTGAAACTTCGGCAGCTTTAACGCAGCTCTCGCGGCCATGGCATCTGAGCAGAGGCGGTGCTCCTGGACACCTCCCGGCGCTGGCAGTCCCTCTCCAAGATGAGAGGTTATCAGGAGCATCCTGTGTCCCCTGAGCGGGTGGGCGGGCAGAGCGTCTGTCGCACCAGGACGGCCCTCCCCCGCAGAGCACCGGGACCGGGGCTGCGCGGAGCGGCGCCATCCCGCCTGGAGCGCGGAGCCATGGAGGCAGCGGCGGGTAGCACTCGGTTTGCCTACATCTTGGACCTGCTGAAGCAGGACAAGGTAGGGACGGCGAGAGGTCTGGCACGCCCCTAACACCGCGGGGCGGCCAGGCAGCGCCCTCGGGGAGAGACGGCTCCCTTCGCAAGTGGCTTGTCGGTTTTTTTTCAATGTGGGGGCAGGAATGACTCGTCTTACAGCTAATGTATTCTGAGGTTCGACTAGTATTTGCCGCACACTTCCGAGGCTACGATGTGAAAAAGTTAAAAAATAATTTCCATGTGAAGTGTCCCTGAGCCCAGCACAGCTGGGCGGACATCTGTCGTGCTTGCAGCCCCTCTCCTGCTCCGTGCGCGGCTCCAGCGTGGGGATGGGATGCGGCCTGCCCGGGGGCTGCTGCTGCTAGCCACCAGCTGAGGGCAACGCTGGAGAGGAAGCTGTTTCCTCCAGGCACTGATTCAGAGTTGGCAAGTATTTTGAGGAAAAATTGCATGCGTAGCGGGAAAAAGAAAAAAAAAAAGGAAGGAATCCAACTTGTATTGTTGAGTTACTGGTATATGTGAAAACTAGGAAAGATTCAGGTGTGGTGTTTTTTAAAAAAATGAAGCAGCCACAATATTTTTAAACTTAAAAATAAGTGTGGCAAATAATGATGCTATTGGAAACGCTGCTTGTTCCAGACTCTTCCTGATGACATTTCAGCATATCTCCAACGGCTGCCTTCACAGCCAGTTGTTTGTGCACGTCTTTCTGCCCCTCCCTCTCCTCCACTCTCTCTTCTAAAAGTTCTGAAAAAACCTTTAGAGCAGGTGGATGAGGAATTTCCTGGGGGATTTTCTGCTTCTCCTTGCCTGGGAAAAATCATGCCAGGGCTTTAAAGCAAAATTCAGTCTTGTTCTGTCCATTTTGCACAACAGAATCATAAAGTGTCTCAGGCCAGAAACTCGTGGTGCCTGGAATGTCCCTGTAATGGGGTGCTACATCTGTCATTTATCCCACAGTTATGCAGTTTGTACTTAATTCAGACGCTCTCTGCAAGAGCATATGGCTCGATAGACAGCAGAGTTGGCACAGTAGTGTGAAACATGCATGTTTATTGCAAACAGTGCTGTTGTTTATACATAGACAGTGACACTGCCAAGTCCCATCATCACAGACACTTGATGTACACGTAGAAAAGGAGAGCAGTACCAGTTGTGTGACTGACACAGACTTCCCATGGTGGCGATCACTTCCTGAGTTTCTCCAACACCCTGCTCTGAGACACTTTGCTCCTCATATTTTTCTTTTGCATTTTTTGAACCTTCAGACCAGGGTTTTAGATTGCAGCCTCTGTAATTTATTGATGCTATCCAGCAGCTTGTAGGTGTTGGTGCTGGGATAATTAAACTGCTTTCTCAGATGACATAAATCATGCCAGAAAAAGGACTGTTCCACATGGCAAACTGTATTTGCTTGGGGTCAGGGTATTGCTGCTTAGAAGTTCCAGCACATCAGTTTTCATGTTCCCATTTGTCCCCATCAATAAAGCTTTTGCAATAAAGTCTGGAAGCATTAACATTCTCTGAGTTAACTGCTAAGCATCTGGCTTTCACTATTAGACAATCAGGACGCAAAAAGAATACTTTACACTTGCACATTCACCTCTCAGTACGCAGGGTCCCCACAGGTACAATGCATCAGCTCTTGATTCCTGGGCACATGACCCCTTTTGGCAAGCATGCTGTTTTTCGACTTAGCTGGCAACCTCTGTCAGACCCCTCAAACAGGGCAAATCATTATATATCACTTTTCCCTGGGGGAATGTCTCTTCAAAAACCTGTTATCCCTTTTAATGATCTGTACTCATTATTCTCCTGTGACTCCCCTTCACACATACAACTTGTACATAGTACCTAGAACAGAAAGATGCATGTAGCACTTTTTGTTCCAATAAGACTGTCCTTATGTAATCCATATACCCACATAACATCTGTTTAGGCTCACTACAGTACTCTCTGAGATATTCTGGGCCTCCATGGCACCTGTCACAAATGTCACAGTAGCATCTGAGAAATCTGAAATGCCCCTGAGAGACAGATTAACAGCTAACTGCACTTTTTATCAGAGGCACTAGTGCAGAAGGAGATTGTATGACCTTCTTTCAGGACTCTGAAATCTCATTTCAAACCACAGCAAGACTAGTCTGTCTGAGAATGATGTGTTATTCCAGAAATGGTCTCAGGCTTCTCCTAGCCTTGAATCTTCCCCAACCCTCCCCAAGATTATTCCCTGTAAGTTTACTTTTGCAGTAAGCAAAACACGCACACCCCTACCCCAGTTATTTACTCAAACTCCAGTTCAAATTATTTTACTTTTATAAGTATATATTTTCTTTTTTTGAAATGCATATGGTTCTCTTGTGGTATTAACTTCAAAGAATTTTTAGATGCTGTTAAGAAATAACCATATCTTAGGGGCTAAATGATACCAATACTTGATATCTGGTTTGTAAAACCATTTTTGAGCATTTTTCTGTAAGTAGAATAATCAATAAGCTGATATAAACCAATGTGAGTTTGTTAGAGGGAAGCTAACAACACCAACACTCTCCCTGAGATGCCCTTATTTAAATGAAATAAGGATCTTGGCTTACTCCATTTTTTAATCAAGGCTTTCACCCTCTCTTTTTTCCCTCACTTGTTTGCATTGTTTTACCATCTATTCCTACACTCCACATGGTTTGCAGAAACCAACAGTTTGTCGGAACAGCTTTAAAAGCTATTCTCCAGAAAAAGCATTGAGAAATAGATACTACTGAAAACAAGCCCTAAAGCCCATATGATATGAACATGAGAAATATATACAAATAATTTTAAGAGTATTTCAACTTCTGCATGCTCTTCTTCTGCAATCTGTAGGTGATACCAATTTCTGTCCCTGCCTTCTGCCTGGTTTCATGTAATGACTAATGTAAAGTTCTCTTGTGGTAGCATTTTAGCTTTTGTCCAGGTGATAGCAGGGGATAGAGCTATACAGGAGTTCAAACTGAAATGACAGTCAGGAGCTGGAGAGGAGAAATGCAACATTTACTAGTTGCTGCAGTGGCTGGCAGGTGGCTCTCGGCTGCCTGACCTAACCAAAAGGGAGCTCCGCTCCTCATGATAAAGAACATAAGGCTTTACATATTTCTTGCCTATGTGCAGGAAAAGTTCTTCTTTGGGGTTTGGGTCCTTCCCTGTGAGGACTATTCTCTTCTAACAGCATTTTTTTTTCCATTTACAGAATATTCAAAAGCATGCCAGAATATGTGCATATTGTGAGGGGTAATTGCACAAAGAAGTGACTCTGGTTGAAAGAGTATGTAAAGGTAACTTGTAGTTCAGTGTCAGGCAGCAGCATTGTTAGGAACTTCAGAGAGATCTGAGTTTGAAATCTAGCAGTCAAGAGCAGTTAAAATCCGATTTGCCTGTCTTCACAGACTTTAATCAGTAACTTGGCTGGGGTAGTCAGCCTGTGTGACAAAGGTGTGTTTCCACATCTCAGACATGTCCTCATCACTCCAACAATTTCCCTGAAGCACCTAGAAGCACATGGTATGTGACATGGCAAGGGTGAGCCGTCAGCTTTTTCTTCTATGATAGGGGTATCTACACTCCAAAGGAGAGAAGCTCCCCATGTGTTCTATATGTGCTGTACTTTTTATTGTGTCATATCTTTATGGGGTCCGAAACTAGCCTGGTCTGATTTTCTTGTAAATTTGTTGGGTGGTTTTGTTTCTGTTTTGTTTTTGGTTTTGTTTTTAATGTAAATGGTTTCTATTCTAAATCCTTTTCAAAATAACCTTACATTTTCTTTCTGCTAAATAGTAATAATTTCTTTAGAGGTAGGACTCTCTCTTAGTTCACAGCAGGAAGACATTTTGATTTGAATGTCGTGTATTTTTGGGAAGCTTCTTCATTAGGATTCTTTCATTTGCTTGGCAAAGGATTACAGTCTGTGAAGGGAAAGAGCAGAATCCTCTGTGTGGACTATTGTATGCAGCTGCTCCTTGGATCTTCTGCTGCTTTCCAGGTGTCCTGGAACTGAAGCAGAGTACCATACATGTGGCAGTAAGTTAAAAAGTAAAGACACACTGAACCAGTTTAGCACACTTTGAGACATGCTAGCTACGAATCCTACCCAAAGTTATTTTATTAAAAGTTATATTGCAGGCCCAGTATTCTGGCAGTTCAGTTAGTGCAGTCTTTATTGACTCAGTGCTCTGTGCAGAGCAGTGGCATGTGAGACCTTCTGAACTTGCCCAGTCCAGCTGATCAGGTTATGGGATCTCTTAGGAAACCCATTCAGCCTTGAAGATTATGGACCTGTAACACATCCTTGCAGAGAAGACAAACAACCCTGAACTGATTAGGGACTGACATTTTTGTTTTATGATGAGATCCTCAAGCCATAGTTATGTTGACTTTGAAACACCCAAGGTCTACAGATCTTTGCTAGCTCTTCAGGGTTACACAGTTTTTAAGGGCAGCCATTGTGAAGACAAAACTGAGCCTCTGTTCCTGAGCCAAAACAGGCACATATCTTCCAGGCAGCAGAAATTCCCGCCTTATTGCTGAGGAGACAATATATCTTTCAGCCTGTGTAACTGGGAAAATCCTTTGGATAGAAGTCATCTTCATTAGGTTCAACTGTTCAGGACTAAATAGAGAGGCAAATTGCATCACTGACAATTTGCGCAGAGCAGGATGAGAGCTAACACCACTCTGGATTCATCCTGGAAGAAAACACATTGCATAGCGAGAAAAATATCTGCATGATAGCTCAGTCCTCAAGCCAGTCATACTAGCTCAGGAAAAATCTGTTCTCATCCTGCATATCTCCACTGTGATGCATTGGCTCTAATATTCTCAGTCAGAGGAAGGCAGACCAGCAGAAGACTGACTCAGTCACAAGGCGTGATTGCAAAAAACCAGCATGAAAATAAATGTCTTGAAAAGCTTTGGTCTGAGGACCTACTGAAGGCAGGGGAGGTGTTGGAAGGACCTTCCTGGTGCTTTGGGATAGGCTTGTGTTTTTCCGGCAGTAGAACTGCAGCTGCACTGTTTAACAAGTGTAGGATTTTCACAGTTCATTGGAAAGCAGTGCAGTATCCTTCTTGAAACTACCTTGATAGTTAGTGCAAATGAGCACTTGGGAGATTTCTGCATATCAATTATTAAATTAGCAAGCACATTTAACCTGAGATAGGGGGGCAAATAGGATGGCAATGCCTACCCATCCCAGTTTCTGTTTTCTTCTGCTGTTTTAGGAGTGCAGGGCAATGCACTGCATTAACATATAATTCCTGGTCAGATCCTGTCTGCAGAGGTAACAGGGGTGAATTTTAAAGCATATATAGAGCTACTTAAACACTACCCAGGTATCACTCCATGCAAAAGGAGTCCCTTGTGAGCAGAACGAATGTCCAGTTGATGCACAACTTTAGCTGGCAACAAAGCAGAAGAGTAGATCTGACTTCTCTAGTCATACTGATCTTATTAACTAACCCGCTTTTCAATAAGGACACTGGTTTGTGCTCTTATTTTTTAATGTATCAGTCATTCCTAGCTGTTGCTTTTTCTCCCTGTACCTGAAGCTAATGAAAATTTTGGCAAATTTAGTAGTCCTGGGTCAGGGGAGTATCAAAAGGCTAGGAAAAAGATGTGAGTGTAGAAGAGGGAATTTTGCCCTTTGGAGGCCTTCAAGGTCATTTTCTTCCATGTAATATTTTAACATGATAGAGGTGGTAATTAAAATCTTGCTCTAAACCACCCTGAAGCCAGAGCAAACAGGTACACAAACCTGTGTAAGATAATACCGTAACGATCTATTAGGAGATTTAACAAAGGATCATTCACAAGTCCTGGCAGTAACAGTAGCTGGCACTGTGGTCCATGTGAAGACTTTGGGAGGACAGGGGAAAATGTGTGCTCTGTGTTGGTCTGTGTTAGCAACACTCACCTGTGCTGGCATCTGCACCTCTGCCATGGAGCACAGAATGGTTTTCCGTGCTGAGCCACCAAAGACAAAATTTCTTCATACTGTTTCAAAGGCAGCCTTAGAGCCAAGGGGTCTTTGTTGTAGTCTGAGGCTGATAGTTTATTTGGCCCTGCATCAACCACAGTCCAGTGTCTGTGGTGCGTAGTGTGTTAGTACAGACAAGTGCTCATTAAAAGCTGCCAGCCTATAGGAAAGCTGGAATCAGGAAAGCTGGGGAATAGTAGACATGGATAAGAGATAATATATTTATTCAGAAGTTTGCAAATCATTATTCAAAACATAGTTGGAAGGCCGACAACACAGGACCTTACCAACTTGTTCGCCTCATGCCCAGTTAAGTGACAAGTTTCAGTTTGAATACATATACTGTACATTTATGGGGTTTTTCAGAATAATTTCAAGCAGAACACTCTGTATTTTTATGATGCAGGTTACTAAAGTAAATGTTAAATAATATCTTTATAACTCTACTGAAGAATGCTCTTTCTTGTAGTGGACATGTAAAAAATCACCTCCATCTTCATGATTTCTGAGTGTAAGTTTCCGTTCAAGTTTCACATATGGGCCACTGAAACCCAGGTGTAAATAATGCCCAAGAAAGGGCATTTCAACTGTGTTTGTTTTATTGACTCATACAGAAAGTAATTTTGAGGGGAAAAGGGAACTTCTTATCCTGATGTTTTTCTTTAAATAGGCAAGTAGGTCAAATTTGGTTTTTGTCAAACTGGCAACATTTCATCATTCACATAACCCAGGCTCCATGTATTTTAATTAACTAAACCTCCTTCTGCTGTGTAATGTGAGGACAGTGCATGCTTTCACTCCAGCCTTGCAAACTGGTGCTCTTTCACCCTTAGGCTAATACTATGTTAACTATTGCCACTGCAGTGGTTGTGTCTGCACCCTTGCCAAAACCTGAAGGTGATAGAAATGTAAAAGCATTTTTTGTTTGTTCTGGTGGATGGTGAAAAGGGTATTTACTACGCCTTTTCCAATGGAAACGTGCTGTAAGAGAAGGGTAGGAGGTGCTGGCTGTCATAACCACTTCCCTACTCCTTTTTCATCCTAGCTGCCACAAATGTCTGGTGCTTCATGCCTCCTACATGATGTTTGAGATCTCATGGCAGTCAGGCAAAGTCCCCAGTGATTGGAAAAGGGGAAACACCCAGCCTGTTTTTTATTAGGGGATGAAGGAAGATCTGGGGAATTACAGACTTGTGAGCCTTACCTTGGTGCCTGGGGAGATCATGGAACAGATCCTCATGGAAAAATGTTAAGGCACATGAAAAACAAGGAGATGGCCTGAGACAGCCAGGACATCTTCAGAAAGGGAAAATTGTGCCTGACCAAACTGGTCACCTTCTGTGATGGAGTGACCACAAAAGCTGACAAGGGAACACAAAGAGATGACTTCTGTAAGGTCTTTGACACAGTCCCACATGACATCCCTGTCTCCAAACTAGAGGGACATGGATTTAATTATGAACTATTCAGTGGATAAGCAATTAGCCAGAGAGCTGTGGTCAATGGCTGTGTGTCCAGGTGAAAGCCAGTGGTGAGTGGCTTTCCTCAGAGTTGTCCCTTGGGACTGGTGCTCTTCAGTATCTTTATAAATGACATGGACAGTGAGATCCAGGGCACCCTTAGCAACTCTGCAGATGGCACAAAGCTGAGCAGTGCACCTGACACAAAGGAAATAAGGGATGCCATCCAGGGGCACCTGGACAAGCCTGAGAAGTGGGCCCATAAGAATCCTATGAAGTTCAGCAAATGCAAGGAGCTGCACCTGGATAAGGGCAATTCCAAAGGTGAGGACAGGCTGGGAGAAGAAGTTATTGAGAGCAGCCCTGAGGAGAAGGACTTGGGAGTTCTCATGGCGGAAAAGTTGGATATGAGGCGACAGTGTGCACTTGCAGCCCAGAGAGCCAATTGTATTCTGGGCTGCACCAGAAGAAGTGTGGCCAGCAGCTTGAGGGAGGTGATTATCCCCCTCTACTTTGCTTTGGTATAGGCCCCACCTGCAGTATTGCATTCAGCTCTGAGATTCTCAGCACAAGACAGACACAGATCTATTGGAGTGAGCCCAAGAGAGGGCCACAAAAATGATCAGAGGGCTATAGAACCTCTCCTGTGAAGATAGGCTGAGGGAGCTGGGACTGTTGAGCATGGAGAAGAGAAGGTTCCATGGAGACCTTATTGTGGTCTTTCAGTACTTAAAGGGGGCCTATGATAAAGAGGGAGAGGGTGTTATTACACAGCCAGGTCATGTAAAAAGGGGAAATTAACTTAAAGAGGGCAGGTTTAGATTAGGTATTAGGAAGAAGTCCTTCAGTGAGAGGGTGGTGAGACACTGGCACAGGATGGCCAGAGAAGGATGGATTCTCAGACCCTGGAGTAAGACCAGGCCGAAAGGGACTTGAGCAGTTCCATTCTCCTGGAAGGTGTTCCAGGCCACAGCGGGGGGTATTGGAATTAGATGTTTAGGATGAGAGGAATCTTAAGCTGTGTCAGGGGAACTTAAGGTTGAACATGAGAGTATTTCTTCAAAGCCCAAGGAGGTAGTGAAGGTATTTCAGGAAAGACTGGATGTGGCTGTTAATACCAAGGTCTATTGACAAGATGGCTCTGGGGCACAGATTGGACTCGATGGTCTCACAGGTCTTTTCCAACCTGATTGATTCAGTGATTCTGCTATCTTCAAGGTCCCTTCCAACACAAACCGTTCTACAACTCATCGATTCTATGACTCGGGTACCACGGGAGGCGATCAGTGGCAAGGGCTGAGCGGGAAAGCGCTCGATACTCCCGGCCGCCGGGACGGGCGGCATTTCCGGCGCAGCTTGGCGAAAAAAAAGGACCAAAAAATAGCAGCGAAATAG